>CM076582.1:429259874-429759874 GCA_034641835.2 Pinus albicaulis
CTAATGGGAAAGATAAATATATTGAAGGACACAAGGCTGAGATCCTTAAAATGGGAAGATCTATCCTCATTCCTTGTCTCCACAAGCTTCTCAATATGGATATAACACATGGCTTCCCTAGAATTTGGACGCAAAGCCTTATTGTACTTGTATTTAAAAATGGGGACAAGAGTGTTACGTCCAACTACAAGAGCATTATGGTTATCCATATCCTGACCAAGCTTTATGGGTTCATTTTGGAGAAGAAGCTTTGCCTTTGGCTTGAAATCCAAGGAAAAAGAGCTAAAGGACAAGCTGGTTTTAGGAGACATCACTCAACTATTAACCATCTAGTGAGTCTTAGAATCATTGCAGAGGAATGTCGCAATAGTAAAGTCGATCTCTTATGTTGCTTTGTGGACTTTAGAAAAGCTTTCGAAACTGTCCCTTGGGATAAATTTTGGGATAAAATTAAAGAGATCATGGTCCCTCATGAGATGAGGATTGATGTGATCCGTTTCTATGAGGTCGTTACTGCCAATATTAAGACCAACAATGGGTGGTCTAAAGATATTAAATGCAATATTGGAGTTATGAAAAGGTGTACCCTATCCCCTACCATTTTTGGCATATACATAGATAAGCTAGAGGAGTGTTTGGAATCAGCGGGGTGCAAGGGCACCGAGCTTGCTAGTGTCCTCATTAGTCTTCTCCTCTATGCCGATGACCATGATAAGCACCTCCAGATTCCTTGTGACTACTAATCTAATACAGGTAATAAGTATTTGCAAATTGACTTCCCTCATCATATCAACTGAAATTATAATATCAAGAAAAGGATTATTGGGGGTTGGAAAGCTTATTATGATCTTGAAAAGAATTGTAAGTCGGTCGATATTTACATTTGGAGTAAAAAGAGGTTCCTCTTTAAGACCCTTGTCACCCTTGTTGTCTTATACATATGTGAGGTTTGGGGTTGTAGTATATCTAGAGATTCATGGAGGAAGATTGAGATGATTCAAAATAAATTAATAACCTACAACCTTAAGATCAAGGGAAATAATTCATATCCTATCCTCTTGATTGAATCTGGTTTGTCCCCAATTGAAAGTACATATATATTTAGATATATGATTTAATAAGAAGCTTGACAACATGCAATAAAAAAGGCTCCCTAAAATTTCTTCTAACTATACTCAAAACCCTCACCCTTTCCTCAAATGTGGGTGGCATAAGGATGCCCTGTCCTGGCTCAACCATTGGGGAATTAAGGAGGAGCACAATATGGGAGGAAAAGATAATACAAAAAATACTATTACCTCCAAGTTTAAGGACAAGTTGTGGGAGGATCAGGAGCTGGAGGGTAAAAGGAAGCTAATATACTATAAGGAAGTGATCAAGCCCACCCTTGATAATCAGAATTATCTCTCTGTGTTTTCCAGCAATAAGAAGAAAATGAACATATCTAAGATAAGAACTAATTCCCATGAGATTTAGAGTGAGACTGGGTGATGGTCTATTCCCAAGACCCCTTGGAACGATATAATCTATTAGATTTATGATTATAAGTAGGTGGAAGATGAAAATCAATTCCTTTTATACTGCCAGACTCTTGCTCACATTCGCTCTCAATTCCCTACCATCTTCCACCCTTCCAATCTTCTTGAACTATTAAGCCAACCCACTTATAGTGACCGTGGACCATTTATTTCCCCTCTCTTTGACCATAGAAACAATATTTTGAAGAATGAAAATTAGATTCTTTCTCCTCTCTTAAGTTCTGATAGGCCGCATTGGTCTTATTGGATGGTAGCCATTATCATCATCATCATCATCATATAATTCCATTTAAAATGTTAAAAATTTTAAAATCATTATATTACTCAATCTATTATGACTATTTATAAAATGTTTCATAATTTAAAATATTATTTATTAAAATGTTAAAAATTATATTTAATTATGTGACCACTTATTTTTTTAGTTTTAAAATATTATTTATAAAACTATTAAAAATTATATTTAATAATGTGACCGCTTATTTTTTATTTTTTAATCTGAAGACATGGGACTGTACATGATTATTGTTAGCTTGTAATTGCAAATTGTAGTTGCTAATTGACTAGCAGATTCAATTTTTGATTGATATTCAATAAGGCTTTTCTACCTTAAATTCCACAAAAGGAGAAAATAACCCAATTCAACAACTTTGGAGCATAGTTACCAAGTTTTACCAAGATTGGCCGAATTGGGTAATACAAAATAATTCCATTCGAATATTAATACACTATTTTTCTATATGGTAATATTGGGAAACCAAATGTTCTTGGTTTAAAAAAATTGAAAGAGGAATAACTTATTGATTAAAACTCATTTGAATTTTTCGGGAAACATTCTTTTGAAAGATAGAAATAACATGTGTCGTTTACTATGAAATCCTAAACACTATAGGTTGAGATTACTAGGTCTATGTTCACTAAAATCGTGAGGTTGGTGTTTATTATAGGAATTTATTTTTAATGGATCAGAGTTAAAAAATTAGTTTGCGAATATTATTGTTGAATAAATTTAAATTATATAGTGAAATGGTTTGAAAGTTTGTTTCACTACTTGAGAGATAAATTTATGGATATATGGACTTGTAGGGGAGCAGAGGAGAGGGGAGGATGAGAAGAGAGACAGAGAGTGGGGAGGGGAGGGTGAAGAGGAGGAGGAGGGAGGGAGAGAGAGTAGAGAGGAGAGGGAGTCTAAGGGAGGGAGGCAGATGGTGAGAGGTAGAGAGAGAGGGAGGGGAAGGGAGTGTGAGGTAGATAGAGAGAGGGGAGGGGCCCCCTCCTCATCCTATCTCTCTCTCTCTCACCCTATCCCCCTCCCTCTATCTCCCCCTCTCTAACCATCCATCTCCTTCCCTCTTCCTCTATTTGTCACTCACCCGTCCTCCCTTCACATCCTCCTCCTCCTCTCTCTCTCTCTCTCTCTCTCTTCTCCTATATTCCCATCGCCTCCCCTCCGCCCCTCCCACCTCCCCTTCCCATTCCCTTTCCTCTCTCATTGTCGTCCTTCCCTTTCCTTCCCTCTCTGCCTCTCCCATTCTCCCTCTCTATCTCGCTCTCCATTTTCCTATCCCTCTCCCTTTCCCTCACCATCTCACCATTAATTGGCATAGTATGCCCCATCTCTCCCTCTTTCTCTCTCTCCTCCTCCTCCTCCTACTCTCTTGCTTTCTCTCTCTCTCTCTTCTCCCTCCATCCACTCCCTCACTCCCTCCTCTCCCCTACCCCGCTACCCTCTCTCTCTCCTCCTTCCCTTTCTGCCTCCCCCCTTCTCCCTCCCTATCTCCCTCTCCATTTGCCTCTCCCTCTACCTTTCCCCTCTCACCATTCATTGGCATAATATGCCCCCTCTCTCCCTCTTTCTCTCTTCTCTCATTGTCCTCTCTCTTCCTCCCTTCTCTCTCCTCCTCCTCCTCCTCTTCCTCTATCGCTTTCTATCGCTCTCTTCACCTCCCTCCCTCCATTGCCCTACCCCTTCCCCTATCTCTCTCCTCATTCCCTCTCTCCCTCTGCCCTTATACCTCTTTATCTCCCTCTCCATTTGGCTCTCCCTCTCCCTTTCCCTCACCCTATCACCTTCCATTGGACTAAAATTACCCCCTCTCTCCCTATTCTCTCCCTATCCTTCTCTCTCTCCATCCCACTCCCCAACCCTCTCTCTCCTCCTCCATCTCTTCCTCCTCCTCTCTCCCTTTCTCTCGCTCTCTTCTCATCCCTTCTTCCCATCCTCTCCCCTCTCTCCCTTAGTCTCTCTCTCTCCCCCCCTCTCTGTCCTCCTCCCTTCCTCCCTCCCATTATCTCTCTCCCTCCCCCTTTCTCCCTCTCTCTCTATCCTCCTCCCTTCCTCCCTCGACATCCCTCTCTCCCTACCTCCCTCCCCCCTTGTACCTCTCTCTCTCATCCTCCTTCCCTCCCCTCCCCTCCTTCTCTCTCTCCCTCACCTCCCCTACCCTCCTCCTTCCCCTTCCCTCTCTCCCTACCTCATTATCGCTCCTTGTCTCTCTCTCTCTCTCTCCGTCCCCCCTTGTCTCTCTCTCTTTCTCCTCCCTTCCTCCCTCCCCTATCCTTCCCTATCTCCCTCCCCACTTATTCCTCTGTATCTCCCTCTGTATCATCCTGTAATCCGTCCCACCCTACCTCTGTCGTCCTCCTCCCTTCTCCTCTCCTCCCCTCCCTTCTCTTCCTCTCCTCCCTCACTCCCTCCATCCCCCTCCTCCCTGATCCTCCCCTCCCTCCCTACCTCCCCCTGTTCATCCTCCTTACCTCCCCATCTTGTACTCCTCCTCCCTCGCCTACTCTCCCCTCACTTCCTCCCCCTCCTCCTCCTCTTCCTCTCCATCCCTACCCCCTCCTCATCGTCATTTTTGTCCTCGTCCTCGTCCCCTTCCATGTACTTTTCCTCCTCCTTGCGATGCTATCCTGCCATCCCTCCCTCCCCATTCTCCTCCTAATCCTCTCCCACCATCCCTTGCTCCTCCTCCTCCTCCTCATCCCTTCCGTCACTCCCTCCACTACTCCTCCTCCTCCTCCTCCCCTAACTCATTCTGCTCCTCCTCCTCCTCCCCCTCCCTCTCTCCCTCCCTCCCTCCCTCACTTTTCCTCCTCCCTTCCCTCCCTCCCTCCCTCACTTTTCCTCCCCCCCTCTCTCCCTCCCTCCCTCGCTTTTCCTCCTCCTCCCTCAACTCCCTCTTTACTCCTCGCTCCTCCTCCTTTTCCGCTCCCCTCCCATCCCTCCCTCCTCTCCTACCCCAGTCCCTCCCTCCCTCCCTCCTCTCCTACCCTCTTTTCCCCCTCATGCTCCTCTCCTTCTCCCTCCCTCCCCTCTCCTCCTCTCCTTCTCCCTCCCTCCCCTCTCCTCATCCTCTTTGTTCCCTTCCCTCCCCTATCCTCCTATCCTCTCCTCCACTCACCATCCCATCTCCTCCTCCTCCCCTCCTCTCCTCCCCTCACCACCCCCCTCCTCCTCCTCTCGTTCTTACTGTAACCCCCCTCCCTCCCTTGATCCCAAACTCCTCTTCTCCCTCTCCCTCCCTCCCCTATCCTCCTCATCTCCCTCTCCCTCTCTTCGCCACTCCCCTCTCCTCCCCCTCCGCCTCCTCCCCTAGCCTCCACTCCTCCCTCCTCCTTCTCCTCCTCCTCCTGACCCTACCCTTCTCTCCCTCCCTCCTTAACCCTACTCCTCCTCCTCCTCCTTTCCCTCCATCCCCTCATCCTCCTCCCCCTTCTCCCTCCCTCTATCCCTCCTCCTCCTCACCCTCCTCCCTCTCTCCCTCCTCCTCCTCCACTCCGCTCCCCTCCTTCCCCTCTCCCTCCCTCCCCTCCCTTCCTGCTCCTCCTTTTCCTCCCTCACTCCTCCCTCCCCTCCCCTCCCTCCCCTCCCCTCCCCTCCTCTCATCTCCTCTCCTCCTCCTCCTCCTCTCCCTTCCTTGCTCCTCTCTCCATTCCCTCCCTCACCTCCCTCCCTTCTCCTCCTCCTCCTCCTCTCCTCCCCTCCCTCCACTCCTCCTCTCCCTCCCTCGCTCCTCACTACCCACCGTCCCTCACCTCCCTCACTCCTCCTCCTCCTCCTCCTCCCCTTCCTCACTCCTCCTTGCTCCTCCTCTTGTTCTCTATCCCTCCCTCCCTTGCTCCTCCTCCCCTACCCTCCCTAACTCGCTCCCCTCCTCTTGATCTCACTCTCTCCACTCTCCTTGTCCTCTCCCTCTCATTCGCTCCCCTCCCCTCCTCCTCTCCTCTCCTCCCCTCACCCTCCCCATCCACCCTCCTCCTCTTCCCCTCCCTCTACCACTCTGTACCTCCCCTCCCCTCCCCTCCAATCCCCTCCTCCTCCTCCTCCTCCACCATATATCCCTCCATCCTACTCTTCCTCCTCCACCTCCTCCTACCTATGTTCCCCCCTCCCTCTCTCTGTCTCCTCCTCCTCCTCTGCTTCCCCCTTTCCTCCCTCCTTTCCTCCTCCTCCTCCACCTCCCCCTTCTCTCCTTTTTTCCTCCTCCCCCTACCCTCCCCCCCTCGCTCCACCCCTCCTACTCATCCATCTCCTTCACTCCTCCCTCCCTCCCTCCACCCTCCCTCCCTCCCTTCCTCCATCCCCCCATCCTCCTCCTCCTCCCCTCTCCCTCCCCTCTCCACCTCCTCCTCCTCGCCCCTCCTACCCTCCCTCCCACCACTCCTCCTCCTCCTCTCCTCTCCTCTCCTCCCACCCTCACACATCCTCCTCCTACCCTCCCCTTCCTCGCTCCTGCTCCTCCTCCTGCCCTCCCTCCACTCCCCCTCCCCTCTCCTTCGCTCCCCCTCCTTCTCCTCCCCTCCCCTGCTCTCCTCCCACCCTCCCTCCCTCACTCCCTCCCTCCCCTCTCCTCCTCCTCTCCATCTCCTTCCCCCCCCTCTCCTCCTCCTCCTCTCCCCCTCCCCCTCCCCCTCCTATTCATCTCCTCCTTCTCTCCTCCTCCTCCCCTACACTCCTCTCCTCCCTCCTCATCTTCCTCCCTCTCCTACCCTACCCTCCTTCCCTACCCCTACTCCTCCTCCTCCCCTCACTCCTCCTCTTTCTCCTCCTCACCCTCCATCTCCTCTCCTCATCCTCCTTGTCCTCCCCTCCCTCCACACCGCATCCTCGTACTTCCGTTTCCTCCTCCCGTTCCTCCTCCTCCTCCCTCTCCTCCTCTCTCCCTTCCCCTCCCCTCCCCTTTTCCTCCGTCCTTCCTTCCCTCCTCCCCTCCTTCCCCCCTTCTTCCCTCATCCCCTCCCCTACCCTCCATCCCAAATCTTCCTCCTCCTTCCCTCCCTCCCTCCTCCTTCTTCCCTCTCCCTCCTCCTTTCTCCACTACTCCCCCTCGCCCTCTCCTCCTCCTCTCCCTCCCTCCCCTCTCCTCCTCATACTCTAAACTCCTCCTCCTCTCCCTACATCCCCTACTCCTCCTCTTACTCCTCCCCTCCCTCAGTACCTACACTCCTCCTTGTCCTTGTCATCCCCTCCCTCTCTCCCCTTCCCTCCCCTCCTCCTGGTCGTTTCTCCCTCACTCCCTCCCTCCTACTCCTCCTCCTCCATCCCTCCCCTCTCCTCCTATTCTCATCTCCTCTCCTCCCCCTACCCCTCTTCCCCTACCCTCCTCTCCTCCCTCCTCCTCTTCCTCGCCTCACCCCTACCCTCATCTCCCTCTGTCCCCCTATCCCTCCCTCTCTCCTCCTCCACCCTCTCTTTCTCCATCCCTCCCCTCTCTCTCCTCCTCCTCTCCCAGTCTATCCCTCCCTCTTTATCTTTATCTCTATTTATATATAATATCATCACCAATCTAACTATTTATTTACTTTAATAAAATACAATAAATAATTTCAAAATAGATTTAAATAGAATAACTACTATTTTTTAACATAGTTAAAAAATATCATATAAAATTAACTTTTTAAATTAACACAATCCTATTTTTGGGTAAAATAAAAATAATAATAGTTACAAATAACTGAAGTTTTCAGATAATAAACACTAGGTGAGTACATAGTAATTTTTTATTTTTTATTTTAATTTGAAAGACGCGCTAGATAAATAAGATCAAATTAGCAAATAACAAGTAACTAAGGACGAACACAATTTTTAGTTCTCTTCGTCGTCATAAAAGAGATGTAAAATTTTCTCACAATCTATTCTGAGTAATCCAAACAACCATAAACTTGTAATGTTCTAGATTAATATGCATGGTATGCTCTGTTCTAGAGGAATTGAAAATAGCCAAAGACTTGCAATTAGTTCTGGGATTCAATCTAATTCACGAGTGATAAAATAATTATAATTTTCTAACACAATGAAAAACAACCAAACCGTTTCAATTAGCTCGTGAATTCAATCAATGTGGATGTTCTTAGTATTATGGATATTCCGTCTAATTCACTAGTCATAAAATGATTATAATTTCTTAACACTATGAAAAATAAGTTTTATGATAATTTCCTACTTTTTGATGCCCTATAACTGAATCTTTAAAATAGTAAACTAGAGCTAAGCTCCCAATAATTTCCAAGATATGCTAGATAATTAAGATTAAAATAGTAATTAAGCATTCGTTCACTTTCTCGACTGAATGTTTGCTCATGCTCTGTTCTAGAGTATATGCGTGGCATGGCATGCTCAATTTCTCACGATTTGTTTTCCTACCGAATGATATTTATGGTTTCCTACCTAATGATATTTATCAGACCATATGCATACATATTTATCATTCTTTATCTACGAGACTGTAACCCTCCATAAATGTGTTTAGAATCTGTGTTTTTGTTGCCGTAAATGGATCTTATACTAGAAAAACTCCGAAGACAAATGCTGTAAAAATGGAAAATAAACCTTCAATAGATCTTATACTAGAAAAGCTACGAAGATAACATCATGTAAAAATGGAAACTTCGGTAAGTGACGCTTTTCTATATAAAATCACAGGTCTCTCCATTTCAGCTCCCTCTATTCAGTCAATAGGATTGACATAGAAGGGAATTAAATTTCATAAGTTATTGGTGTATTCTTGTTAATCTTGCTTTATTATATCTTACACTTGCATTGTCTAAATCTTACCTACGCATCAAGATACCCTGATGTCTCTTTTCTAGGTTACTGAGTTTCACAGGTTTTATACTCTCTACTTTCCTGCATAACTATCTGCCACCACCGGGCAAATCCGGAACTTAAATGTGCCACCACCGAGCAAATCCTGTAGCCACTAAGGCTCTATATGTGGTTTCTAGCTCACCACAAACCATCACTTTACAGTGACAAAAGATGGTTTCAGGCTGACCATAAACCATTACAAAGTGGTTTTAAGATCACCATGAACTTTCAAATGCCTTTACCAGGCTTACATTCCATACTTCAACATTTGGAGTTTCTGGGTACATACAACGACCATTACAACGACTGAACTTTCTTATAACATGTTAGGGAGTCTATTCCACAAACCACACTAACTCAAACAAACATCTATTTTGTTGTCCACCATAAACGTTATCGCTGCTCCTTTACCTCATCTGTTCATTGTTCACATCTTGGGCCTCCTTGTCTTTGTTAAATAAATTCTTGGAACTCCATGCTTAACCTGTCATTCGTTAGAGTCGCGAATTCTAACAAAATAACTTTACCTACATTGAGTTAGCTAGGCTCAATAAGGCTCAATAATATTTAAACATGATTCCAAGAAACTAAATAAAACATGAACTCTTCAGATTTAATTTCTCTGTCTCTACCCGAAGATGATTATTTCCCAACCATAACAACAACCATTTAGAGTCTGGATTAGCACTCGTTCTGCTAAATGCCAGGTTTGTGCATAGCTTCCTCCACCATCAAGGTAACCGCCATCGTTGCTCTGCCTTTGACATAGCCAAGCATTTTTTTCCCTTCACTGTCCACTATGGAGTGGACAGCCAGCCGTCCAACCTCCAAAAACAGTAACACATTCGCTCAACTCCCACTTGGCTCAGGCAACACATCAAGGCATACATGACACACAACAACACTACCATTGAGATATCATCGAAATTCACCTACAAACGCAAAACTTCATAGCAGATCCGAGGATTCACGCCTCCTCAACCAGGATCCACCCTCACTCGCATTGCCCAGCTCTACGCACAAGGAGCAACAGTCATGAACAGATATGCAGCAAAAAACATAGAAACCATCCGCTGTGCATCCCAACAGATTCACGTCGGCTTCACTAGCTTTGCGTGGCAACAACATCGCCTTCATTCATAAACAACAAATCTCCATAGTTCGATGATCTTAGAAAAAATGCAATAAATATTCTAATAAGACACAATAGAAGATCCATTCAAGCAAAGAATCATGCTCAAGCTCGTGATGTAATTGTATGTAATTACGCATTTATTTCATGTGCATGTCGCCAAACATATCAGCATTCGCCAAAATTATATCAACATCAACCAACGTCATATCAAGAGCAGAATTCATATCCACTGCACTCTCGAATCAGAATTCAAGTCTGTATAATACACACTGAAAGAAACCCGATTGAAGGATGGGTGCGAGTGACCACCGCTACTGGAATACAACCTTGCATCTCTGGAACTACACCAGGCCGCTTCATGCTTTCGGGAAACAAAACCATCACTGCAATTTAATTTATAAATGCGGCCAGCTCGTTCACTGGCTTCCCCCATCCATGCTCTATTTCATAAACAATAAATCTAGCAGACCCCACTACATTCACATAGTACTGGAACGCTGAACCGATATGAGTCACAAAACGCTCAGCGCCTCTGCAACATAGAGACATCTGCTTCGAGGAAAGCCAATCCTTGGCATACGTCTTAGTCTCAACGATCACCACAGTTGCAGCGACAACCGGGCCAATCCTGTTTCCAGGAGATCATAAGATTGTAGCGGTAAAACAATCAAACAACATTACCAACACCGCCGGCTCGACCTTCTCCAAAAATGCAACAAGTAACCAAAGCAGATTAGTTAAAAACGCTGCACACGAAAGATGCGCGAATCCAATTCTTCTCTTCTTCCATTTTTAAGATGACGGAAGTCCTTACGAATTCGGCACATGCTAGAAGATCCACATCGAAATGCTATTGACGAGAGCTCGTTACACTTGGACGAACCCCGGCGCTGTCCAACCACCAACAACAATAAGGAGAAAGGCAAAATTTGCTCAATCCATCTCGCAAGAATATCAGTAGTAGCCTCGTCTAAAAGCAAATCTTCAGGAACCCACAAATCAGCAGCTGGTCATCACTGCCGTATAGTAGATCAATCGAACCAGTTTTTCTTATTGTCTTCTCTGAGGCAACCAAAACTTGAACCTCGATCACAGGAGAGGGACTCATGAATAAGACAGATCCGATTTTATTCTAATTTGTTCACGCAACAACACTCACCGTTTTACGATTTGCATGTTGATCCAGGCAACAACAGTCTACCCAACAATCGAGGCAGGCTTAAGCAGCCCAACACGGCCTCCGTGGAAGCCCAGCGTGGTTTAGGTACTCAGTAAGAAGCTGCGGAAGCCTACGAAATCGATGCCATCGAGTTCAGGGGCACAATTTGTTATTGTTTCACAAATCTGCAGATACATACTTCTCAATGGATGAGCCCTCTAAATGATGCCAAGAATAGATGCACGCTGAGATGGACGACTCTTCTCACCGCTGCACCAGAGATCAGCTTGATGCATGATGCCACAGCACGAAGATCATGATCTCTTAGCTGAACAACTCATAAATTCCATCCACTTAGACCCTAACGAGATTCTTAGTCCACTCGCTCTTCACGGGATCTGGAGATGGGCGCAGTTCGAATCTCACCGATAGCTTGTAGACGGTTCTGCTGCGGGGGTTCTTGACCCACCTGCGATGATTCATTTCTCTTGATGATAGCCCTCTTTCGATTCTTGCAAACCATCGCTTTATCCTTATCAATTGTGTAAAAATTCCACTGCGATCACCAACGAGATCGACGCAAAAAATCCCTGAGCGCAGGAGGTTCAGCATACAGCCTCAGAACATTTCTCTCACACCTACTCCGCGCCACCAGCCAAAAGATCACGTCCAGCAATAGCGAACACCGGCTCAGATCTGGCTCCGATCGAGCAGATCACTTACAATAGCAGTTTTCGATGGACAGAATAAATAAAAATAAAACAATACATATACATATTCTTATGCCCAGGAAGATAAAATAGCACACACAGACTCACGCAACAGCGCCCTCCAATCAAGCTGCAGCGTAAGGATCCGGCAGCGTCCTCTGATCTGTGCACAAAGCACGCAGCCTCCAAACCATGCAGCTTCACCAAATTGCTACAGCCTCAAACGAAGCTTGTGGACAAACAAACAAATAAAAACAAAACTCTTTATCTGCTATTTCCCTCAGCCCACGAGGGGCCGAGGCCCAGCTCTTACACGCTCCGATACCAAGATACAATAACACACACTCAATATATTCTATATTATGAATGAAGGAATTACACACATATTTATACAAGCAATAGTCTCAAGATAGGAATTCTATCTTAGACGTACAGTAGTGTGGTTGAGAGATTCTCTCAACCACACACTAAACTAGGAGAAACTATATTCTAGCTAATTCCTATTATGTAGGAACAAACTCCTAAAAAATGGAGAATTACAACCATAGACAAGTAGGAATTAAATATTTCCAACTGCCAGCAATTCCAACCCCGATTGTAAAGATATCCCACAAAGCATTTTGAACTCTGACATGCCAGATCGTGATAATGACGGAGGTTCATATATTCGAGAATAAAGAAACCCCATGGTGATGATGGTGGGAGTTCTATGTTTCCACAGGCCCTAATGCAAATCCTTATGGGTGGATGATTACCGAAATATAATGGCATTATGGGTGGACTATTACAGAAATAAAGATGTGTGATGCATAGTAGTGGAATTTGGATTGCACCAGCTTGTAAGAAAAACAATCTAGATTCTAGAGTAATATGCATGGCAGCTCTGTTCTATAGGAATATATAGGAGGAATATAGATTGGGTTCCAATATCATCGTATTTTGTAATAAACCATTTATATCCTAATAAACCATTTATATCATTTTTGACAAAAATATAATGCCAAATAAAATAAATTACACAAAAGCAATGATACATACTTGCAAATTGTCAAAGGTAGTCCTATTAAACGCAATAAAACAAGATATATAAATCCAAACACTGAAACACCGATCTCTGCTGGAACAAAATGCACAAATCGCAGAAGAGAAAAGTGAGGATGAAACCTTTTCTAGCTTGCTATGTTTTTACGCCCTCAGCCGTTTAGCTTTTTCCCTTTGCGGAACGCCATTTTTTAGCTTTTCTGACCACCGCTTTTTAGTTTTTTCTCACCTCCGCTTTTTAAGATTGTTTTTCTTAGAACGGTAAAAAAAGATTGTTTTTCTTAGAACGGTAAAAGGATTGTTTTCCTATAATGGTAAACATTCTTGGGCATTGTACAAATTATAAAAAAATTAGGAAGGTCAAATAACTTTTTATAAAATAAAAGAGGTTAATTTAAATTGTTACATGTATAATTTTATTTTACATATTTCAGATAGCACCTGAAATATATAATTAATATAAATATAATTATTTAATTTGAAAATAAAAATATATAATATATATCTATATTTTTTTTGTTAATTTAAAAATATTTTGATCATTTTAATGTGTTTTGATCACTGACTAAATGGATGTTCTTTTAAGTAATTTTAGGAAAATGTTTTTGTTTAAAATCCCTCTAAGTTAATTTCACATAGAAATAAAAGAAAACAAGAAAAAGAGAAAAAAAAAAAAACTTTAGCTCAACTATATAATTTATATTTTAATATAATTGTAAAAACAGTAGATCATTGAAATTGATAAACAAATATATTTAAAAAATTAACTTTAATATTTTAATAATAATTTCAAATTCATGAAAGATGACTATCAATTAAAAAATGCTTATTGCTAGAATAATTCATTTTTTATAGTCACTTTTTTAAATATTCATTATTATTTTAGATAAATATAAATAAAATAGAGATATTTTAATTTTAATTTAATTATTATTTAAAAAAATTATAGAAATTATTTTACTTACATTTTTTTAACATAAAATTAATTTACAATTATATTTTTATTATTATTATTTAATTTTAAATATCATTATATTTTATTAATTTTTACAATATTATTTTCTTCATATTAATTTTATTATATTGTAATTTTTTCAATTTAATAGGTATTATAATTGAGAAATGAAAAATAAATAAAATGTACAAATTAATTTCATTTTGGTTTAAAATTTAATATATATTTTTAAGTCCTCTATTGCTTCCTAATTAGATAAAAAATATTCTCAAAGAAAAAGTATATAATTTTTTAGAATTTAAAATATTTCCATTATTATATTTTTTTTTACTTGCAATGGTTTTTATAAAGAAGAATAAGATACAATTTTTTTTATTAATATAGAAAATAAAAATTATATTTATAGATTATGATGAAACATATTTTGCAATATTGTACATATCTATTCTATTGGAAAAAAAAGAATACATACTCTCTCTCTCTCTCTCTCTCTCTCTCTCTCTCTCTCTCTCTCTCTATATATATATATATATATAACCAAAGCTAATATTTATACTAATAATTTAAATAATTACAATTTATATAATGAGTTGTCGTTAGTGTGACTTTTTGAAGGCTTTTTTCTGTGGATTTTTCTGGTCTAATTTCTCTAAAATCCGGTAGGAATTCATTGAAAACATAAGTTTCATGGGTAATTTTGCACAATAGAAGTGCCTTAGGGGTTTTTTAGGGTGTTGAATTGTAACATATCCACTAACCGTATTATAAAAATGACAAAAGTAAAAGTAATAAAAAAAAAAAAATATTTCTACTTACTGTCTACCTATGTGACTAATGATATTCTTGCCTAAGTATCATCATAGTTTGCTTAATCATTAAATTCCAAGTCATACCATATTCACATCATTTTTATAACATTCTTTTAAGTACTATACACATATGTTTTAATGTTATGGAGCTATAATATATAAATGAGCTCGCATTTGAACTTTGGGCCTAACTCATATGTATATAAATTGTTATTTGCCATTATAGCCGAAGCCATATGTCTTTGTTAACAATCATATAACACACATTTAATCCAACAACATTATACCATGTCGTATTATTCAATTCAACAACATCATGGCATTCAATACAAATAAATCTTGGTGTACGAAGGTATTACAACATATTTATCCCGATCCTTCTACAACTTGCTTGCACTTGACCCATACTGGTTGGCATCTGGCGGTCTATCCACTGTCAATCTAGAGCTAAATCAGACGGTGTAAGTTCATTAGGGTTGGCTAATGACTTTAGCCTCATAACTGTTTTTCCATTGGCATTCTTTCGTTCGATGGTCTTGGAGGTCTGCTCTGCGGTTCCAGGATTTTCTTCCTCCGGGCTTGAGTTCTATGGCCATTTCGCTCCAATTGCCACACGACACTTTGAAGATTACTTAGCCATTCCGAATGACAGGTAAATTTCCTCCAACGCTGCTTGGCTCGAGTGGTTTTGACATTACCTGCAGTGTTTCTAAGTTCTAATATGTAGACAAAATTTATTTTTTCCATTCGTTTGCATCTAGCTTGAGTGTGAACACTATGCTTATATTTTTGTGCAATATGAGTATGCTTATTGAATCGAAGGTATTCTCTAGCTCGACTTGGGCTCACTTCAACCCTCTCAAATTCCTCAGGTAAATTCTTAATACGTTTACATAATTTATTTTTAACTAGAGTATATTATTATAGCAAAGAATCAGGGTTCGTCTCTATCTTCTCATTACTAAATGCCTTTGTTTCTTGTTTAGTAGGTATAGTTTTATTTTCTTCTACAATATACAGAGTTTTCTAACTGGAATACAAGCATTAGCCCTAGGATTCAGGGTTCTGATCAATTCCATGCTCGCACTAACAGGTACCCATATCAATTTTTGGGTTCAAAACCTAGGTCTGAAATGCGAAAAGGTTATAGTTTTACAACCTTGATGTAATATCATTTTCTTAGAGTTTCTAACTGTGGCCCTTGAGTCTTTACCTCTGGGCCAGTTACTACCCTCTACAGTTAATTTTCATTCTTGAGTTCTTAAAGACTCTGGCTCTTAGAGCAAGAGGGTTTCACCTTTAATTCGGCCACGTGCCTCTTACTGTATAAGACAGATAATCTATTACACTTTTTTTTAAAAGAACAGTGCCTATGAGATTTTTCTTTGTATCGGCATATTGTTACAATTTACAAGTTGGCCGGGGATTTTACACCCGCGCCATTGACTTATGTATACATCTCTTCTCTTGAATATAATCATGGTATTTACATGGGTTTTCTATCTGTATTACATGTATACAATTTCGATAGTGAATGCTTTTCTTCTGGGAGTATTCATGAAGTTATCTGTAGATTTATTTCAACATAGAAAATGATATCATTCGAGTTTTCTATTGTCATTTCTTATTGTTTAGATTTCTACATTTAATACTTACGTTATTTCACTTACCTGCATGTGCTTATGCTTATCACTGATAATGTACATGGTTTATGGTTTTCTTTTCATGTTTCTTCCAGGGTGTTTAGATTCTATCCTTGATATAATAGGAAAGGTTATCTTATTTCTTTCTGTGGAAAAGTTTACATTACCCTGTAGGTTGTTTTCTATATTGTTTTTTTTCCACAACGTATTCTCAGTTATCTATCATAATTATTTTAACATGTATGTTAACTTCTTCTCAATATTTCAAGGTGTACTAGGAATAATAGTCCTTATAAGTGACCTAGACCGCTATTAGTCTGTGTATTATCATAGGTACGAAGGATGACCGACGCAGAATCTGGTCACAGAATCTCGGTTAACAGTCCTTCACTAGACATAGTTTATTCCATTCAAACAAGAAAGAAAACTAATAATTTGCATAGAGATAATTTAAAATAAAATGTTTTATTTTACCTACTCAACATTCCTTTCTTAGAATTTCTTTCCTATATGTATAGTCTCCTAATGTAAATTTTAAACACTTAGAAAACATTAAAAATACGATATTTCCAGTTTTCTCATTTATAATTTAAAAGTAACCAGTAAAGTATACTAATAGAAAGAACAAAACATAATTCCACTCATCTGTACACAATTTTGAGTGATAAATGATTTCCTCCCTTCCATGAGTGAGACGATTACATCCTCTAAATTTCCCCTGTGCTCCCGGTCCGAGTCTTTATTGAATACAAAAAACTGGAAGAGAATCTCGAGACAGTTCAGTCAAATTACCCAATTCCATTGGAAACAATCTCCTCTGTAAGTCCTCAGGATAACTATTGTTTCCTCAGTTTTCCAACAGATCCCCCAAAACTCCCTGAAATCCCTTATTTATTCCAGATTTTCTTTGGATAACTGTTGAACTATTTTTTTGTTCAACTAACTCTAGATCTTGAATTTACTTTTACCATCAACCTTTACTTATGAAAATAATTTCACAAGTAATCTTTTTATTCAAATACCAAAATTAATTTCTGTTCAAAATATTTCATTTGTAACAAATAACAATAATGTTTAACAACTCTTAACAACAGCCTAACAATTAGTCAATAATTAAGGCAGTGGTTACAACTTTCCCCCTCTGAAAGAGAACACCGTCCCCGATGTTCTTACTCAATATCAGTAAAAATTTTAGGATATGCTTCCCGCACAAAAATTTCATCCTCCCAGGTGGCCTCTTCCAAGCCAAAGTTCTTCCATTGTACTTTAACCTAGATGATGGCTTGTTTCCGGAGCATGATTTCCCTCCAGTCGATTATACTCTGAGGCTTGACCAGAAATTCTCTGTCCGGTTCTACCTGCACACAATAGAGTTTGTACTAGTTCACATAAGTCTTTAACATATAATATTTTTAACTATTGTGCTTGCCCACTACCTGAATGTTTTGCCAATGGATTATATGTCTCGAATCATGAATATATCACTTTAATAACGATACATGGGAAACATTATGTACTCAGATATGGCTGGGAAGGGCCAACCAATATGCCACTAGTCCTACCCTTTCCAGTATTTGGAAAGGACCATAAAACCTGGGAGCTAGCTTTGCACAAGATGCCCATCTTAACATGATCTTCTTTCGATTAATTCTCACATACACATGATCCCCCACATCTTATTCAAGATATGATCTCTTTTTATCCGCGTACACATTTTTCCTATCCTGAGTTGCTTTTAAATTTTGTCTGATTTTCTTCATTTCTAACTCCATTTCTGCTAGCATGTCCGGTCCTAGCATGAGCTTGGTCTCGGAACTACTCCAATTGATAGGATTTTTGCACTGTCACCTGTATAGGGCTTCAAACGGACTCATTTTTAATGATTCTTGATAATCGTTATTATATGTGAATTCTACTAAGTGTAAATATTCTTCCCACTTAGTCGGTTGCTGCAAAACATACATTCTCAACATGTCTTCCAGCACTTGATTTACTTGTTCTGTTTTCCTGTCCGTTTGTGGATGGTATGTAGTACTGAAATTAATTTGAGTCCCTAAACCTATAAATAGTGCTTTCTAAAAATCTGATGTAAATTTTACATCCCTATCTGAAATAACAGTCTTAGGAATGCCATGCAGTCTAAAAATATCCTGGATAAATAAATCTTCTATCTGTACTATCTTATATGTGGATTGAACTGGTATGAAGTGTGTCGATTTACTCAATCAGTCTACTACTACCATTATTGAGTCATTGTACCTTGTTTTGATCTTGGTGGTCCAGTGATGAAATCTAACGAAATCACTTCCCATTTCCATTCAGGAATTGGTATAGGCTGCATTAACCCGGCCGAATGTCGGTGTTCTACTTTCACCTGCTGGCACTCTAAACACTTGTTTAGATAGGTTGCTATATATTTTCTCATACCCAACAAATAGTAGTCCATTCATGTTGTTGTCAACATCTTTTGGTATCCAGGATGCCTTGCATAATTGATTCTATGATATTCATCCAATATTAGAGTCTTCAACTCCATTCTATTTGGGATGACTATTCTTTTCTCGAAAACCAGCAATCCATCTTGGTTGATTTCATAATCTCCCAACCTTCCTTGTTCTTTAGATTCCTGTGCTTGCTGCCACAAAAATTCATATTCAGGATCTTTTCCTGCTTCTTTTCTGATTTGATCTAGAAATCTGCATTCAACTTGGTTAACATATAATTCATAGATGTTATGTAGCTTTTTTCTCAATGCATCCGCAACCCTATTTTCCTTTCCTTTTACATGTTGCATGTCAATTTCAAACTCGCTCAAGAAGGCATTCCACCTTGCTTGTCAGGAGTTTAAATCAGCTTGTTTGAAATAGCTGGTTAAACTACTATGATCTGTCTTCAACACAAATCTTTTCCCAAGTAAGTAGTGTCTCCACACCCGGAGGGCATGCACAACTGCAGTCAGCTCTAATCATAGGATGAATATCATTTCTTGTGATCTTTTAGCTTATGAGATTCATATTCAATTACTTTTCCTTCTTGTGATAAAATTGCCCCAACACCCTCCTTACATGCATCCATGCAAACCTTGAATTCCTTATTCAGATCAGCTACACTTAACACTGGTGCTGATGTTAATAATTTCTTCAACTTTTCAAAGATGTCCTGACATTCTTTTTTGCATCTAAAATTTTTTCCCTTCCTTTGCAGAGAGGTAATAGGAAAGGCAATCTTTGAAAATCCTTTAATAAATCACCGGTAATAGCCAGCGAGTCCCATAAATGATCGTATATCTGCCACATTTTGTGGCACCTTCCATTCCATGATATTTTTTATTTTCTCTGGGTCCACTGTTATACCTTTTGTAGATATCACATGTCCAAGATATTGTATTTCTTCCTTGAAAGAAATCACATTTACTAAATTTCGCATATAACTGATGCTTTCTTAACATCTCTAGTACCATTTGCAAATGCTCCTTGTGTTCTTCTGCATTATTAGAGTAGACTAGAATGTCGTCAATGAAAATTAGCACAAAGTTATCCAAATAAGGGTGAAAGATACTATGCATCAGTCTCATAAAAGTGGCTGGTGCATTAGTCAGCCCAAAAGTTAGCACCACGAATTCATAGTGACCATACCTTGTGCGAAAGGCAGTTTTATGTATATCTTCATCTTTGATCTGGATTTGGTGATAACCTGATCTCAAATCAATTTTTGAGAATACAATAGCTCCTCTTACTTGGTTAAACAGATCATCAATTCGTGGTAAGGGATATCTGTTCTTGATGGTCAATTTGTTTAAGTGACGGTAATTCATGAACATACGCATGGTTTCATCCTTATTTTTAATGAATAATACAGGTGCTCCCCAGGGAGATACACTTGGTTGTATATATCCCTTATCTAATAATTCCTGAAGCTGCATTTTTAACTCATTTAATTCTGGCACACTCATTCGATAGGGTGCTCTTGAAATCGGTGATGTTCCTGGCAGTAATTCAATTGTAAAGTCTATATCCCTTCTAGGTGGAAATCCTAGTATTTCTTTTGGAAATACATCCTTGAATTCCTGCACTATAGGTATATTTTCTAGCACAAGAGCTTTTTCTTTAGAATCAGAAAAACCCACTTGTATAGCATACAGTTGACATCCTTTCCTCATGCATTTACGCATTTGGGAAGCTGTAATTGGGCACAACTGTACCAGTTTCTTTATTCCTTGAATTTCCTGATGGGTGCCATCCTGATTTCTGTAGTAGATAATTTTCTCTTTGTAATCTACTAGATTCCAATGCTTTTCTAACCAATCCATACCAAGTAGCACATCATAAGATACCAAGGGCAAAATATACAAATCCACAGTTAGTTGATGTCCATCGATTTGTAGTGCACAATTTGGTATTTTGGCGCTAACTTTTCTCTTGGCTCTAGTAGCCAACTGGACTAACCATGATTTCCTAAATTTTTGACTTTGTAATTTATAGATCTCTACTAATGTAGGACTTATATAGCTTAAAATTGCTCCCGGATCTACCAAAATAGAAACAGTTTGAGATAACAATTTACCTTCTAGTTTAATCATTTTAGGTTGGTAATCAGCTTGTCGATCCTCCAATGATGCATTAATTCTTGGTATGCTTCGAGCAAAATCTCCCACTGTTGAGGCTTCCTACAGATTGGTTACTGCTTCATTTCTACCCCGTTGTGGATAATTTCAATAATAGTGTGCCTCTCCACAACCCAAACACTATAAAGGTGGCTTCTGGTTTTGAGGTTGCTCCGGTTTAGTAGAAGCTTCAATGGCTTTATCTTCTACAGGCCACCTTACCCTCTAATTTTTCTTACAAAAATGCCTACTGACTGAGCTCTTTGTTGTACTTTCAAAATGACTGGTTTTGCCTCTTTTAAAACCAACACTACTCTTGTTTTCTTTCCTTGGCTGCCATCCTTTTCCTTGATTTTTCTTGGCTTTAGCATGCTAATAGCACATTCTGGCCTTTCTAATGGCCTCATCCATTGTTTTGGGATTTATAAATTCAATGTGTTCCTTCATGTGAGTGATTAAACTACTCAGAAACCTTTGTACTTTAGCTTTCTCATCCCTTAAGTAAGGTACATAACGTAGTAATGAAGTAAATTTAGTGATAAAATCATCCATAGTCAGTTGTTCAAGTTTCAAATCATGGAATTCTCGAGCTTTTTCATCATAAAAGCACTCTGTCAGGTACTTATCTTTAAAATACTATTGAAACATATCCCATGTTACATCTTGATCTTCTATTCCGTGAACATTCTTCACTTCTTCCCACCACAAGGTGGCTTTCTCTCTTAACTGGTAAATAGCTAACCGGGCCTTAAGATTACTGTTATAGTCATATTCTTGAAAATACTTGTTCATATTAATCAGCCATGGCTCAGCTACGTCTTCTTCCACTCCATCAAATGTGGGTGGCTTTATCTTTCTGAATTCACCTTACATCTCTATTTTCTGCTTTTTACATTCCTTCTGTTCTGTTTCATTATAAGATTCGGCTTCATTAAAAATTTTATTTTGATTACTTCGCTGAGATGAACTTCTTTCTTTTTGGCCTATATCATGATCTCCTGTTTGTTGTTCATTTCCGTCCTGAAAATATCTATCAATACTAGGCTTCTTGATTCTTTGTTTTTTTTTTATCTGAGAGACTCTTCAAAATTCTCTTGTACTCCTGCATCAACCTTGCATTATCATTTCGTATTATTTCCATTTCTTCTTGCAGTTGTTGCACCGTTGCTAAAAAAATGTTGGTTTGATGCTGTTTTTATTCTAACAGCCTGCTAGCCTGTTGATGCTGTTCCATCCCCAACTGAACCCATATTTCAAGATTCCTTTCCTGTTGGGGTTGGGTCTCCTCAGCATTTGGAGGTGGCTACTGTAAGGGTGTCCTTCTCATTTGTCCTATTAATCTTTCCATATGAGTGCATTAGTAACACACAGTTTAACGTTAGTTGACCCGTAGGGTCCCAACGTTATAATGCTGCTCTGATACCACTTGTAACATATCGACTAACCATATTATAAAAATGACAAAAGTAAAACTAATAAATAACAAAAAAAAATATTTCTACTTACTGTCTACCTATGTGACTAATGATATTCTTGCCTAAGTATCATCATAGTTTTCTTAATCATTAAATCCCAAGTCAGACCATATTCACATCATTGTTATAACATTTTTTTAAGTACTATACACATAAGTTTTAATGTTATGGAGCTATAATATATAGCTGAGCTCGCATTTGAACTTTGGGCCTAACTCATATGTATATAAATTTTTATTTGACATTATAGCCGAAGCCATATGTCTTTGTTAACAATCATATAACACGCATTTAATCCAACAACATTATACCATGTCATGTTATTCAATTCGACAACATCATCGCATTAAATAAAAATAAATCTTGGTGTACGAAGGTATTACAACATATTTATCCCGATCCTTCTATAGCTAGCTTGCACTTGACCCGTACTGGTTGGCATCTGGTAGTCTATCCAGTGTCGATCTATTGCTAAAGTGGACTGTGTAAGTTCATTAGTGGTGGCTAATGACTTTAGCCCCGTAACTATTTTTCCATTGGCATTATTTCGTTCGATGGTCCTGGAGGTCTACTCTGTGGTTACAGGATTTTATTCCTCCAGGCTTGAGTTCTATGGCCATTACGCTCCAGTTGCAGCAAGACACTTTGGAGATTACTCAGCCATTCTGAATAACTCATAAATTTCCTCCAACGCCGCTTGGCTCGAGTGGTTTTGACCTTACCTGCACTGTTTCTAAGTTTTAATATGTAGATAAATTTCATGTTTTCCATTCGTTTGCATCTAGTTTGAGTGTGAACACTATGGTTATATCTATTTTCAATATGTGTATGCTTATTGAATCGAAGGTATTCTCCAGCTCGGCTTGGGCTCACTTCAACCCGCTCAAATTCCTCAAGTAAATTCTTAATACGCTTTCATAATTTATTTTTAACTAGAGTACATTATTACGACAAAGAATTAGATTTCATCTTTGTCTTCTCGCTACTAAATGCCTCTATTTCTTGTTTAGAAGTTATAGGTTTATTTGCTTCTGCAATCTACAGAGTTTTTTGACTGGAATACAAGCACTAGCCCCAGGATTCAGGGTTGTAATCAATTTCATGGTCATGCTAACAGGCACCCATATCAATTTTTGGGTTCAAACCCTCGGTCTAAAATGCGACAGGGTTTGAAAACCTTGATATAATATGGTTTTCTTAGGGTTTCTAACTACGGCCCTTGAGTATTTATCTCTGGGCCAGTTACTACCCTCTGCAGTTAATTTTCATTCTTGAGTTTTTAAAGACTCTGGCTCTCAGAGCAAGAGGGTTTCACCTTCAATTCAGCCACGGGCCTCTTACTATATAAGAGAGATAATCTATTACACTTTTTTTAAAAAGAACAGTGCCTATGATATTTTTTTGTATCAGTATATTGTTACAGTTTACAAGTTAGTCAGGGTTTTTACACCCACGCCATTGACTTATGTATACATCTCTTTTGTTGAATAGAATCATGGTACGTACATGGGGTTTCTATCTGTATTACATGTATACAATTTAAATAGTGAATTCTTTTATTTTGGGAGTATTCGTGAAGTTATCTGTAGATTTCTTTCAACACAAAAAATGATTCATTCAAGTTTTCTGTTGTCATTTCTTATTGTTTAGATTTCTAAATTTAGTAGTTATGTTATTTCACTTACCTGCATGCGCTTATGCTTATCACTGATAATGTACATGGTTTATGGTTTTCTTTGCATGTTTCTTCTAGGGTGTTTAGCTTCTATCCTTGATATAATAAGAAAGGTTATCTTATTTATTTCTGTGGAAGAGTTTACATTACACTGTAGCTTGTTTTCTATATTGTTTTTTTTTCCACAACATATTCTCTGTAATCTATCATAATTCTTTGAACTGGTATGTTAACTTCTTCTTGATAGTTCAAGGTGTACTAGGAATAACAGTCCTTGTAAGTGACCCAGACCACTATTAGTCCATGTATTATCATAGGTACGAAGGACGACCGACCTAGAATCTGGTCACAAAATCTCGGTTAACAGCCCTTCGCTAGACATAGTTTATTCCATTCAATCAAGAAAGAAAAATAATAATTTGCACAAAGAGAATTTAAAATAAAATGTTTTATTTTACCTACTCAATATTCCTTTCTTAGACTTTCTTTCCTGTCTGTATATTCTCCTAATGTAAATTTTAAAAACATAGCAAACATTCAACATATTGTATTTCCAGTTTGCTCATTTATAATTTAAAAGTAACCAGTAAAGTTTACTAATAGAAAGAACAAAAAAGAATTCCACTCATCTGTACACAATTCTGACTGATATATGATTGCCTCCCTTTCGCGAGTGAGGTGATTACATCTTCTAACTCACCCCATGCTCCAAGTCTGATTCTTCATTGAATACAGAAAACTGGAAGAGAATCTTCGGAAAGTCTGGTCCAATTCTCCATTTCCAGTGGAAACAATCTCCTCTGTAAGTTATTTTCTCCAGGGATCACTCCTCCAGATAACTATTGTTTCCTCAGTTTTCCAATAGAACCCCCAAAACACACTGAAATCCCTTATTTATTCCAGAGTTTCTTTGGATAACTGTTGAACTGTTTTTCTGTTCAACTAACTCCAGATCTTGAATTTACTTTTACCATCAGTCTTTACTTATGAAACTAATTTCACAAGTAATCTTTTGATTCAAATACCAAAATTAATTTCTGTTCAAAATATTTTGTTTTTAAGAAAAAGTAACAATGTTTAACAACTCTTAACAACAGCCTAACAGTTAGTCAATAATTAAGGTAGTGGTTACATGAATCCATATATAAAGTAAAAAAAAGTAGTTTAAATAATATATTAGTGATAAATAGTCTAGAGCCTTGGATAGAACACTGTTAAGGCACTCCTTCATGTGAAGTCGTTGGTTCAATTCCTACCCATCTTACAAAACAAAATATATTAATGATAAATACAACAGATACACTAACAATTATAATATGTTATATTATATTACAATATTTAAAGTTATTAATATTATTAATATAATAGCCTATTAGAAAATATTAATTAATTTTATTAAAGAATTTACCAATTATTTTTTTTCTAAATAAGATTGATCTATTAACAAGGGAGTAAAATTACATCGTGACCGTAGTCAAAAGTACTGCCATGGAGGAAGGCAAAATTATCATGAAAAGCACATAAGAAGACTGCCCATTAACAGGGAAACCAGTCTAAAGAAAAATGCCAAAACCCACGCAGGGGAGCAAGATGTGATCTTCCTGAAGATGGAGAGTTTGCATGGATCCAAAAGAGTAAAAAAATAAGCCAAAATTCCACATAACAGTTTTCACAGTGACAAGCCCAATTGTATGGGCCGCTGGTAAAGAAAAAAACATCATAGTAAACAAACTAGTCATCTGGAGGTTCTTCCACAATACGACACCAACCTGAAGCAAGAAACTCCCTGGCAAGAGCATCTTCAGAAACTAAGGGGCCTGGATCAGCTGGATCTATCACCACATTAGGAATTCTAAGAGCATGATCATCTAAAACGTACATTGTCATGCCACCAGCCCTCATCTGCATGTTCGAAGTCTGGGAAAAGTCCACACCAAGACCTGTCGAATGAGTGCTAGCCTCCCCCACTTGGGCTTCCTCATGGAAGACCACTGTGAAGAGAGCAATAAATCTTGGATGAGGTAGAGCACTGTTGAAGGTGAATCACGCAGAGCCAATGGTGGGGGGAGGCGAGGTATCTGGAGTATGGGTAGCAGGGGAGCCCAAGCTATGGTGAGATTCAAGGAGACGCCCTATCCCACTGCGGGTTCAAGGGTAGTGGCCAGCCAAAAATCCACTAGAGATAGAAGGTGAGATAGAAGAAGGGCTAGACTGCGTGCTCGAAAGATGACCCCTGGTGCCGCCTCTGCGACTCCGCATTCTGTGGTGCAGACAAGGCATAGGGGAGCCAAAATGGGACCAAATAGCAGCAATAGCAGGGAAAAAAAAATTCGAGAGGAGGACAGAGGCCTGAGCAAGGTGCCCAAGGTCCAAAGGAGGTGGTGTTGATATAGGACCAGAGCACAGCTTCAAAATAAATTCCCCCTCCCAGCAGCGAAAGACACCAGGACTGGTAAATCCGACACAAAACCGATTGAAAGAAGAATTGAGACCAGAGACCAGATAGAAGTGGGTGCGGTGTGACTGAGGCAGCTCCACCAAAGGTCCATCGCCTCCCTCCCATTTATCCTTCCCTCTCCCGCATCGAGAGTCCCCCACCATATCAGAGGCATTGATGAGAGCCGAAGTCTCTAGCATACAGAAGCATGTGAAGGTAACAAACAGCTCAGTGGGTGTGAAATGAAAACTAGAACCCTTTGAAACAATGCCGAGGAGATCTGCGAAACATAAATTCCAAGATACACTAAACAAAGGCCAAATATCTGCTATGTCCTGGGTGGGCAGGTGTCGTCCCACCTCGCCGCACCCCTGTCCCATCGAGTTAATCCATTGGTTGTACACTCGCATCCAGGAGGGTTGCATCCCTTTTGATGAGTGTTTTGCACTTCTGTTTTTTATCATTGTTCTGAATTACGTGTAGAGCTCTGGTTAGAAGAGTGTGCCCAGTATCCACCCCCACATTGGCAAGTAGATCAGCGACCTGGTTGCCCTCCCGTCTAATGTGTTGGAATATGATGGCCCGGTTAGTATGGAGCCATTGTTTAAGTGCTTCCAATCTGGCTTCGAGTTTCCAACTGTTAGCAATTTTGTGCGCATGAGTCCCATTGAGGAGATGATTTTCCATGTTGATGAGGATTCGGGAATCACCTTCAACCTCCAGAGGCTAGAAGCCATGTCGCTGGGCTAGGAGAAGACCTTGCCAGAGGCCCTCCAATTCTGCCGAATTGTTTGTATCGCAACTAATATTTCCGAAGAAGAATAGGAGAGGAAAACCCTCATGATCTCTAAATATGCCGCCAAATCCTGCTTTGCTGGGATTGTCCCTGGAAGCTCCATCAAAATTGAGTTTGAAAGAGAATTTTGGAGGGGGGCTCCAAGAGATCTTTCCAATGTTATGGCCTTTTGAAGGTCTGTGATTGTGTGTACCTTGTGGAAGTTGTATGTTCCAATTTTCCCAGATGGCTTTCTCATTTGCAAGAGTGGGGAAATCTTCTGGATGCCAATTTTGAAGAGCCAAGGTCTCTTTGAGATTTAGACAAAGGTTGCCCCAAATGATGTCTAAAGGAGTGCTTTCATATTTGAATATGCACTTGTTCCTTTCTTTCCAAATAGTCCAGAGAAGAAGACCGGGAATCAATCTCCATAGTTGGTTGAGTAGCTCACTTTTATAAGGGTTCTGGTGCCAATTTCGAATGGAGTTGATTATATCATCGGACACTCTGCAATTCTTTTGACAATGAAATTTGGCCTTCTCCCATAGTTGGTTGGCAAGAGGGCAAGATTTCAAGAGGTGTTGGAGAGTTTCCTCTTGAGAGTTGCATTTGGGACATATGGAGGGCCCATGAAGGTTTTGTTTCCGAAGATTATCCCAAGTAAGGATTTTCCTGTGCCCCATAAGCTAGAGGAAAAAAGAGACTTTGGGCCAGGTACCTGGTGACCATATTCTACTCTAGATAGGATCTAGGGGCATTGGATCGTTGCATATTATTTTGTAAGCCTCTTTGGTGGTGAAACATCCTTTTGGGGTATATCCCCATCTTAGGATGTCCCTACCTTCAGAAGATCTAATACACCGATTCTGGAGCTCACGGTACATGGCCTCCTTAGTCTGGTTGTCTGCATTCCTGATCAGTCTGTCTATTTTCTTCCATTGTCTATATCTCTGTACAGTCTCTGGAGTCCATTGTTGTCATACAGATTCCTATTGTTGCTCCTCCCACTCTTGGCTGTGAGGCGAATTAAATATGCTGTTGATCTTTGGTAATTGATTCCAGGCATCTGTCCAGAACCTCGCAGTGCTACCATTCCTTGTTTCCCAGAAGCTGTGTTGTTGGATGAGCGAATAGTGTTTTCCGACAGCATTCCATATTAGCGACCCCTTTTCAGTGGGAGTGAATCTGATTAGCTCTTTCGTTGGTCTGTGATTAGCGTACTTGGCAGTCCAGAGGGCAGCCCATGGTTTGTTGGGAGAAGAGATCCATTGCCACTAGATTTGTTCACCCATTATTGCATTGCTATGCTGAGGATCTCTCATACCTATGCCCCCTTTTTCTTTTGGCTGGCATGCCATCAACCATTTTTCCAATGCCCATTTGCGATTTGTGCCTGTTGAACCCCAAAGAAAATTGCATTGGAGAGCTTTTATTTTTTTCAGGACCCATTTAGGTACTGCCAAGATAGAGAAGAGATAGACAGGCATAGCCTAAAGCATAGCTCTCATCAGCACTGATCTGCTAGCTATATTCAGAGTTCGATGAGTCCAAAGGGTAAGACAAGATTCCAGCTTCTCTACGAGCATACGCCAAGAGGTGTGCTTAATGGCAGAGTTTGTTAAAGGAGAACCTAGGTAATTAGAGAGTAAGGAGGCTAAGGAAAATCCCAGAAGGCATGCAATGGCATGTTGAGTAATAGGGGGGTGTGAAAAAAAAAAATCTGCGATTTGGCCGAGTTTATACTCATCCCTGAGGCATCAGAGAAATCCTTTACAATGGATTTGAAGATGGAGGCTTGTTGAACAGAGGGGTACCCAAACAACATGTTGTTATCAACAAATTGTTGATGAGTAATAGCCGGAGAATTGTGAACAGAAAAACCCTTGAGTTGCTGGGAGAGGAGGGCATGTTTAATATGGCGCCCCAGCCCTTCCGCCATTAGAAAAAAAATGAAAGGGGAGAGAGGATCTTCTTTTCGAATACCTCTGGAGGGACTGAAAGGTCAGGAGGGAACTCCATTTAAGAGGATCGAGAAAAAAGTAGAGGAAATTAAGCTCAGAATCCATCGAATCCACATTGGGGAGAAGCCAAAGGCTGTTAGCATTTTTTGAATATAGATCCAGCTTAACTTATCAAAATCTTTGGAGAGATCAATCTTGAGAAGCATACCTGCCTGTTTGGAGTGCTTGAGAGAGTGTATGATTTCATGAGTGAGGATAATGTTGTCCAATAGCTGTCATCCTTCAACGTATCTAGACTGTTCCGGCGATATGAGCAAGGGAATCAGCGGCTTCAACCTGTTAGCTATGACTTTGGATATCATCTTATAAATAACATTGCATAGAGCGATGGGACAAAATTTTTCCAGAGTACTGGTGTTTTCTTCTTTAGGGATTAGGGCTATGAAAGTTGAGTTAAACGATGGCAGGAGCCAATGAAGAGTGTGAGATTCCTCCACCACTTGCCACACCTCTTCTTTGATGAGATCCCAAAAGGAGTGGAAGAAGGTAGTGGTGAAGCCATACGGGCCTCGAGCTTTGCCCTCCTTGAGCTGGTGCATAGCCAGGTCCACCTCCTGAGGCAATACAGGTCAGAGAAGAAGTTGGTTATGTTCTTCTGTGATGAGCTTCGGCACATTTTGAGTGATCTTTTCAATTGCATGTCCCCTATCAATTTGGGGTTCTTGATGGACTTCTTTGAAGTGATTGATAAAATCTTGTTCAATCTCAGCATGGCTTTCCACTCGTTCCCCCTCTCGTGTTTGTATAAAAGATATGGTTTTGTGCATTCCTCTCTGTATTGTAGTTCTGTGGAAGAATTTTCTTTTCCTTTCGCCCTCTTTTAGCCATCTGATACGGGATTTTTGTTTCCAAAGAATTTCTTCTTTATGTCTTCGCTCCTCTAATTGATTGTGAATGTGCTTTTCCTTTTCCAAATTCCCTTCCTTGTAGCCCTCTGCGATTATATATTGCTGTAGTTCCCTCATCTCTTTGTTTAAATCTTACTGTGCCTAGAAGATGTTTCCAAAAGTCTCTTGATTCCAGCGCTTAATTTTGGATTTCAGGAATTTGAGTTTCTGTTGAAACTGATACATTTTGGATCCCTCTGGCAAGGGGGAGGTATTCTAGGTGGATCTGATAAGGTCGTTGAAAGTGGGGTGGGTGAGCCAAAAAGCTTCAAAGCAGAAAGGGCACCTGGTGGAGTTGCCTGGTCTTTGCCATTGGAGTGAGATCGACCAATGGTTTGAGCTTGAAAATGGAAGAATGGACATCGAGATGTCGCCTCCCAGATGTAATGCATTTTATGAGATGAGGAATATGTCCAGTTTGGAAGCAATATGTTGTCGGCTTGCCCTGCGATTGCTCCAGGTGTGCATTCCATTGCAGAATTGTAGATCAATTAACAAATTGTTTTGGATAAAGTCTTTAAAGTGGCTATTCTCCTGATCTAGTTTGGCTTGGCCTCCCTTCTTCTCCTCTAGATTGGTAATCATGTTGAAGTCTCCTCCGATGATCCACAGAAGATGGAGTCTGTTTAGGTTGAGCACTTCTATTGTGTCAAGAAGAGAAATTTTGTTTCGTGCTTCCTGAGGGAAGTAGACATTAGTGAGATGTCCATGAATGTTGGTGCCGATGATATGAAAATTAGCCTGAATGATATGATGCAAAGCATGAAAATCTGAGAGTGTGATGGCTTGCATGTTCCAGGTGATTGCCAGTCCCCCAGAAGCACCTGAAGCATCTACTACAACCGAGTGGCAACCTGGTCATGCTCTAGAGAGGATTTGACCAAGAGTGTTGCTGGTACATTTCGTTTCTTGCATAAAGAAGATCTGGGGTTTCTCCTGCTTTATCATTTTTTTTATCATTCTGAGTTTTTCGGGGCTGTTTAGGCCTCTTAAATTCCATGAAGTGAGATTCATGATTCACTATTAGTGGCGGGCTTATAGTACTTTGTCAGCTTAGCATATCTACCTAAATCCACCAGGACTTTCCTTATTGTGATGGTTCTTTGAATATCTGTCTTTCTTCCCCATTTTTTGGAGTCCTTAGGGCAGAGGCTGCCGTCCCATTGACTCCCTGGTTGTATGCCCAGTTGTTGTTGCTGGTAAGCCCTGGAGATGATGACTTCCAGGGTGTTGAGTTGATGCTCTTGAATCTTGTCGTAGTCTTTCCTTCTGCATGCTTGTTCCAGTTCAAATATGCCAAGACCTCCCAAATCAATGCTTTCTGGTTCTTCTTCCATATGTTGCATTTGACTGCTTTCTACTCAGGTGAATGTGGATTGCAGTGGTTGACTGGGGATGAAATCAACATCCATGCCATTAGGCTTCCAATCCGGATCCTTTTGAATCTCTTCAGGAATCCCATAGTTGTCATTCAGGGGTGAGGGCTTGGGAGAATAGCTCGACCGAGGGGGGGGGAAGAGGTAGAAAGGGTCAACGGAGGGATTTCCAAAGTGTTCCGAGGAGGGTCTTCCAAGGTTTTTGCAAGAATTTCAAAGCTGTTGCTTGTGGAAGGCATAGAGGCGACGTCTGGAAGGGGTTTTTTCCTAGAGGAAGGTTTTTTATGTGCTCTTTTTCGAGAAGATACCTTGGTGAAGCCATCTTGGGTTGGCTTATCTGAGGGATCAGGGGTTTGGGGTTTAACATTTAGAGGGCAGTCCCGAAATAGATGACCAAGGGCATGACATTTGCAACAGCAAAAGGGAACATGTTCAAAATCTAAAGGTTGAATCCATTCATAGTCATCATGGTAGAGACTTACCGAATCGGGAAGGGGCTTGTCCAGGCGCATGAAAACATAAATACGGGCATAGGAGGTGTATCTTCTCAGCTTCGTTTCTTCAGCTATTTTAATTAATTCGCCCAGTCCCTTGCCAATGTCTCTCAATGATTCTTCATCCCAGTATTCCAGTGGGAGTGAGTACATCCAGATCAAAACTGGTTCCCAACTGAAATCCTCCTTGTCAAGGTTAAATCTCTCAACCCACTCCCTTAAATATAGACTAGTGGAGTTGAAGAAATAAGGGCCTTCATCCATGACCCTATTCTGATCTTCAAGGAAAATTAATATCGCCGTGAAGAACCCCTTTGGTCATAGCTGCAGGGTAACATGTGCCTTGGGTTTCCATTTCACCGAGATCCATCCTGGCAGAGCTTTTTGAGTTGGCCAGTATCCAATAAATTTTCCAATGAGAGCATGGTCCCTCATGTACTGGATTTGTCCATTGATTCTGTGGCTAGGAAGTTATATCTTGGGTATTTCAGCTGCTATGGGTTTTCATGTCGCTGAAGTAACCTTGGCCATTTCCTTTTGCCCAATCTCGCTCTCTTGTTCTTCATTATGCTTGTCTGACTGATCAGTGGGAGCATTTGTCGTTTCTTGCATAGGTGAGTCTTTTCTATCCGTGATTCCTTGTTCTGGACCGGAAGGCCTTGTCATTTTTTGCACTTGATGAGCTTTCTCGGCAGAGGGGGAAGGCTTTGCGCCCCCCCCTCTAAGGGTCAGCCATTGTAGAGCTTTCAATACTGGCAGTCTACTGTCGCGGGTAGTAATATGAACGGAGTATCGTGGCAGAGAGTATGCAGACTACTCCGTTGCAGGGATTGCCAGGAAACCCTAGGTTACAGAGCACAATCTTCCCCAAATTTAGAATTTACCAATTATTATAGTAGATTATATAAATGATATAATATGTTAAAATATATTAAACTAAACTGAAATAAAATTATGTTAATTTTGAAAAAAAATTAAATTTTTTTTGCTAATAAAATATTATTTTAAAATAAGAAAATTACTATTATCATATTATAATAAATAATTTTAAAAAATATATATTTAAAGATCAAATTTAAACACACACACACACACACACACACACACATGTATATCCTTATATTGATTGTTGGAAGCTGAATGTTGTTGAGGGAACAGAAAGTGAAAAGGGTGAAAATGGCAGAGATTGGAAGGGTTCTAGGGTAACCACCTTGGGGTGGTCAAGCTCCAGTCCATGCGGGGAAAATGGCGGGATGAGTAACAACACTTGGCCCCCACCTCCTTAACACTTGTAAAAAAATATAAGTGTCGGGTTTTGTGCTTGCTTTTTTTTTTTTATGCTCCATGTGGTGGGTTTTCTTGACTTTCTTCACCCTTTCCTCTAGCTTTAGTGGGTTTTTTAGTTTATTTTGTAGAAATAAAAAAGGATAACTATTTAACTTGGTTAGGGATGTAATAAATTGGGGTTATGGGGATCACATGTGGTGGGGGAGCTTTCCAATTTTTTTCCTACTTTTACTATTCTTCCATGTGCCTACAGTGGGAGTTATTGTTTTCTCTGGTCAGAGACAATGGTAAAATCAGAGGAATGTGTAGACCTGGAGAGGGAAGTAGTGGACATTGTAATGGTATGGGGTATGGATCCAACTGAGAAAATATTTGTGAAGGTGGCTCTTCCACTTCGTTATCCTCGCGACATGTGGAAGGAGGAAAGGATGTTCTGGGATTCAACGGATAAGTATGGTCTCATGGGGGCAGCTAACTCTAGGCTTAACAAAGGGGTTGTTGGTGGTCCTAATAATAGTCCTCAGGAAGGGATGGTGGTTTCATTTTTTGTGGGGGATAGACTAGAAGCACATCCAGTGGAAATAATAAGTACTCTACAAAACCATTTTTTTGTTTCAGTTGGGAGGAATAGAGTACATTGTGTTTGGGAGTGGTATGGTTCCAAGTGTGGGCTTCAAAGCATTCTTAATAGACTCTAGAGATTTGAATGGGTTCCCAGGGAAACCCTCTAATAGGGGTTTAAGGCTAGGGGGTTTTGAAAATGCACAACAGGAGGTGGGCTTTGGCATTGAACAGACCTATCTCTGTAATGAGGTTTATTGGAAATGCACCAAGAGGAGAGTCGGAATTTGTAGGAGCTAGTCGATGAAGCTCTATAAAAGGGGGTTTCTTGGGAGGGTGCGAGGTTATAGTAGCAGTGTGCCAAGCCCTCAGAGGAGGGTAAAATTGTCAATACCAGGAATGAAGGTGGGGTTTAGATCAAGATTTTGCTGTAAAGCTGGTAGAGGTTTTGTTGGTTACTAGTGTGGATAATGTTGGATCAGAGATAGGGGATGGGCCTAATGGGATTCTTGAAAGGAATAGGGAGGATTATGTGGAGTTCTTACTATTTTTTTAACTTGGTTGGTAGATGGGATTAAAAAATGAAGAAAGGAAAAGTCATAAAAAAAATTTGGAGTGCCCGCATCTGATTTTAGGTGTGGACATTTAACTATACAGGGAAATGGCAACATCGGAGTCTGGTTTGGTGTGTCTAGCTTGAGGGAAATTATTTTGTGTATATTTTATAACTGAGTGGATTAAGAAATCCTGGGGTGGATGTGATAACCATGTCAAAGGGTTGGTTCATGATTAAATTTGTGAACATAGAGACCTTGGAATGGGTGCTTGCTAGTAATTGGAGGTATGGAATTTCACCGATTCTATTGAAACAATGGTTGCCCATTTTTTATGCGAAGAGGGAAAGAGTGGTTGAGATTTCGGTGTGGGTGCAACCGTTGGCGTTGCCACCACACTTATGGAATCTAGATGTCTTTAAGGCTATAGGGAACAATATAGGTATCTTCTTGGAAGAGGATATGATGTTTTTGGAGACAAAGGAACAAAATGTGGCTCGTATATTGGTCTACCTTATTCCTCATGAAGGTTTGGTGGAGAAAACTCACTTGCATTTTGAAGGGAATTACTTCTTTCAGATAATTTATTATGAGCACCTACCATTCTGGTGTCATACATGCCACAAGCATGGGCAATTGGCCAGAGAATTTCCACTGGGTCTTAGCCAAAGGCGACAACATAGGGGTGCCAACAGGAATGTTTTTGGGGCTAAAAAAGAACAACTGTATGCTGAATATCTAGTACAGATGTACGAGGTGGGACAACATCGGGAGGATGGGCCAAGATTGATGGAAGGGTTGAAATTTTAGCTAGAGCAAGTGGATATTACACCTATAAGTGTATTCAGTTAGGTTCCGAACCGTTATGAGACCATGGAAGCCTCACCAATTTTAGCAGGTACTATCACTCAATCCTCTCCATCTGTTATTGATACTCTTGATAATTTGTTGCATGTCATAAAATCACCTGGTCCTTCCATGCCTCAAGAAAAAGAGCCACAATGTATCAATAATTTTTCAAAGGCCATGGACAGTGTTATCACTACTATCCCAAAGTTAACCATTGACACCTTTCCTTATAATCTACAACTGAGGGATAAAAAAGTCTTGCTTGTGGAGGAATTTGGGGGACTGGGAGGTCTCCCTATGTCTATCAAACCCAAAAAATCAAGTGGTTGTAAAACTGAGATCTCAAGGCTACAACTAAAAGCTATGATTGATATCGCAAATGTGAAACTAATTTCTCTGAAAGGGGTGCTTAGAGTAGCGCAATCCATTGTTCAGGTCACAAAATGATTTTATTGTCCTTTAATTGTAGATGATTTTCAGCACCCACAAGAAACTAGCTTTAAAATCCCTTTTTCTAAACTATAAACATGATTTGATTATGGTTCAAGAGACTTTGGGTCAGGGAGACCTGGTAATGGCATCCCTTTCAAAAATTCTTCTAGTTTGGTCTTTTGTTGCCTTGGATGCCAAAGGAATATCTAGAGGAATATATCTAGGGATTAGGGACAGTACCATAAAACTGAAAAACTCATGGGGCTCTGATCATGTCATTGGAGCATTTGTTTTTTCATTTGAATTGGCTATGGATCTCACATTTGTAAATATTTATGGTCCTCTTTAGGAGAGGTCAAGTTTCTAGAACAACCTTCTCTCAAATTCTTTTATGCATGCCCATAATTTGGTAGCGGGTGGTGATCTCAATTTCTCCCTTGGCTTGGGTAAAACACGGAGTCCTCTAGCCCAAGCCGACCCTCTTATAGATTTTTTCCTAAACAAACTTAGAGATGTGATATTAATTGAACAAAAATTAATAAAAATCATTCCCACATGGAGGAATGCACATGTGGCCAAGAGGTTGGAAAAATTCCTCTTTAATGAAGATTTCTCTATTCGATTGTTTGGGTTTAGTAAATGGGTTGGACTTGGAGGGGAATCATACCATTTACCTATTCTGATGGAGTTAATAGGTCCAAACAAGAAACCTAGTGTGCCTTTTAATTTTAATTCAAGTTGGTTGAACGACGGTGAATATATAAAGATTGTTAATGAAACTTGGAGCCCTATGGAGAGATCAGGTTCCAGATATTTTTATTTTTCCTTTATGAGTAACCTGAATCGACTAAAAAAGGTTGCTATAACATGGGCTAAAGATAAATTAAAAAGGGATGAGCTTACCACATAAGAGAGTGGGGAAGAGTGGGAAGAATGGATAGTTTGGAAAGGAGATGTCTACGAGAATGATATGAGGTAAGAGGGATAAAATAAAGGCTCTGAGTCTAAGAGGAGGAAGATTTTAGTTGATAAAGAAGAACATTAATGATTAAAAGGTTAGGACATATGGATTTTAGCTAGCGACAAAAACAAAACTTTTTTTCCAAAATTATGCTAAAGGGAGAAAAAACTCTAATACTTTTAAGGAACTAGATAAGCCAGGTGGGGGCATGGTAAAAAATTTCAATGAGATAGAATTAATGGGGAAATATCACTTCAAATATCTCTCTAGGGCACCTGAGGGTTCCACTATTGTTGAGGTGATTAGGGTTGTGGATAATTCTACTAGATATACTGAAGACGAAGACATTATGGATTTAATGGCTCTTGTTTTGAGGTAGGAAGTGAAAAATGTACTTAAGTCCATGCAAAAACGTAACAGTCTTGGGCCTAATGGCTAAACTGTGGAATTTTTTCAACATTTCTTTGAGTTGTTTGAGGAGGAATTGGTGGGAGTGGTGGAGGAATCCAAAATTAAGGGGTTTTTTTGTGAACCTTTCAAATCAACCTCTCTAACACTTATTCATAAATAGGATTCACCTTATTCATAAATATGATTCACCTTCCTCCTCATGAAAATGTATATACAAAACCATTGCAGAAATTATTACTACGAGATTGAAACCAATTCTATCTCCAGACATTTCTAAAGAACAGTTTGGTTTTTTGAATGGCAGGTCGATTCATGAAGCAATTGGGGTGACCTAGGAATCAATGCATAACATTATGCAGGAAAGGTAAAAATGGATGATTGTAAAAATTAACCTTTCAAAAGCATATGATAGGATCAACTAGATTTATTCGAGATTACTATTGACTCACCTGGGATCTGGTATTGATTTTGTAAACTATATAATGGGTTGTATCTCAAATGTGTCCTTTGTTGTTCTTATCAATGGGGTTGCTTCTTCGTTTTTCCATAGTCAAAGAGGGCTCAAACAAGAGTGCCCGTTATCCCCTATTTTATTCCTTCTAGTAGCCAATGACTTAGTTAACTTATAATTATGGCTAAAATAAGAGGAGATATTAAAGGCATAGAAGTTGCTACAAATATTTTTATTACACATTTTCTTTCTATGGATGACACTCTCATTTTTGGAAATGGGAAGAGGGAGGAAGTTGCTAAAAATTTCACTAGACCTATTTTTGAAAGCTACTAGTATGATCATACATTCTCGGAAATATTCATTACTATATGTTGTTTTCTTAAGGCTAGACCTTGAAAGGATAGAAAATTTCTTCCATTTTGATTTTCAACCTATAGGAGCTTACCTCAAGTACTTGGGGTTCTATTTGAAACTGGACACATATAGAAAACATTATTGGTTTTGGCTTGTGTAAAAAATTAAGAATCATTTAAACCTATGGAATTATAAGTGGCTCTCTAGAGCAGGAATATTGGTTCACATTAACTATATATTTATGGCCATTTTGGTGCATTGGATATCTATGTCTTGAGTCCCAAAATGAATCCTTCTCAAGATAAGGAAAGTATGCAGTCATTTCTTATGGGCCATGAAAAAGTAGGAATATGTAATTCCATGGGTGGCATGGGAAACAAATATCGGACCAAAGGAATGGCGGGATTGGGGTATAACAACATCAATACATTTAAAAAAAAATTGAAGTCTCTTATTGCAACATTTGTATCCTTTTTTTCTACATGAGTAACCAAGAATAATTCCTTCATCTTTTGTAGCTTCAAACTTACCAGGTTTTTCATCACTATTTTTGATGAAACATTTACTTCCAAATACCCTAAACTAATTTACAGTAGGAGGTATGATACCATACCAAACATCATAAGGATTTCCATCACTATTTACTCAAACATGACCTTTGTTGATTATATTCACTCCATTATGGACTAGTTCACCCCAGAAAGTGTTAGGTTCTCCAGACTAATCAAGCATAATACAAGAAATTTTTTGAAATGTTCTATTCATCCTTTTTGCCATGCCATTTTGTTGAGGAGTTCTCACTACAAAAAATTTTCTTTTGATGACATGTTTTTCAAAAAAATCAAAGAATTCATTTGATATGTATTCTTCTCCTTTGTCAAATCTGAGACATTTTATTTTTATATCTAACTCATTTTCAGCTAATTCTTTAAAGGATTTGAATTTTTCAAATTATTATTCTTTGTATTTCAATAAACGATCTAGCACATTCTACAAAATTCATCAATAATAAGACATAGTATTTATCTCCTTGAGGAGAATTTTTGATACTGGATCGCACAAATCAATATTTATAAGTTCAATAGGCTTACTTGTTGATCCTTATTTGGCATTTAATTGAACCCTAGTTTTCTTACTGAATTGACATGACTTGCATATGGTACTTTCGGGCAAGGTGATGTTGGGAAAATCATGAACAACTTTGAGCTTGCTTGATTTGTGTAGTTGAGAGAATCCTAGATGTCCCTACCTTGTGTGCCATAACTATTATTACTTTGATTTTCCTAAGTAAAAATTTTCTTGGATGTCTCTCAATACATTAATATTACTTGGAGTTATTGTTCCCTTTATTATGGTCTTCCATGTGTCAAGTTCACGAACCACACCTTCTTCTGATCTTAAGACAACCTCATTTCCTTGGTCACACATTGTGCTAACACTTAGCAATTCGTTCTTTAATCCACCAACGAAAATAACATTATCAACTTTAACATTTTATTTTAGAAAAACAGATCCTTTACCTTTAATGATATAAGGCGTGACATTTCCAAAATTAGCATTCTTTTCTATCTCTAATGCATTGTATGAAATGTGTTTATCTTTATCACCTATCATGTGTTTAGAGCATATGATGTCAATGTACCATTGATTCTTGATGTTTTTCAAATAATTCTTTGCCACAACTTTCATATTATAGGTACTACCTTTTCCATACCTTAGAAGTTTTTGATATTTTATCCTTTTGAAATGTTGTCTATAATTTTCTCCTGCATTCATATTCCTCATGTCCAAAGTTATTGTAAAATGAGCATTCAAACTTGTCGTTAAGAGGTGAGAAATTATTGTAGGCGTTTTTCTTCCTTCCTATATCATTCCTTTGTTTTCTTGCTTCTCTAGTCATGATGGTTTTGTATGCAGCACATTGAGCAGCATTGTGACCAAAATTATGACATGAGAAACATTTTCCATTAAAGTAGAAATTCTTGTGATCACAGAATCTTCTTGTGTTGTTTACCTTTTGGCTGATGCTTCTCTTATTGTTTGTCCTTGAAATGGAGTGGACATGATTTACATGTGAATTATATTTATTCTTTTGTTGAAGGTTGGAGATTCGATGACTAGTTTTTACTACATTTATATAAATTCTAGTTGTTATAGAGGAATTTTATGTATTTTATGTTTCTCCATTGTATCCAAGACCTATCTTCATAAGAGCAGAGCAATGAACCTTAATAATTTCATCTAAGGTTTCGTATCCTTTAGCAAATATATGATTTAGATTATTTTCTTCTCAAGCTCCTTTCTTAGACTTATTATTTCACATTATCACTTCTCATTATGATTTTCTTTTTCTATGAGTTGATTATTTAAAGTATGTATGGATACTTTTTTTTATTCTAAACATACTTTAAACTAAGTGATTTCTTCACTGAAAAAACCCTTTTCCCCTAAAGAATCCACGAATTTGTCATCAAACTAATTATTACTTCTTTAAAATTCCATGAGTAATTTAAGATCTTGATCAAAATCTCCTTCTTCACTATTTGAATAACCATCACTATCTTCATCACTATAATAAATTTTATTATTTTCAACCGTTTCATATTTCCTTTTGTAATTTCATTCCTCTTTTCACGGTTTTCTTTATAAGGACACTGAGCAACATAATTAACAACTCTACGATACGAAAATAACTTGATGTGAAGCTTACCTCTAAACCTTCTGGTGACTAGAGAGTTTATTTACAAAATTTACCTGATGTTCTTATGATATAGAACTTGATTCCTTGTCTTATTCCTTTTCCTTTTGTCTTGGAGTTGCTTTGAATGCAACTTCTCTGATTTATGAGGGACCTCCTTTTCTCATTTCAAATGAAGTTAGGATCCTATGAAGTTGTACAAATATAAGGTTGTAAAGATCCTGCTTTTCCTCAATGGTAGATGTTGGGTGACAAAAGGTGCCTCTTAGAAGTCCTAATTATCCCACATTAATCATCAATCTTAGCAAATCCTCTTATTTCAAGAGTGTACACAGTATGTGGCTGCTATTAATTTAGAGAGTAATGTTTCCTAAATTGTAGTATAGATCTTGACACAAGAATAAATGGAAGCATCTAATAAACTCAAATTGCAATTATTAAAAGGAATGATATCACTTCTGAGAGTCTAATAGAAATAATAAAACTCTTGCATATGATTAAATCAATAAAATACACTGTTTAGATGATTTTCTCTATAATGAACAAAATTAGATCAAATGATAACGATGTACATCAGCATAGAACATATATTATTTCAATATAAGAAAGTAATGACAGCTAATGAAATAAAGTCATAGAAACAAAGAATTATTAACCAAACAGTCTCTAATAGATTCAGAAATATAACACAAGGAAGTAGTTAACTTCAGAAGAGGCTGGGCCCTTAGCTGCCAGTGAGCACTACTAAATTACTTCTGATAATGCTAGAGAACAGAAACTTCAATTATATATTAATCATCGAACTTTAGTAACATTACAGTATAATCCCGTTCCCCAACGATGCAATCCGTAATTAAACTTACAATCTTGAAAAATAACAGAGGTTCTCCCTTTCTTCCTACAATTGCTTTCTTTTATAATAATAAAGGGTAAAAAGTAAATAATAAATGCGATCCCTTAGGATCTCCCTATCCTGAGGGATTCACAACCAATTTCTAACTTAAGAAATATTTTCTATTCCGTGCTGATCCCTATGATTTGTTCTCAGCCTTGTCCACAACTGATGCATTCCTTCCTTTGCTTGTCGGATTCTGCTATCCCAACGTCAAGGAACAACAATCGTTCCTTTGTCACTTTCCTACATAGAAAAAGGTAGGAGTTAGCTAAATCATAACTGAAAATAATTCCTTCATTTCTTACCATAATTCCTCAATAGATTAATGCAATAAGATATGAAAAATATAAAAATAAGGAAAACAGTGATGAAATTCGTAGTAAATACATACCCATTTCGTAACTCAACATACTCCCCTGCTTACCCTTTTTCATGTCCTCATGAAAAGCAATGATTTTTATGGAGTGTAGTTAACGAGTAAGCTGGATAAGGGGCATCAAAAATTGGTTTGAAACCATGCTGTTGAGCTAAGAATGCAAAATCAAGTCCTTCCTTACCTTCAGGCAATTCATAGATGGCCTTGTAACCTTCAAGAGGATACCAAATGATGGGAATATGAAACCAACATCCTAACCAATAGGGTCCTTCTCTTAAAATGAGGTTGTTATATGTGATAAAACGAGCTTCAGCTGCTTTAAAATTTTGGTAATTAAATGGTTCCCTATTATGCACACTACTAGTAGAGACTTTCCATCTAAGCTTGGACGCAGTCAGAGAGGTTTCTCGAATGGATTGAAAATATGATACTCAATTTTGTACAGTCTCTCTATGGATAGGCCCTAAGGTTTTAATTTTCTCTTCCCTTTTCATAAGACTCTTGTGGTTCGCAAGCATTTTCAAAGCGTGCTTGGGCTCACTTATTACCCATAGATCCAATATATACTCTTGTCTTTGGAAGGTGTTATGATATTTGAACCATTTAAGTTGATTAACTGCAAACGAAACAAAGGTCTGGAATTGGACATCTCCCAAAAAAGGGTTAGGGTTCTTTTCTACCTCATTCGCTAATACAAAATTGTGCAGGTGAACTTCACAAATTAACCTTTGAACCTTTACACCATGTTGTTTGCAAAAATTTATAAAATCTTCAACTATTTTTAATTCAATTCGTTTTCCAGCTCTTATGGCTTTAATTTTCAACAACAAGTATCACTCTAACAAAAACAAGGCGTATTTAGTGGAATGAACCCTACATGCTAAGACATCTGTATATAATGAGCAGATGGGATATGTCCGAGCTATGACACTATCTAATCTAAGCTTGATTCCCTCTATTTTATCCTCTGATTTTCTATATCTATTGAAGGTCTCGCTCTCTATCACATTCATTTCTTGAAGTTGCCTCTGCAATGCTTGATATCTTTGCTGGGGAATATTTTCTTGTTCAAGTTGTTCTAATGCAAGTTGAGCCTATGCTAACTCTTTCTAAAGATTTAGAATAATGGGGTCATCATGTGTCATGATGTATTTAGCTTGTATGCTTGTTTGAGTCTCTTTATCATGGGAGGTCCAAGCCTCTGTCTAAGTGGCTGTTATATGAGAGGGTACATCCTCTGTCTGAGTAGCTATATCTACAAAAATTGCATGTTTTTCTTCTTTAATAATGACTGGTTTAATGGGTATGGGCTTGGTTTGAGTCTCCGTAGCTCTCTCTTCATGTGATTCAGTTTTTACAGTCGCGTTTGTTGTCTCTAGTTTTTGTCCGGGACCTTTCTCGCTGTGATTTCTTTTATTTTTCCTCTGAGCCTTTTTACTGTTTTGCACAAATTCTATCTTTCTTTCCTAAGGTTTATCAATTTGTTTCTGTACTCTTTTGGAGGAGAAACTATTTTGCTGATAGTCTCATTAATATTTTTTGTCACTGAAGAGGCTAGTTGCTCATCTTGGCTCTGTTCTAAGTGGATCGTGTCTCCTAATTGAATATCGGCTTCCTGAAGCATCTCTTTCTTTACTTCTTCTCTTGGCCTATGTTTTCTGTACTTAGGCTTACTTGGCTATTTTCTACCGAAAGCATGTCACCGGGTTGGTGCACTACTTCCCGAATGGCCTCTACATCGGTTTCTGCTTCATGGCTTGCATCTTTTAAGGGAGATGGACTCTTCGTATCGTCAGCATTTTTAGGAGATTGGGTTGCTCCTAAGCTAGAGTTGAGCATGCTTTCAGGCTGCACGTAATCGCTCATGTTAGCTAGGACCTGGGCCAAATCAACATCGTGCAACAAATCATCTTGGGAACACATGCTTGGTATTGATTTGTTTCTTTTTTCATCTCTAGAATGCCCTGTTTCTTCCTCATGGTATGACATAGGGTTATCCTGGCCTTCTGACTCTGGCTGCAAGTGTTGTTCATTTACTGGGCTAGATAATTCTCGAGGTTGACTCGTACTGCCTTGAATATTTTTGGCCACTCCTAATCTTGAACTCAACCTTGCAGATTTTTTGTGCTTTTGAGGTATGTTTCTTGAATGGGTATTCTTATTCCTTTTATGAACCGGGTTAAGTGCAGGTAGTTCTGAACCACCCTCGAGAGATAATATTAGGTCACCCCAGTTTGATTGCTATCGGGTGAGCTTATGGCTAATTATTAGCCGGATCAGACAGTGGTGGCTTACTATGGCTTGTATGTGCTTGGACTGTCTTAGCCTCTCAGTAGTGTTATGAAGTAAAGAGTTCAATAATGTAGGTAAATTAACAGAACATTTTCATTTTAGAACTGCTAAGATTTTCAGTTAACACGACCTTACCACATATTTTTTCCCGTCGCATGTAATGTAGTTCTGGAAGATTCTTGGTAGTTCCTCCCATGGCTATCTAAAAGAAGATGGACGAACACCTTTTCCCTTTTTGAACAGCTCTTTTCGTTCGTCTCTAAAAGCCTCGATAGTGTCCTGCAGATTCAACCACTTATCAGTCCACAAAGGTCCTTCTGCTAGTAACCCAGATGCTTCTGCTATCACTGCGTTTGATACAATGATTTTCCTGCCCCTTACCATAGATTGTCAATTCTGTAGATTTAGGAAGAAATCAATGGAAATTTCCTCGTTGGGTGGTTGAAATCTCGTAAAGTATTTTATCCACCCGGCTTCAGCTAAAATTTCCCTAGCTGCATCAGAAACAGCCATTATTAGCGGTTCTCTATGTACTACTCTTCCTCCCATCGTGCTGGAATTCTACAAACAATAAGTGTAGTAGGAAAAAAAAACAACACAGCAACGAACAGAGCTAAGTGATGGAATAAAAAAGAAATATAAATATCGTTATTGAGGGCTGTTATCATACCACATGCTCTGTGATCATGGAATGTCGTATCATTCTACAAAATCCAATGAGAAAATGACAGCGCATTCATAAGTACACGAGAGGTCCTTCCCCCCTTCGAATTGATAGGTGGCCTACGACCAAATAAATGAAAAGGGTAAGGCACTGGCGATGAAGTACAGGGGTAATGGATTGGCAGGGTACGCTTATTAATGACAGAATCATAAAAGATACGGGGGTGGTGAAATCAAGGATTGTACCAATAATTATGAATAAATGATAGGCTGTTGTGATGTGATATGATAAAGAAAAAGGGACAACATAGGTAATAACACTTCAGTGCTGTTATTCCACTTTAAACAGTTGTGATTGATTTAAAAAAAAAAAAATTCATGCATAAAATTTCAAGGTATGTTAGGACCATAATCTCTCCATAAAAATTTTTATAAGAAGAGGGTATTATAATAGTTATTGATGTAAAATAAAGCTTCAATACCATCAGCAGAGCTTCTGTTGCCCGCAGGCATTCATAGCCTCGACAGAATTGCGTTTTAACCCTTGGGAACCATGATCCTCTATGTATAATTGGGGAAGGGTCTTATGATGTCCATAATAGAGACCAATGTGCTCACTAGGTGACCAGAGGAACACATTTCCATTCATTGGGAAGTAGCGAAAGTGGTCAGGCCGACTCGTGATGAGACCTCCTATTGCCAAGGTTTTTTATTGCATCCATTCGATCATATCCCTGGTGTGGTGGCCATAGTGGGAATTCCACTTCGCTACTTCCTTATGATCATGGTAGGTTGGCTCGTGATGAGACCCCCTATCCTCCATCTGAAAAAATCATAAAAGTGTTAGTGAATCTATATATATATATCTCTGTGTGTGTATATATATATATTCTTTTTTTCTTTTAATCCCCATTTTATACATACAGGGTGGTTCATCACTCCTTAAGAGTAGGGATGGTGGAAGAAGTTTGACATATAAATATAAAAAAAAATATACCCATAATCTTATTGAGAATATATAGAGAGAGTTATACAAATAAGGGGGAACCAGCATGGTATAGATACTCAACCAGTTTGATTTATAATCGAAATAAGGATAGTAAAGTGAGATAGATAATTGTGTCATTTTATTTTTCTTTGGATCATCACAAAGCAATCTTGTTAAAGATGATAATATTCACAGTATTTTTCTATTCCACTAGACCTCCATATTTATTGTCTTTAAATGCCAAGAATGAAACTGGGGTGGTCTAGGGAATATTAAACAAGGAAGATAAAGAGGGTGTTCTAAAAAATATTCACAAAGTGTTGTTCTTTGAAAGAAATAGCAAAAGAAAAACCCACACAAAAAGTGTTGTTCCTTAAAGGGAAGATTAGTTGTTCCCTATAAGGAACAACAAAAGAAAATAATTAAAAATGTGTTGTTCCTTAAAGGGAAAAACAACTGCTCCTTGCAAGGAATAGAAAAAGAAAAAAAAATAAAAAATAAAAAATGTGTTGTTCCTTATAGGGAACAACAAAGCAAGATATACACAAAAAATATTGTTCCCTGTAGGGAACATCAACACAAAATTCACATGAAAATTGATGTTCCCTGTAGCGAACAACAAAGAAAAATACACACACAAATTGTTGTTCCCTGTAGGGAACAACAGTCGTTCCCCATAGGGAACAACAAGGGAAAATAGAGAAAGAAAAGAGAAAAAAAACTAATGTACAAGAAGATCCAATCAAACAGAAAGGTAAATTTATGTACAAGTTTCAAGAAAAAGTACATTTCTTCACTGGACCGGCGTTGTGGAAGGGTTTCCCTCCTTAGCAAGGATTTGTATTGTGGAATCTTCTCGTATCTGGTGGTAAAATAATTCCCTTGTAAGCGGTTTGTGACAAAGGCATACTGGATGTCCGTTTACCTTAAAATAGTAGCTAGACCCATCAATGGTGGCTAATGTAAGGGTGCCATTATCATGCACCTCTTGTATCTCATAGGGGCCTAACCACCTAGTCTGGAGTTTTCCCGAGAAATCCTAGAACCTAGAATCATACAAAAGTGACTAATCACCTTCATGGAAGACCTTCTTCTTGATGAGGGCATCATGCCATTTCTCTCTTTGTTGTTGGATTAGTGTTGTATGTGGAAGAGCTGATAGACGGATTTCATCTAATTCATTGATTTGATGTCACCTGTTGATCTATGCTTCATTCAAGTCCAAGCCTACTTCTTGAGCTATCCTCAATGTCTGAATTCCAAATTCTATTGGGGAGATAGGTTCTTTTCCAAACACTAGCTGATAAGGGGAGTATCCTGTTATATAATGTCTGAATTTGTTAATAGCATAGATAACAACAAAAAACTCCTTCTCTATTACTGTGTAATTCAATTCAACGGGGGATAAGTTTTTGCTAATGTAATATATAGCGTAGGGTTTCTATTCTTCTTCTTGAAAAAGAACTTCTCTAATGGCTGTGTCTGATGCATCTGATAAAATTTGGAATGGTATATCCCAGTTCAATCCTCATAGAACTGGTGCTGTTGATACTAGTTGTTTTAGATCTATAAAGGCAGTGTCACATTTTTCAGTCCATATGAAATCACTGTTTCCTATTAAGCCATATAATGGTGCAACAGTTCGTGAAAAATTCTTGATAAATCTACGATAATATCCAGCAAATCCTAAAAAACTGCGTACCTCTATTTGTGTGCAGGGGGTAGCTAGTAAGAGAATTACCCGTACTTTTGTCTAATCTACTTGAATTCCAGCTGCTGAAATGTAATGACCCAAGATCAGGCCCTCTGTCATCATCATATGGAACTTTTCATGACTTAAACATAGGCTAGTAGCAATACACCATTCCAGAAATTTTTCCAAAGTTTGTAATGATTGCTCAAAGTCATCTTCGTAGGGTGTGAAATCATCCATGTATACTTCCAATCCTTCATTTATCAAATCTGCAAAAATACTTAGTGGTAGGTGCATTACAAAATCCAAAAAGTAATACCATGTAGGCGAATGTTCCCCACAGATAGGTAAAGGTAGTCTTATCCTGGTCTTCAGGGACAATTTGAATTTGGTTATAGCCGCTGAAGCCATCCAGGAAAGAGAAAAATTTCTTCCCTGCCAGTGTATCTAAGACCTGGTCAATAAATGGAAGGGGAAAGTGGTATTTTTGTGTTGCTTTCTTGAGTTCTCTATAGTCAATGCATACTCTCCATTTACCATTCTTTTTGAGAACCATGGCTAATGGAGAAACCCATTTACTCTCAGATATAGGATAAATAAAATTGACATCTAATAGTTTTTGAAGTTCTTCTTTAACAATGTCTTTCAGGTGAGGTTTTAACCTACGCTGAGGTTTTAGAATGGTTTTGGTATCACTCTCAGTGTAGATGTGATGCATGCATAGCTGAGCATCGATCCCTTTCATATCTAAGTAGTCCCAAGAAAAAGCCTATTTTTTTTCCTAAGAACTTGAGTAAGTTTTTGTTGCTGGTCATCGCTTAGATTACTGTTAATGTTCAGGATTTTCCCTGGCTTGATTCCGATAAGTTTGCTATTATTAACAGTGGTTGTAGGGATTTTTTGGTTATTGATTTCTCTTAGGGGATTTTATTTGATTTCATTGTCAAGGACTGATTTGATCATATGGAATTTCAAATTGGATACTGTGGTAGGATGATTGATAAAAGTATTAATAATATCATCTTTAGTTTGGTTTTTGAATTCAATGGCATCTACCACAGTTAATGGTGACCAAATATTTTCCATGAAGTATGTTGCAGGTTGTTTCCTGGTTTTCATTATAGTCAAGCTTGGTTGAGCAAGGGGGTATAAAGCTAAATTTTTCACATCATTCCTCCTTGTTATAGTCATACTTCCTGTCCGGCAGCTGAAATAAGCATTAGAAGTTGCTAGCCAAGTCATTTCTAATATTAAAGGATGTCCATCTAGTCGGTTTCTAGGATTGATGATCAAGAAATCTGCTAGGTATTCCCAAGAATCTACAGACACCATTACATCTTATAATGTCCCTTTTGGTTTGAAAACCAATCGGTCAGCCAATTCCAGCAAGGTCGTGGTTGGATCCAAGGTTGTAATGCCAAGTTTTTGATAAGTTGTTGTTGTGAGAATATTAATGGTTGCTCCTAAATCAACTAATGCAATGGGGAATGAACATCCATTTATTTGTACCGTGACTATAGAGTTTCCTGGGTCCTCATATTTTACCAGTATTTCTCTCCCTGATAATAAATCAGACAAAGTTCCAACTAAGTGGACAGTTGGGGTTGTTTTTATTTTCCTCTTTGGCCTTTTCATACACAATTCATTAATAGTTTTGCATAAATTGGAATGTCCTAAATAGCCTGGAGGAGAGGTATTTTCACGCACAAATTTTTTAATTCTCCCAGAAGATCAAAATCGGGATATTCTATTAAGTGGGGTATAATCAATCTCTCTAGGAATGGTGGAGAAGAGGTAATAGTTTGATAGTGGCTTTTCTATCTACTCGTATTCTCCATTTGAGGTGTTTGTTCCACAGGTAACCGATCTTCTAATTGTATATTTTTATCCTTCTCCAATTCAATTATCCATCTAATCTTAATTTGAGTTCATTACACTCCCTCAACTCAGTTTCTGGCTCTGGTCCTTCCATAATTTGTACGGATTGGACTCGTCTATTGTTGGGATTTGGGTTGGGTTGGGATAGGAGTTGTGGTCGTAGATTGGATTGTGGGTTGTGTTGCAATGTGTAAGGTTCTGGTAAGGTTGGTTGAGGCAGAGGAACTGTTGCCATAGGTTGGTTTGTAGCTCTTTGCCAATTTGATTTCCAGTTCTGATTTTGTGAAGTTGAAGGAGACCATTGGGAAGAATAAGTGTTGTTCCACCAGAATGGTGGTGGGTAAGGGAAATTTTGCGAACTATTGTTATTTGGATTTGATTGATTGGGCCATGGTGGCATAAAAAATGCTTGAGGTGGCAAAAATGATGGCTGATTCCACCATGTTGCCCCTGAATATTGCTGAGAATTATATTGCGAGGAAGGAAAAAGTGAAGATGGATCGATAAGCATACCTATCTAACGTGCTTGCCATTAGCGATGCTGGTTCAACAGATATGCTGGTTCTACATCTTCTTCCGCTTCCTTGAAGACTACTTTTAAACCTGGGAGTGATGGGCAACTTTCCGTGGCATGCTCTTTAGTGCATATAGCAAATGTTCGTATCACATCTAGAGGGAATTGTTTATGGTTGTACTTTTCTCTGCAGCGGGGGCAGAAAATAGCCAAGTTCTATTTTGCTATAGCCTGCTTTTTCTTAGCTTGCATGACATCCAATTGTGTTATCAGAGTCCCCAGGATATCTATCTTTAGATCCTCTAACAAATTTCCGATTTCACTTCGTGTAATGCTTTCTCCTAAAGCTTTAAGTCTCTGAGTTTTGTGTCACGTCTGACTAGTTTCAGCCTCGAACTACCCTTGGAACACTTGATGCACAAATTTACAATATCGTTATAAATTTCTTGATAAATATCACCTTTACCCATTATATTTAGTGTCACTACACATTGGTCTTTCATACCTCTAATCAACGTGGTTTTTAGAACATTATCAGGTAGATTTTTATAAGGAGATATTTGCAGATTATATTCGAAACATTCTATATATTCTTCCAAAGTCTTGCTAGGATTGGCTACCATTTGAAATATTTCATCTTTAAATTCTCTAGTTCGGTAGTAATCTTAGTATTTTTTAAGGAAATATGTTTTCATTTGGTCCCAATCATTGATGGTGCCTCCAGCAAGTCCCATGAACCAACACATTGCTGCTCCCTTCAAATTAGAGGGGAATAGCTTCAGTTTCTTGGGATCGGTAGTGTAATCATAACCCCTGCATAAGACATCAAACTCAAAAAGAAATGCATCGGGATCTTCTGAAGTTAGCCCATGAAAGGTAGGAATGTTCTGCAATGGGATAGCCTTCATGGGAGCATTAACAGCTATGTCAACAATAGGGTATTTCAATTTATAAGTTTTAGTTTGTTGGTTATAAGCCATTTGGTTAAAAATATGCCAATATCCTTCTGGGATCTCTAAAGCTGGAGAGTTTTTCCTAAGATGCCTACCGGAGGCAGGAAAATTTTTAACAGCGCTACCTTGGTCTGGAAGACTGGGTATCCTTTGCCCAGTCACTATTTCAGGAGATCTAGTTTCTGGTAATTCAATTTCAGACTTACCTGTTTCTCCTTCTCCTTCATAGAGGTTGCAAGAATTTCCTTCTTGTGGAGGGTAGGCTTCTATGTTCTCAGTATCTTGAAAACTCTTCTCAGCCCTTTCATTTTGGCTATGAATCTCAGCATTAGCTAAATATGGTGATTCTGCAGTTTGAAGGAATTCAATAGAACGTTTGGCAGCAATGATTCGGGTTCCTACTGATGACTGAGACTCAGCTTTTCTTAATATTTAGTCAATAGAATTTTATCATCCAAGGGTCACCGGTCCCTTATATTTTTTAGGTTTTGGAGGAATAATTTTTCCCTTGTCACTTTTCTTAGTCATTCATGCAAAAAAATCAAATGTTTATTTCTACCTTAGGTTCCTAACAATTCAGCTGGAAAGTGGGCGGGGGAGCAGGCATTTTATTTGCTCTATATGCAGGTTCTTACCTTCCATTTTTAATACCCAATTCTCTCTCAAGTATCAAACACCTACTTCACTTTTCTGTAATTATGCTGAAAAGCTGGTAGAGGAGCAAGCACTTTACTCGCTCATTACATAGGTTCTTACCTTTCGTTTTCAATACCCTGTTCTTCCTCAACAACAATTATCAGATATACATCACTCTTTGTAAATTTTTATACTCTCCCTGGCAACGACGCCAAAATTTTGGGTGACAAAAGGTGCCTTTTAGAACTCCTAATTATCCCACATTAATCATCAATCCAGGGAAGTCCTCTTATTTCAAGAGTGTACATAGTATTTGGCTGCTATTAATTCAGAGAGTAATGTTTCATAAATTTTAGTACAGATCTTAACACAAGCATAAATGGAAGCATTTAATAAATGCCAATTGAAATTATTAAAAGGAATATCAAATCTCAATCTTCTACTGAAATCAAACCTTACAACAATTCAAGCAATAACATCATCAGCCGAGAGCATAGTAACAATAACTCACCTCTACTTATCTGATTCAATCTAAACTATATTAAATCTCTACACAACATTCAAAATAGGAATGATATCACTTATGAGAGTCTAATAGAAATAATCAAACTCTTGCAGATGATTAAATCAACACAATGCATTGTTTACATGATTCGCACTGTAATGAACAAACTTAGATAAAATGATAACGATGTACATCAGCACAAAACATATATTATTTTGATATAAGAAAGTAATGACAGATAATGAAATAAACTCACAGAAATAAGGAATTATCAACCAAACCAACTCTAACAGAATCAGAAATATAACACAAGGAAGCAGTTAATTTCACCAGAGGTGGGGCCCTTAGCCATTAGCGAGCACTGCTAAATTACTCCAGATAATGCGAGAGAACAGAAACTTTAATTATATATTAATCATCGAACTTGAGTAACATTACAATATAATCTCGTTCTTCAATGATGCAATCTATAATTAAATATACAACTTGAAAAATAATATAGGTTCTCCCTTTCTTGCTACAATCGCTTTCTTTTATAATCATAAAGGGTAAAAAGTAAATAGTAAATGCGATCCCTCAGGATCTCCCGATCCTGAGGGATTCACAACCAATTTCTAACATAAGACATCTTTTCTATTCCACACTGATCCCTCTGATTTGTTCTCAGCTTGGTCCGCAACTGACGCATTCCTTCCTTTGCTTGTCGGATTCTGTTGTCCCAATATTGGGGAACAACAATCATTCCTTTGTCACTTTACTACCTAGAAAAGGGTAAGAGTTAGCTAAATCGTAAATGCAAACAATTCCTTCATTTTTTATCATAATTCCTCAATAGATTAATGAATTAAGATAAGAATCAAGGAAAATGATGATGAGCTTATTAGTAAATACATACTCATTTCATAACTCAACAGTAGACACTTTTGAATCGAATTTAGGAGTTACATATCTTAATATTTTATATACTAAACTTCCGTCCTTTATATCTTCACCAAGGTCTCTCATACGATTCACAACCTCATCTATTTGTAAACAATACTTTCATTATTAGGAATCTTGAGAATTTCTTATTGAATTCTAAGAGTTTGGAAATTAACACTTTTTACCTCGTCATCACCTTCATAGCTCTAGATGATCCTGTCCCTTATTTCTTTTGTTGAATTTAGTTGCATAGCTTTTAAAAATTTTGATTTTTTCAGGCTTCCTAATAACGCATTTAAAACATTTTCATTGGTTTGATATTTTTTCTTTTCGGTTGCATCTGTGGGAACTACAGCTGGATACTGGTAACCTCCTTCAAAAAGTGCCCACACATATGATCCAAGAGGCTCTAGATGGGATATTATTATTGTCTTCTAGAAAATTAAATTACATTCGTTCAAGGGTGCTGGTCGAATAGGTGATGTTGTCTATTGATTGCTCATCTTGGCAGGTATTCCATTAAGTGATCAATATTCTTCTAAAGGATCTTCTATAATACCAATTGCTGGGAAAAATACTAAGAGGGGCGGGGGGGCGGGGGGAGGGGGGGAATTGGTACTTTAAAAACTCATGCAAAATTTTACTTTTCTTTTATGAGTTTTGTGCGTGACTTGACTAAAGAAAACTAGCGTATGTACGTGATTTTTATTAAGGAGACTATCATATACCTAGTAAACATATCATTCAGATAAATCTTCATTTACTTGACTTAAACGGGTGCATCAGTGATTGATCAGACATTTGATAAGTAGTAAACATGTGAATTAAGAATACATTAAACCATCACAAATAAGAAACACATATGAAGACTAGGATTTTAGGTGGAAACCCAATGTTGAAGAAAACCATCATTGTTTTCCTCTCATTCTTCAATATTATTGTTATGTAAAACCTCTTACATTATTGTATTGGAGCAGACTCATAACAACGTGTAAACACCAACCTGTTGAAGGCTACAACCTTCACTTTCTCTCCATCTCCTATTGGAAGGGAGCTGAAACCCCCTAATCTCGTTTACCAACACCCACTAGAAGGGAGCTTCAGCCCCCTAATATGATCACCAGCTACTACTGGTAGGAATATTTGATAGGGGGTATCATGTGGGAAGGTGGACACTTGTTACTACAGAGGTGTGTTGCAGCTCACAAATTAAAGATGTTACAAGAAAACCAAATGCATACGAACATGTGATCATAAATTTTCTTACCTTGGGAGTCTGATGCATGAGCATCAACCCAACCTCTATAAAATCAACAAAAAAAGATGAGCTTCTAGAAAGTGGACATGACCATGAGGATAAAGTTTCCTTGAATGCACTGATTTTTCCTAGTTTCTATTGATAGTGAACACTTTTAGAGATTATGTTGAAATATTTATAGAGAAAATCATGGAGTCGTAGTGATCTATGGAAATTTAATTTCCTCTATAAATCTATCCTTTGAGGATTGGAGAAAATTACCATCAGATGAAGAGAAGGCCCATCAAGATAGAGAGGCCATGAGAAGTAATTGTATATTTTTTAATAAATTATTCCTATGTGTTTTTATATATGTGTTATATTATTATTGTATCAATATTTGGTATATATGCATAACATGCATTTTGAGTTGCACATGTGTTGCATGGCTCAGAGGAGGAGAACCAAACGAGTAAATGCTTGCCACTTCAAGTTCCAATTGTAAATTAAATGAACCTAAGTTGAAAGCTTTTTTTACAAGGGAACGATCATAATTCACTTGGAAGTACAAATAAGATTGTGATTTAAGAGTATTTAGAAATTAACATTGCATGGAGATGATCGATTGTGCACGAGAGGGTGTGGATACATGAGAAAAGGAGTGAAATATGCGATGCTGAAATTTGGTATTAACCAAAGAGAATGAGTAATAACGCTACCTGCAACATGACAGAAGTCGCTATGGTGCTTTTTCCCTTTCGACCCATGGGTTTTTTTAAAACCCTACATTGCATTGTTGACTCTTAGGACCCTGTAGTTTTGAATTTTTGGTGTGGATTTTCATGCGAGGACCATGCATGTGAAGATAATGTTCTTGGTGAAAGAAGCACAACATTGAGTATTAAAGGTTGATTGTGGACCCATAACCGATAGGTCCAAAATCAAGCCCAATAAAAATATTGAGAATGATAGACCCCAAAAATCATTTTCATCAAAAGTCACTTTATATGGCACTTGTTCATATGACCTTATTTTAAGCAATCAATTTATTTAAAAGAAAAAAATGACATTACCACTTTAGAGATAAACCTCAATCTTGGATTTGTATATGTTACTAAGGATGTCCTAAAATATTTCCTCGAGGTTAAATTCATACTATTTACTTAATAATTATTGATAATTAAATTAAAAAAATTGAAGCACTGTTCCAGAATAAATACACCTATGAACATTAAAATAATTATCTATCTATATATCTATATATATATATATATATATGAAATAAAAATGTGAAAATACATTATATTATTTAACTACAATTTACTCTAAAATAACTATGTTAAAAAAAAAACACAATAAATATCTAATTTTATGTATAAAAATATATTTTAAAAACAAATGAAATATATAGAAAATTTGAAATTAAAAACTTGTATGTAAACAGAAATAAGAATTTTAAGAAGGTACACAATTTTTTTTACTCGTATATAACTCCTAAAATTAAATTTTGTATACCATTATAGAAAAATAATTTAGATTTGTCATATTACAAACTTTCTTGACTTGTAGAGATTTATAAAATATTTTGTCTTCTTTTTTATTATAGAAATAAAATTTTACTAAGTCTCAATTAATCTCTTACTTTCTTAAGCTCCAATGAACCATAATGGCAATTGTGCTACATCATCATCATCATCATAATCATCAATAACATTATAGAAAAGTTTTAAATAATATTAATTTTTTATATAGTAAATATAATTTATTCATCTAAATTATTGTATAAATAAGAATGAAATATTCACATATAAAGAAATATAATATGTTAAAAATTTATAAATAATATGGTGCTAATAGAGAAATAATATAAATTTTAAGGTATTTTATAATATTGAGGTTATTAGCATGGAAGTTGTAAATAATATTACTTAAATTTTTAAGAAGAAAAAAATAATATAATAATTATAATTTAATATAATAATTAGTGATGTTTATATAATAAATATAAATTAATTTTCTATTTGTGATTGGAGACTATCTTTGGTCCCTGAAGATGTATGGAGTTATCATCCAAAACTATGGATGGATCACACATATTACATAGTGTTATTCAGGAACAATAATTTTCTATTGTAAATAATAGTATGATAATTCTGCAATAAAATATAATATATTAAGAATCAAAATCTGAATAAATAAATAGGTATTATTATAGTTTAATTTAAATATAGATTATTTTATAAAATTTCACATAAATAAAAATAATAATTAGCATAATAAAAAAATATTTATTAATAACTTATAAATTATGTAGATATAATTTATATGATGATATACATAATTTATATCACCCGAAGCATGTAAATTAGAGACTTTTTCCTAATTATAATTATCCAATGGTAAATTAGTTTTACTATGACTTATTAGTTGTTAATATATTTGTGTAAATTTTTATTATTAAAATACTTATTTATGTTCAAAATGTTGATAGTAAATTACTAAATATTTTTATAATATTATTTTATATAAATTTAATTTATAATTTACTTATAAAATATATTATATAAATTATATATTTATTTTCATATTATTAAAATATATAATTTGAATAACTATATAAGTAACAAAACACTATATCTACTGATTCTTAGGTGCTATAAATTGATCCGATTTTTCTGAAGATGGAGAGGTGAGGTGTTAGGGCTTGAAGGTCATGGGGCTACGGCTACGTGGCGACATCTCATCAAAGGTGTGCAACAGGGAAGAATGGTGGATTGATTTATTCTGATTCAGATCTCAGGAGATGGCGGCGGTCGAATACGGGCCAATATCTAGCATCTTGTAGACGCTGGAAGCAAGGAGTCATAGAAGTTACTTCTCTGAGAACTTGGCAGAAGATTTTCGATGGTAGGGGAGGGGAAAAGGAAGAAATTATCTATGGAAATATGACAGAGATAGAGAATGGCAACCTAGGGGTGTTGTGGATGGATCTAAACGGAGGGACGACAATAGAGGCCCCAATTTTCGGCAACGACTTGGAGGCAGGTTCTCTGTGTAGAGGGCCTACAGGGCACCAAGGGATCATTGAGGGGATTCTCGCTCTATCATCTTAGTAAATCGGGTTACTCAAGTTATGCCCACAATGGGTAAAACTATCCCTGATTTTTGAATTTATTGCATGTTTCTATGGTTTTATTGATTACATCTGTATATATGAAGACTAGGGTTCCCTGCTCTTGATGAGGGCAGTGTGGGGCGTAAAGCCTCACTGGTTACCTCAACAGCACAGATTAAGGGAATGGGGTGAGGTTAGACCCACCTGTGGGCTCTCCTTGATTCTCATCTTCATGCCCCTAGACAAAGCGTATGATCTTGTTGGTGGGATTGGCACTAAAAAATATAACAAAAACACACGAGTTGGGGACTATACCCTGAAAAATAGCTTCCATATTTGCATAAAAAATATAGATGGGAAATCAAGAACACTCTTGGTACAAGATGTGGATTTGGTAATAGACTTGAAGCACAATATCCAAGTGTCAACTGGTTTCCCATCCACAAAATAAAGCCCGATATATTCATGGAAGGTACTACAGAAGAAGCCCAATTAAAAGAATACCATATCAAGAAGAATTCTTCCATTGTCCTGAATTTAAGGCTAAAAGGTTGAAATCTAGGAGGAAAAACATCCACTAGATCCGAATAGATCATAACAACTGGACCCATGAGGGGAGTCAACAATGCCAAAGCTGGCTCCCCAAATGGTGTCTCATACAGGAACATTTTGCAGTGGAAAAATGCAGTAGAAACAAATTTTGAACCAATAGAGAATACTCCCAAACCATACAATGTGGAGCAACTGAACTGCATGTTAGAACTGAAAAATAATGCATCAAAGATCGATAAATATCACTCCACATTCAAATCATAGGCAATAATTTGCAGATTTCACTATTTTTGGCCCAAACCAATGGAGCTTTTCCATTGGATTTTCACCAATTGGACTATGGATTGTGATATCCATCTCTGCTCCAAGGGGTATTTTATTTTCAAGTTCTCCTCTACAGAAGCCAGAGATTTCATTCTTCGGGTGGGATCATGGTTTTGGGGTTCTACCAAACTCATTATCACACCTTCGTTCCCTGATTTTGACGCAAATACGATGGAGATAACCAGAATGTCGTTTTGGGTATGGCTGTATAATCTCCTTCTTCATTTTTGGAATGAACAAGTACTAGAAGGTAGTGGAAATAGTATAGGGAGATACATGAAAGCAGACATCCAATTCCTGGTGGAGAGAATCTTCACTTTCGCTAGAATATCTATTGAAGTGGACCTTAGAAAAGGGTTACCTGAAAGTATGCATTTGATCCATCACCAGAAAAAATGGCAGCAACACCTTGATTATGAAAATAGTGCATCTAGATGCAAAATATGTAGGAAAACTGGTCATTTACAAAACACATGTCTGGATGGTAGAAGAGAAAAAAAAACAAAAATAAGACAGGGAAAGCTTCAAAAGGTTGGCAATTCCCCTCAGGTGGACTAGAGAAAGAAATGGAAGAAGGGGATATACCCATTCCGAACGAAAGCAATCAAGTTGCAGTAAATCCTAGGTTCTAGATCATGAAGCAGAAGATCCAATTGGGTCAAATGCGATGCCTCAGCTGGCATAAACCATGGTCGATATTTTGAAAGCTAGGGATCAGTCTGATATAAGCTCAAGAGCGAATAAAAGATCACATGTGTTTGAAATCTTGTATTCCAAGAAAGAAAACTACACAAGGAACAATGAGTTGGCCTTGGTTCCTTCTTCCCTGCATTCAGGGACTTGGCAAATCATTCGAAAGAGAAAAGGAAAGTGTGAAAAGCCCAGCCCTATAGGCAATATGTAAATTTTTGGGTAGCCTTGATACATTGTGTGCTTGATCACATGTGCCCATTGGGTGTATTGAATGCTTAATTGCATCTGCAAAATGTAACTTTTCATTAATTACTAATAGAAAGTTGTTGATTTTTTCTTGGGAAAGAAGAAAAACGAAAACACTAAATCTAAAACTGAATTCTAAATAAAATTTTATAACACTAAATTGAAATCTGAATTGTATATAATATATTATAGGGAAACTAATGCCTCCTCATATTAGATAAATTGTAAGTAAGAACATTATTATTTTTAATTAGTTTAAGGGACATGATTGTTGGCAAAATTTTATATATCAAATTTCAATTTTAATAATTTTTTGTCTGTCCTCAGTGGTTTTCTCAATTATGATTTTAATTCATTCTATTTACAGGACTTTAGTAAGTTGACCTTGGATTTTTTTTTTTCAAATAACGGTGATAGTTGTTAAACTAGCAATTTTTCCTAGAAGGTGCAAGGAGAGGCCAACAAGATTGTTGAATTGGAAAAGTTGTCCTTTGATTTGAAATAATAATTTTTTATTTATGTTGTTTAGCATATTTGTGTTAAGTTTATAATATATAACTAAAGTGGTAATTTAAATATTTCAATGATGCACAACACAAGAACCATGATGGCTTGTCCTTCACTTTCGTTTCCCCACTCTGACATCTTAAGCTATGGGAAACTTTGGTCTTCTTGTGGATTGTGACATATTAAACTATGGGTGACTTGGTCCTCTTGTGGATTGTCCTTCATGGTGACTTCCTCACTCTGTCATCACTCTACAACATATTTTTATTTTATAATTAATAAATAAATAAATATCTTTTTGATAAAATGTCCATAAACCTATTAGATTTAACTATTCAAAGTCTAAATAATAACTTCCTGAACACAATAACCATGATGCTCTGACATCATAACCTATGGGTGACTTGGTCTTTTTATGGATTGTGATATCTTAAAATATGGGTGACTTCGTCCTCTTGTGCATTGTCCTTCATGACCGTCCCATTGTGACATCCCTCTACAACATCTTTCTATTTTAATAATGAATAAATAAATACCTTTTTATAAAATTTCCATAATCATGTTACATTTAAATATTCAATGTCTAAATAAAAACTTCCTGAAAAACATTTATTATTATTATTATTATTATTATATTGTATATAACTTTCAACCTTAATTATTATAATAATAATTTACATTACCAATTTTATAGTATTTTACATCTTATTTTAAAATCGACCCCTTCAATCGAGACATTTGGATCAAACTATATGATTCTACCACCAATAGGATCTTTCTCATAATCTACTATTTCGCTCCCATCAACTCTAAATCATATAAGAAGAACAACCTGGACAAGAATTTTCCTTTCAATTCTTTAGAAAAAGATATCTTCAACTTGAGAAATGATGGTAATATCCTTTTACTTAGAGACTTTAATGCTAGAACTTCTACTAACCTAGCCATTACATTAAGAAACAAATCTAACATCGACCCCTTGTGGCTTGATGAAGATAGTAACTTAGCTAATAAATTCAAGAGAAAATCTGAAGACATTATCGAGAACTTATTTGGCACCGAGGTCCTCAAACTTTGCATTTCCCAGGACTTAATTATTTGTAATGGTATTAAAAAGTGGCCCCTCTCCGGTCATATGACATGTTTCCATGCACTGGGTAGCAGTGTGATGGATTATGCTATATCTAACATCCTCTTCCTCAAACAGATTATAAAATTTGAGGTTCTTAATGAATCCCGAGCCTAACTCTGACCACAGACCTATGTCTCTATCCCTCAATCTTGCTCTGCATACCACCCACCTGCAGGAGACCAATGAAAGGAAAAGACACATTCGCTTTGATAGAAGTAAAACTGACCTCTTATTAAGGGATTTAGAGAGGGATTTAGGCCTCATGAATTATAATAATAAAATTGATCAAATTTATTACCATTTCACTACTATCCTTTCCAACATGATTAGGAAGTTTTATAATGAGATTTCGTTTAATAAGTCAATTAGAACTGCGAATCCATGATATGAAAAATATTGCAAGATGGCGAGGAAAGCGATCAAAGATTCTCATAATGAAATCATTAAGCTGCATAATATAAATATATACACAAATATCATCAAGAGGAAGAAAATATCATATGTTAATAGAAGGCAGGATTATCTTCTCCACCTTTCTATAGTCATGCCCAAAAAATTTTGGCCGAATGTCCTTGTCCATAAAACCAAATATAAGCATTCTATCCCCTTAGAAATATGGGACAACTATATTAAGAAGTTGTATGACTCTCTAGACACTATGAGAACCACCTTAATCACTCAAATTTAGGAGGATTTATTCTCTCTTGATGACATTGAGTTTGGTATTAATAAGATCGCTAATGGGAAAGATAAAGATATTGAAGGACACTAGGCTAAGATCCTTAAAATGGGAATATCTATCATCATTCCTTATCTCCACAAGCTTCTCAATATGGCTATAACACATGGCTTCCCTCGAATTTGGATGCAAATCCTTATTATACCTGTATTTAAAAGTGGGGACAAGAGTGTTCCATCCAACTACAAGAGCATTATCATTATCCATATCCTAACCAAGCTTTATGGGTTCATTTTGGAGAAGAAGCTTTTCCTTTGGCTTGAAATCCAAGGAAAAAGAGCTAAAGGACAAGCTGGTTTTAGGAGACATCACTCAACTATTGACCATCTAGTGATTCTTAGAATCATTGTCGAGGAATGTCACAATAGTAAATTTGATCTCTTATGTTGCTTTGTGGAATTTAGAAAAGCTTTCGAAACTGTCCCTTGGGATAAATTTTGGGATAAACGTAAAGAGATCATGGTCCCTCATGAGATGAGGATTGATGTGATCCATTTCTACGAGGTTGTCACTACCAAGATTAAGACCAACAATGGGTGGTCTAAAGATATTAAATGCAATATTGGAGTTAATCAAGGGTGTCCCCTATCCCCTACCCTTTTTTGCATATACATAGATAAGCTAGAGGAGTGTCTGGAATCAGCGGGGTGCAAGGGCACCGAGCTTGCTGGTGTTCTCATTAGTCTTCTCCTCTACCCCGATGACCATGATAAGCACCTCCAGATTCTTCGTGACTACTGATCTAATATGGGTATGACACTTAAAACCGACAACACTAAATTCATGATCATTAAATCCAAAAATATCACTGATGGTAGTTTCAAGTATAATAACCAGTGCTTAGAGCAGGTTTCTTCTTATTAGTATTTGGGAATTGACTTCCCTCATCATATGAAATGAAATTATAAAATCGAGAAAATGATTATTGGGGGTTGGAAAGCTTTTTATGATCTTAAAAACAATTGTAAGTCGGTCGATATTTACATTTGGAGTAAAAAGAGGTTCCTCTTTAAAACCCTTGTTACTGTTGATGTCTTATACATATGTGAGGTTTAGGGTTGTAGTATATCTAGAGAGTCATGGAGGAAGATTGAGATGATTCAAAATAAATTAATAACCTACAACCTTAAGATCAAGGGAAATAATCTGTATCCTATCATCTTGATTGAATTTGGTTTCTCCCCCATTGAAAGTACATCTATATTTAGATATATGATTTATAATAAGAATCTTGACAACATGCAATAAAAAAGGCTCCCTAAAATTTCTTCTAATTGCACTCAAAACCCTCACCTTTTCCTCAAGTGTGGGTGGCATAAGGATGCCCTGTCCTGGCTCAACCATTGGAGAATTAAGGAGGAGCTCAATATGGGAGGAAAAGATACTATATAAAATACTATTCCCTCCAAGTTTAAGGACAAGTTGTGGGAGGATAAGGAGCTGGAGGGTAAAAGGAAGCTAATATACTATAAGGAAGTGATCAACCCCACCCTTGATAATCAGAATTATCTCTCTATTTTTTCCAGCAATAAGAAGAAAATGAACATCGCTAAGATAAGAACTAATTCCCATGAGCTTCAGAGTGAGACTGGGCGGTGGTCTATTCCCAAGACCCCTTGGAATGATAGAATCTGTTAGATTTATGATTATAAGCGGGTGGAGGATGAAAATCACTTCTTTTTATACTGCCATACTCTTGCTCACATTCACTCTCAATTCCTTACCATCTGCCACCCTTCCAATCTTCTTGACCTATTAAGCCAACCCACCTATAGTGATCGTGGAGCACTTATTTCCCTTCTCTTTGACCATAGAAACAAGATTTTGAAGAATAAAAATTAGATTCTTTCTCCTCTCTTAAGTTCTGATAGGCCACATTGGTCTTAATGGATGGTAACCATTATCATCATCATCATCGTATAATTCCATTTAAAATGTTAAAAATTTTAAAAATCATTATACTATTCAATTTATTATGACTAGTTATAAAAAGTTTCATACTTTAAAATATTATTTATAAAAATGTTAAAAATTATATTTAATAATGTGACCACTTATTTTTTTAGTTTGTAAAATATTATTTATAAAAATATTAAAAATTATATTTAATAATGTGACAGCTTATTTTTTATTTTTTAATCTGAAGACATGGGACTGTACATGATTATTGTTAGCTTGTAATTGCAAATTGTAGTTGCTAATTGACTAGCGGATTCAATTTGTGATTGATATTCAATAAGGCCTTTCTTCCTTAAATTCCACAAAAGGAGAAAATAGCCCAATTCAACAACTTTGGAGCATAGTTACCAAGTTTTACCAAGTTTGGCCGAATTGGGTAATACAAAATAATTCCATTGGAATATTAATACACATTTTTTCTATATGGTAATATTGGGAAACCAAATGTTCTTGGTTGAAAAAAATTGAAAGAGGAATAACTTCTTGATTAAAACTCATTTGGCTTTTTCGGGAAACATTCTTTTGAAAGATAGAAATAACATGTGTTGTTTACTATGAAATCCAAAACACTATAGGTTAAGATTACTAGGTCTTTGTTCACTAAAATCGTGCGGGTGGTGTTTATTATAGGAATTTATTTTTAATGGACCACAATTAAAAAATTAGTTTGTGAATATTATTGTTGAATAAATTTAAATTATATAGTTAAATACTCTGAAAGTCTGTTTCACTACTTGAGAGATAAATTTATGGATATATGGACTTGTAGGGTAGTGAAGGAGAGCGGAGGATGAGGGGAGAGAGAGAGAGAGAGAGAGAGAGAGAGAGCGGAGAGGGGAGGGTGAAGAGGAGGAGGAGGGAGGGAGAGAGAGTGAGAGAAGAGAGGGAGTGTAAGGGAGGGAGGAAAATGGTGAGAGGTAGAGAGAGAGCGAGGAGAAGGGAGTGTGAGGTAGATAGAGAGAGGGGAGGGCCCCCATCGTCATCCTATCTCTCTCTCTCTCTCTCACCCTATCCCCCTCCCTCTATCTCCCCATCTCTAACTATCCATCTCCTTCCCTCTGCCTCTATTTTTCACTCCCTCGGCCTCCCTTCACATCCTCCTCCTCGTCTCTCTGTCTCTCTTCCTCCCTCCCTTCCTCTCTCCCTCTCTCTCTCTCTCCTCCTCCTCCTCTCTTCTCATCCCCTCTGCTTCCCCCGCTCCCACCTCCCCTTCCTCTCTCGTTGTCCTCCTTCCCTTTCCTTCCCTCTATGCCTACCCAATTCTCCCTCTCTATCTCCCTCTCCATTTTCCTCTCCCGCTCCCTTTCCCTCACCCTCTCACCATTAATTGGCATAGTATGTCCCTTCTCTCCCTCTTTCTCTCTGTCTCCATCACCCTCTCTCTCCTCCTCCTCCTCTTCCTCTCTCGCTTGCTCTCTCTCTCTCTTCTCCCTCACTCCCTCCACTCCCCTACCCGCCTCCCCTCTCTCTCTCCTCCTTCCCTCTCTACCTCCCCCCTTCTCCCTCTCTATCTCCCTCTCCATTTTCCTCTCCCTCTAACTTTCCCTCACCCTCTCACCATTCATTGGCATAATATGCCCCCTATCTCCCTCTGTCTATCTTTTTCCATTGTCCTCTCTCTCCCTCCCCTCTCTCTCCTCCTCCTCCTCCTCCTCTTCATCTGTCACTTTCTCTCGCTCTCTTCACCTCCCTCCCTCCATTCCTCTACCCCCTCCCCTATCTCTCTCCTCATTCCCTCTCTCTCTCTGCCCTTATTCCTCTCTATCTCCATCTCCATTTGGCTCTCCCTCTCCCTTTCCCTCACGCTCTCACCTTCCATCGGAATAAAATTCCCCCTCTCTCCCTATTTCTCTCCCTATCCTTGTCTCTCTCCATCCCACTCCCCTCCCCTATCTCTCCTCCTCCACATCTTCCTCCTCCTCTCTCCCTCTCTCTCGCTCTCTTCTCGTCCCTTCTTCCCATCCCCTCCCCTCTCTCCCTCAGTCTCTCTCTCTCTCCCCCTCTCTGTCCTCCTCCCTTACTCCCTCCCATTCCCTCTCTCCCTCACCCTTTCTCCCTCTCTCGCTATCCTCCTCCCTTCCTCCCTCGACATCTCTCTCTCCCTACCTCCCTCCCCCCTTCCCTTTCTCTCTCTCTCTCTCTCTCTCTCTCTCTCTCTCCTCCCTTCCTCCCTCCCTATCTCCCTCCCCACTTATCCCTCTATATCTCCCTCTCTATCACCCTGTCATCCATCCCTCCCTCCCTCAGTCATCCTCCTCCCTTCTCCTCTCCTCCCCTCCCTTCTCCTCCTCCCCTCCCTCACTCCCTCCATCCCCATCCTCCCTAACCCTCCCCTCCATCCCTACCTCCCCCTGTTCATCCTCCTCACCTCCCTTCTCCTCCCTCTCCCATACTCCTCCTCCCTTTCCTACCCTCCCCTCCCTCCCTCCCCCTTCTCCTCCTCTTCCTCTCCATCCCTCCCCTCTCCTCGTCCTCATCTTTGTCCTCGTCCTCGTCCTCGTCCATGTCCTTTTCCTCCTCCTCCTCCTCCCCTACTCTCCTCTCCTCAATTTTCCTCCTCACAACACTATACTGCACTCCCTCCCTCCCCACTCTCCTCCTAATCCTCTCCCACCATCCCTTGCTCCTCCTCCTCTTCTCCCTGCCCTCTCCTCCTCCTCCTCTCTTGCATTCTCATCCCCGTCACACTCCTCCTGCCCTGCCCTCCTCTCCTCCCTCCTCCTCTTCCTCTCTATCCTACCCTTCCCTCCCTCCCTCCTCCTGCTCTTCCTCCTCCTCCTCTTCCTCCCTCCCTCTCCCTCCCCTCTTCCTCCCTCCCTCTCCCTCCCCTCTTCCTCCTCCTCCTCTTCTTCCCTCCCCTCTTGTCATCTTCCTCTAGCCTCCCTCCCTCCCTCCTACTCCTCCCCCTCCACCTCCTCATGCTCCCTCCCTCATTCTCCTCCTCCTCCTCCTCTTCCTCATCCTCCTCCTCCCTTCCTACCCTGTCCTATTCCCTCCCCTCTCCTACTCTTCCCCTCTCCTTCCCTCTTCCTCCCCTCTCTCCCTCGCTCCCTCCATCCTTCCACTCCTCCTCCTACTCCTCCTCCCCTTCCTCCATCCCTCGCTTTTCCTCCTCCTCCCTCAACTCCCTCCTTACTCCTCACTCCCTCTCCTCTTCTGCTCCTCTCCCCTCCCTCACTCCTGCCTCCCTCCCTCCCTCCCTCCCCTACCCGCCATTCCCCCTCCTCACACCCTCCCTCCTTTGCTCCCCTCCTGTTCCTCTCCTATTACCTTCCCTCCCATCTCCTCCTCTCCCTCCCCTTCCCTCCCATCTTCTCCTCCTCTCGCTCCCCTATCCTCCACTTCCTCTCCTATCCTCCTCTCCTCTCCTCCGCTCACCATCCCATCTCCTCCTCCTCCCCTCCTCTCCTCCCCTCACCATCCCCCTCCTCCTCCTCCTCCCCTCCTCTCCTCCCCTTACCATCCCCCTCCTCCTCCTCCTTTTGCCCTTACCCTAACCCCCCTCGCGCCCTCGATCCCCTACTCCTCTTCTCCCTTTCCCTCCCTCCCCTATCCTCCTCATCTCCCTCTTCCTCTCTCCTCCTCTCCCCTCTCCTCTGCCTCCCCCTCCTCCCCTAGCCTCCACTCCTCCCTCCTCCTCCTCCTCCCAACCCTACCCTCCTCTCCCTCCCTCCCCCCCCCCTACTCATCCTCCTCTCTCTCCTCCATCTGATCCTCCTCCCCCCTCTCCCTCCTTCCTCCCCTCTCGCTCCTCTCGCTCCTCTCCTCCTCCCCTCTTCCTCCCTCCCCTCCTTCCCTCTTCCTTCCTTCCTCCTCCTCCCCCTCCTCCTCCACCCCCCTCTCTCCCCTCCCTCCTCTCCTCCTCCCCTCCCTCCACTCCTCCTCCTCCTCCTCCAACTCTCCCTCCCTCCCCCCCTTTATCCCTCCCTTCTACTCCTCCTTCTCGTCCTCCTCCCTCCCTCCTACTCTTCCTCCTCCTCCTCCTCCCTCCCTCCCTTCCTCCATCCCCCGATCCTCCTCCTCCTCCCCTCTCCCTCCCATCATCCTCCTCCTCCTCCACCTCCCCTCCCTCCCCTCTCTAGCTCCTCCTCCTCCCCCCTCCTCCCCTCGTTCCCCACCTCCACCCCGCTCTCCTCCTACTCTCCCTCCCTCCCACCACTCCTCCTCCTCCTTTCCTCTTATCCCTCCCTCACTGCTCCTCCTCCCACCCTCCCCTTTCTCCCTCCTCCTCCTCCTCCCCTCCCCTCTATTCCCCCTCCTTCTCCTCCCCTCCCATGCTCTCCTCCCACCCTCCCTCACTCCCTCTCCTCCTCCTCTGCCTCTCCTTCCCTCCCCTCTCCTACTCCTCCTCCTCCTCCCCTCTCCTCCCCTCTCCCTCCCCCTCCTACTCATACCCTCCTCCTCTTATCCTCTCCAATCCCCCTCGCCCTCCTCCTCCTCCCCTACACTCCTCTCCTCCCTCCTCATCTTCCTCCCTCTCTTACCCTCCCCTTTCTCCCTCCCCCTACTCCTCCTCCTCCTCTCCCTCCCTCCCTTCCTCCGTCCCTCCATCTCCTCTCCTCGTCCTCCCCTCCCTCCACACCTCGTTCTCATCCTTCCCTCTCCTCCTCCCTCCCCCTCCTCCTCCTCCTCCCCTCTCGTCCCTCTCTTCCTCCCCTCCCATATTCCTCCTCCTACTCTCTCCCTTCCCCTCCTTCCTTCCTCCCCTCCCTCCCCCCTCCTTCCACCATCCCCTCCTCCTCCTCCTCTCCTCCCCTCCCCTGTCCTCCATCCCGACTCTTCCTCCTTCTCCTCCTGCCCTCCCTCCCTCCTCCTCCTTCCCTCTCCCTCCACTCTTCCTCCTCTTTTCTCCACTCCTCCCCCTCGCCCTCCCCTACCCTCCCTTCCTGGATCCCCCTCTCCCTCCCCCCCTCTCCTCCTCATACTCCCAACTCCTCCTCCCCCCCGGCTCCTCCTCCTCTCCTCCTCCTCCTCCTCCTCCTCCTCCTGAAGCCACCTCCTCCTCCTCCTCCTCCTCCTCCTCTCCCCGCCCTCTCCTCATCTTCGCTCGTTCTCCATCCCTCCCTTCTCCTCCTACTCTCATCTCCTCTTCTCCCCCTGCCCATCTTCCCCTACCCTGCTCTCCCCCCTCCTCCTCTTCCTCCTCGCACCCCTACCCTCAGCTCCCTCTATCTCCCTCTCCCTCCTTCCCTCCTCCACCACCCTCTCTTTCTTCGTCCCTCCCCTCTCTCTCCTCCTTCTCTCCCTCTCTATCCCTCCCTCTCTCTCTTTCTCTCTATGTATATATAATATCATCACCAATCTAACTATTTATTTATTTTAATAAAATATAATAAATAATTTCAAAATATATTTAAATAGAATAACTACTATTTTTTAACATAGTTAAAAAATATCATATAAAATTAACTTTTGAAATTAACACAATCCTATTTGTGGCTAAAATAAAAATAATAATAGTTACAAATAACCGAAGTTTTCAAATAATAAACCCTAGGTGAGTACATAGTAATTTTTTATTTTTTATTTTAATTTTAAAGACATGCTAGATAAATAAGATCAAATTAGCAAATAACAAGTAACTAAGGATGAACACAATTTTTAGTTCTCTTCATCGTCATAAAGGAGACGTAAACTTTGCTCATGATCTATTCTGAGTAATTCAAACAACCATAAAATTGTTATGTTCTAGATTAATATGCATTATATGCTCTGTTCTAGAGGAATTGAAAACAACCAAAGAATTACAATTAGTTCTAGGATTCAATCTAATTCACGAGTGATCAAATAATTATAATTTTCTAACACAATGAAAAACAACCAAACAGTTGTAATTAGTTCATGCATTCAATCAATGTGTATGTGATTAGTATTTTGGATATTCCGTCTAATTCACTAATAATAAAATAATTATAATTTATTAACACTATGAAAAATAAGTTTTACGATAATTTCCTACTTTTTGATGCTCAATAACTGAATCTTTAAAATAGTAAACTAGAGCTGAGCTCCCAATAATTTCCAAGATATGCTAGATAATTAAGATTAAAATAGTAATTAAGCATTCTTTCACTTTCTCGTCTGAATGTTTGCTCACGCTATGTTCTAGAGTAATATGTCTTGCATGGCATGTTCTGTTCTAGAGTATATGCGTGGCATGGCATGCTCGATTTCTCACGATTTGTTTTCCTACTGAATGATATTTATGTTTTCATACCTAATGATATTTATCAGTCCATATTCATATATATTTCTCATTCTTTATCTACGAGATTGTAACCCTCCATAAATGTGTTTAGAATCTGTGTTTTCGTTGCCGTAAATGGATCTTATACCTGAAAAACTCCGAAGATAAAATGCTGTAAAAATGGAAATTAAACCCTAAATAGATCTTATATTAGAAAAACTACGATGATAACATCGTGTAAAAACGGAAAATTCGGTAAGTGACCCTTTTATATATAAAATCACATGTGAGAAAATATGTAGCCACACAAGTCTCTCCATTTCAGCTCCATCTATTCTGTCATTAGGATTAACATAGAAGGGAATTAAATTTCATAACTTATTGGTGTATTCTTGTTAATCTTGCTTTATTATATCTTACACTTGCATTTTCTAAATCTTACCTATGCCTCAAGATACCCTGATGTCTGTTTTCTAGGTTATTGAGATTCACAGGTTTTATACTCTCTAGTTTCCTGCATAACTAGCTAGCAATTCCAACCTCGATTGTAAAGATATCCCACAAATCATTTTGAACTCTGACAAGCCAGATCATGATAATGATGGAGGTTCATATATTCAAGAATACAGAAACGCCATGGATGTTGATGGTGATGATGGTGGGAGTTCTATGATTCCACAGGCCCTAATGCAAATCCTTATGGGTGGATGATTACTAAAATATAATGGCATTATGGGTGGAAGATTACAGAAATAAATATGTGTGATGCATAGTAGTGGAATTTGGACTGCACCAGCTTGTAAGAAAAACAATCCTGAGAAATAAAAAAACTGGGTCCATGGACTCTAGACTCTAGAGTAATATGCATGGCAGCTCTGTTCTATAAGAATATATGGGCAGAAGAAGTCAACTTGGATTGGGTTCGAATATCATCGTCTTTCGTAATAAACCATTTATATCCTAATAAACCATTTATATTATTTTTGACAAAAATATAATGCCAAATAAAATAAAATACATAAAGCAATGAATAGGTAGCCATTCTAGATGGAGCGGGAAAAAATCTACGCAACCCCTAACAACAATTTCACTGAACATATATGTTGATACCATGAATCTTGATTATAAAAACAAAATGTTGAAATTCCTTTTAAATTGGATAAAAAAAGAAGTTATCTGATTCGTATTTGAAGCTGGAAAATTCAGAGGTAAATTGTGTCTACCTCTTCAATTATCCTATTCAATTCCAATCCCTCTGCATTATCTCCATACATACCTTATCTTGATACATATCTGCAAATTGTCAAAGGTAGTCCTATTAAAGGCAACCAAAAAAGATATATAAATCCAAACAACAAAAATCAAATTACAGATATTGAAAGGGATCAAATCAACTATATTAATAAAAGTCACTTGATCTAAACAATAGATGAGCTATCTAACACTGAAACACTGATCTCCGCTGGAACAAAACACACAATTCACAGAAGAAAAAAGTGAGGATGAAACCTTTTCTAGCTTGCTATGTTTTTATGCCCTCAACTGTTTAGATTTTTCCCTTTGCGGAACACCATTTTTTAGCTTTTCTGACCACCGCTTTTTAGCTTTTCTCACCTCCGCTTTTTAATATTTTTTTTCATAGAACGGTAAAAGGATTGTTTTCTTGGGCATTGTGAAAATTATAAAAAAATTAATAAGGTCAAATAACTTTTCATAAAATAAAATAGGTTAATTTAAATTGTTACATGTATAATTTTATTTTACATATTTCAAATAGCACCTGAAATATATAATTAATATAGATATAATTATTTAATTTCAAAATGAAAATATATAATATATATCTATATTTTTTGTGTTAATTTAAAAATATTTTGATCATTTTAATGGGTTTTGATCACTGAGTAAATGGATGTTCTTTTTAAGAAATTTTAAGAAAATGTTTTTGGTTAAAATCCCTATAAGTTAATATCACATAGAAATAAAAGAAAACAAGAAAAAGTGAAAAAAAGATAACTTTAGCTCAATTATTTTAACATACACTGATAACTTCATATGGAAATTTAAGGAGTTAAAATTTTTTTATACAAGTTACTCACGGGTTAAATATTCCTTACTCTTCATTACATTGAATGTTTACCAGTTCATAGTGTAATTTTAGAATAAGAATAATAAGCTCCTTAACCATTAACAACCTCCATTACTATACATTAACATAATACCGTATGATGTAACCTTCCACTCATTTCATTATTCATGTAGTCATCACCTACTCAACATTATGAACATCATAACAGGAAAGGAATCAACATCATCATCTTGACACAATAATCAATCACATCATTTCAACACCAATATACCCTGGAAACCCTATAGGGTGAAAACCAACAACATTTAATTTTATTATTAAACGCTTGTGAGGGTGATCAGCCCTCACTCAATCGCTTATAAGGGAGAGCATCCCTTAGCCATAATTAATAAATCTTACAAGGAAATAAACAAATATCTAGCTTATAGCCATTACAATAAATATGATAGCATTTACCCTCTGGTCTTCATATCTTCATAGCTTGGTGGCATGGATGCCCTACAATGGACCATCGTACATTGGATCATCCTGCAGCTCGTACTCATCTATATGAACCATGAATCATTTACCTGCCACCAGGATAAGCATAATATTCCTTTTGTACATGTAACCATCATTCCCTACTATGACGCCTTCAACATACATTGATGTCAAGATTCATAAAGTATAATAAATCATTTCATATATCTATACTATAGTTGCTTCTCCATCTACTCATGTATATTCATGACATGAAAGTAAAATACCTTGACATTCTCTCTTTAACAACACATAATCCATATGTGCTAGTTATAAGTAATCACATTAACTAATGTTTCTCTCACATAGGAACACATTCCTACAAGGCAATAGCTACATCTTCCGAGCATATATTTAGAATAAAACTGATACATTAGTTACGATTAATCAAAATAGCTACCCTTAAGCTATTACTTTTAGTGCATGGAATGCAAGCTAACATAACAAATGTTGCTCTCATGCATGCAAATGCATATAGATTCCAAAAGAGTCTCCAATGAAGCACATAGCTTCCTTCACAAGTTGTCCCAAAGGAAATCTCAATGCTAGTGAGCATGTAAACATATGTTCTCTTTTCTGTAAAATTATGCAATTAAGAATACAAATACATGTCTTATTTTTCAAAGATTATACTTAACAATCATTTCCAATGTAACTTAACACAACATGCTATCTTTCCCACATAAAAATATGTATATTCTTTCCAATGAAAGTTAATACATATATTGCATGCCTATGCATGATCATTTTCCAAAAGGAATTAAGATCATAATCATGATAATATAAAAGTAATCACACAATTTGTTCCTCTAAGAAATTACTAACACCATGGTAATCTATTCATGGATTTATGAAATAACTAATATTTACAAACTCCCTGGTAATCTACCCATGCGTTTATGAAATAATTAATCTCTACCAATACCATGGTAAGCTACCCATGGATTTATTAATTCATTAATATCTACCTATATCATGGTATATCTCCAATAACATTATCCTTCTAAAATATTGACATAATACTAATCTTTTCAAGAAGTTTATATTTTCAAGAAATCTATAACTTATATTCCTTTTTCTAGTAATTACCAAACATGTTCCTTCCAAGGAATCAAGAGAATAGATATTATTATTCTTTTCAAGAAAATCTAAATAACATGCAAGCATGTTATTTTCAAGGAAATGAATTGAAATAGCAAGTTAGATACTATTTGCATGCTTATATTCAAATACCACAATAACTAGAATTATATCATGTCTTATGCAAAGACACATTTTAGCTTTTTCAAGAAGTAGAATGGTTAATTTTTCATTCACCTAAATTTCTCCAAAGTTAATCGAAGCAAGTTTCACTTCCTTTATCATTTAGTAAAGTTCACTATTTCAAGTTAAAGTATATATAAAAAGAGATGGTTGCATACCTTAATCTTTCAGATATGTAGTTCTAAAAGTACCTTAAGAAAAGTAATCATTTCATACATTAACCTTTCCCAAAGTCACCACGGTAACTTTGCGGTCAAACTATAACCTTTCCCAAAGTCACCACGGTAACTCTGCACTCGGACTATCATTCTGTAGCTTGCTTATCAACATCAGATTGCCTAAATAATGTTTTGAGAAGATAGAAGGAAAATGAAAAGTGGTGAAGAGAGAGTGGGCATGAAGGTGTGTGCCACAGGTGCAGGAGGATATATCAGATCATGGCTCGTCAAGGAGCTTCTCCAAAGAGGCTACACTGTCAACACCTCCAAAAGAAAATCCAAGTATGTTCACGCGCATGACAATGCATGAGTTGGGCCTCTGCTGTCCCATGCAACCACCCTCCTCTCCTTACCTCAAGAGAGCTCCCGTAAATAGGAAATATTCATTCAAGAATCAGTTTTAAATCAAATCGATTCTTTATAAAACAGTTAAAAGACAGTAACGTAATTATTAGTTACGTGGTTATTTTATAGATGTTACATACTCCCCCCCTTAAAATAACATCGTCCTCGGTGTGATTCTCTTGCTGAAACTTAAACTTATACTCATGATATAATAATATAAACAACCCAAAGGGGTCCTTCCCTTGCACAATGAAAAACTTTATTTTCCTTAAATTCCATTAATTGATACAATAATGTTTTTATCCATATTCATAAGCATGTGTAGCGCAAAGAAAATTTCATTTCCATTTCTAACTGCTTATCCCTTATTCAATTCATAAAAATATAGAAAAATATCTATACGAACTTACCATTATTTGCCAATTACTATTGGATGTAATGATGGCTTTTATGCAAGCTCTCTGAGATGGTTGAACACCCATCAACACGTCCTAGAAAGAGCCTGTAATGTATGACTAACAATTCAATCACATTAGTCACATAGTTTCAACCAAATGAAAATACTTGCAACTATAAAACATTCTTGCAATATAAAGAGATGCTTTAATCAAAGTACTTCCACAAGTACTCAGAGAGAACCAACCCTTCTCATCAATGCATCACATGCACACTGTCTTAGCTCCTGCTAAAGACATCCACATAGTACTTCAAAAAGTACTCAAAGAGCACCTAGCTCTCTAATCATGTCAATGGTCAATCCATGCACCATAGGCATATCCTAGCATTTGCTAAGACATTCAAACAAATTAGTAATAATATAAATGAACTTATACATTCAGTAATTCATTTTCCAAGTGCTAAGCTCTTTTTCTCTTAATATCTACATAAGATATTTACACAATCTTATAAAACTTCATTTTAATACAACACATAACTTTTTACTTAACTTGTTCCACTATGAGAACCACAATGGTAAACAAAATTCTCCTCCTAATCCATAGGATTGAGTCATTTTTCACATCTAGACAGTTAATATTTCCACACTAAAAATTCTTTATACCTATCTAAAAATTTAGTCTTTCAAGCTGTGGTCCTCCCAACCATCAAGGGTGGCTATTACGTCCTCCACTTGCCCCTAGCTCCAGAATCTGGATGGTGCCACAGGTTAATTGTGGAAATAATTCTCTTTCTATTATGACCTCTCGATCGCCAATCCATTCAAACTCAGAAATTATGGTTTTACAAGGGTTGTTGTGAGTTATTTTCAGCTGATCCCAACCAGCTCTAGAAAATACTCCCCTTTACCACTTTTCACAGAACCCCTACTCCTCCTCTAGGATTTAGATTTATTCTCAGAGGAGTAGGTAATTGTTTTTCTAACTGTCCCCAACCACCTCGTATTCTTCGAAACATTTTTACCATCAGCTTAAAAATATTTTTTATTTTCATTAATTAATTTCAGCAAATTAAACAATTTGCTTTATCAACAGTGATGATTTAAGTTTTTCTTGCCAGATAAATGAAAATTAAAAAAAAATTCTTTAACTAGTTAATACTAGTTAACTTTAAGGAAGTTGTCACAACTTCTCCCCTGGAAGTAACATACATGTGCTGTACAATAGTATTTCCTAAATATCCAAATCATGCACATTAAAACATGATACTTTAACATTTACTATTGTAATTCACATTGCAATGTTTGCGATGTTTTATTTTTATAGATTTTCTATTTCCATTAAGCTACCCATGCTTACTATAATAAACAATGCTAATCATAAATATGCATTTCTCAAGCACATATTATCTTACACAATCATTTTAAGTTCCTGCATAAAATGTTGTCATATATACAATGTCGTCATACCTAAAAGTATATACAAATATTCATTAATGCGTATGTGTCAATAACAATTAGGGTATGAGTGCAAACATTTCCAATTCCCATAATGTTCTATTCCAACAAACTGACACATGAAGTAATTATCATAATCACTTGTTCACAACTTTCACATAGCTTTAGTCAAAATTGATTCGTGCATATAAATTTCATTAGTTATTCATTCATAACTAATAAATGCTATTAATAATTTTAATGAATCAATGACATGAGTAACTCTAAAACTAGTCATTCCATACCACTAAAAATCTTAATGCATTCATGACGACTCATGCAAAAACTAGTCAGTCAACTACTCATCATTGTTAAGTCTCACAACTTGACCCATTAAGAGGCTTCATTCAGTTTAATTTAATTTTAAAACTCTATCATCTTATATAAGGACTTTCCTCATATTTTTCATTCATGCATTAGTTTCACACACCATCACTATACACATTCATCTTTTTAAAGTAGTGCATGTTAACTTTAGAAATTTTATTGCATGTAAAAACAACTACTTTTCAAACTCAAATGAAAGGTAACTATTTTTCTTTCATGCATTTTACACTTTATTTCCTAAAGAAATAAAGCATAATACACATATTAATCTCATATGCATATTCTTATCTGGAAAAAGTATATTATAATAGCATGTACTTTTTTTAAGAATTCTCTTAAATGGAAGATAATCTCATGCAATGCCATGTATATAACAATTCATTTTTAAAGGAAATCAACATGCATATGCATAGACTTCTTAAAATAAAATAAAATAAAATACTTATCTTTATTTCATTTGAAGAACTTCTCTCCCTACTGCAGTACTCATCCCCATCAGGAAATTCAAAATTCTCCTCTACAACAATGTTTTCTTTTAGCAGCATTGATAAGATTTTATATCATGATTAGATAAAGCCTTAATCAATAAATAATCAATCTTTGAGTGATCCTTTAACACCTATGCATGTGCATATATGATATGTGAATACAATCTCACAACATGCTTTCTTCTAACATCTCGACATTAGTGTGAGTAAGTAATTATTAATTCAAGTCAAATAAATCCCACATTATTATGACATTTTTCACACATTCACACATTCGTACAAGAAAAATCACTATATCTATTCAGAAATTCCTTTAATGGAAAATGACACAATGTGCATTTGCTTTACTTAAACTTTTACAAAAGACCCACCACTCGAGATTTTGCCTTTGGAGCATGCAAATATAATAAAGATAACACATTGGCTGTTGTTCCTATGCATATAATGCATAAAGATTCTAATATTAATTTCCCAACAGAGTAATTAACATAATCGAGTAGGCAAAGTCATGATTCCTCTTCAAGGAAATATAACATAATAGGCATGCAAAACATGGTTTTCTTTTCCATAAAACTAATGGAATAAAACATAAGAATACATGTCTTATTCTCGAAATATTATACCCACATTAGCCGTGTATATATTTCAAGGAAACCAAAACATTACTTTATTTTTTGTACATGTAATTCATCTTCTTTTCCAAATAATCTTTTATAAATTATGATAACAAAACATGTTATCATTTTCCACATATAAACTTATGTTCTTTCCGATGAAATCTAATACAACTATTGAATGCCTATGCATAAACTTACTCTAAATGAAACTAACATAATAGTTATGATAGCATAAAGTACTCACATACTCAATAGATCTTCTATCCATGCAAAGAACCTTGTTCCTCTATGATTCTACATGAAAGTTGCTCATGCTTTGTTTCCAAGAATTTACCATATATATCCTCTTTTATGTATAGAAAATACGCAACACTAACAAGGTTAACTTAACCTTCAAAAATACGCAACACTAACAAGGTTAACTTAACCTTTAATATACCTAAATCAAGAAGTTGACATAATCCATCTGGCAATGTAGTATATTCAAGAGGTTATTCTCTTTTGCCTATATTTATTTTCAAGAAAAGAACTTGGATTCATTATCATTTAACACACCAGTACGAAATCCCTTTCAAAAGAAAATAAGCTTCCTATATTTTCTTGAATAAGATATATATAAAGGCAAGCAAGTTTACTTATTTATGTTTTACTACTGCTCACACCTTTCAAGATACATACTAGTAATCTTTTCAAGAACTCACATGGGTTTTTCTCAACAAAACTAGCAAAGTAGTTTGGTCTTTTACCATGGTATATCTCTAGGAATAATATATTTCTAAAACATTAACATAATAGAAATATTTTCAAGAACTTACATTGTAAGTTTGTCTTTACGTACATGGAAAAGATATATCCTTTTTAAAGAAACTATAACTTCATGGCTGTTTACTTTGTATGCATTCTATTTTAAATAAATGCAATAACTATTGTTTCAAGAAAGAAAATATAATAATACTTATCTCTTGAAACTCATTGTGCGATGCCTTCCTTCATAGACGCGCATTTCATCTCTGATATCTTTAGAATCGGCTTATTTTATATGACAACACAGGTGAGTCTAATTTTATTTTCTCTTAACAAATCCCAAAGGCACCAGTGTTGCAACCTTTAGCTCTAATACCACTTGTAACATACACCGATAACTTCACATGGAAATGTAAGGAGTTAAAAAAAAATTATACAAGTTACTCATGGGTTAAATATTCCGTACTCTTCATTACATAGAATGTTTACCAGTTCATAGTGTAATTTTATAAAAAGTAATAATAAGCTTCTTAACCATTAACAACCTCCGTTACTATACATTAGCATAATACTGTATGATGTAACCTTCCACTCATTTCATTATTCATGTAGTCATCACCTACTCAGCATTATGAACATCATAACAGGAAAGGAATCAACATCATCATCTTGACACAACAATCAATCACATTATTTGAACACCAATATACCCTGGAAACCCTGTAGGGTGAAAACCAGCAACATTTAATTTTATTATTAAACACTCGTGAGGGTGATCAGCCCACACTCAATGGCTTATAAGGGAGACCATCCCTTAACCATCATTTATAAATCTTACAAGGAAATAAACAAATTTCTACCTTAAAGCCATTAAAATAAATATGATATCATTTACCCTCTGGTATTCATATCTTCATATCTTGGTGGCACGGATGCCCTACAATGGACCATCGTACATTGGATCATCCTGTAGCCCGTACTCATCTGTATGAACCATGAATCATTTACCTGCCACCGGGATAAGCATAATATTCCTTTGTACATGTCACCATCATTCCCTGCTATGATGCCTTCAACATACATTGATGTCAAGATTCATAAAGTATAATAAATCATTTCATATATATATACTATAGTAGCTTCTCCATCTACTCATGCATATTCATGACATGAAAGTAAAATACCTTGACATTCTCTCTTTAACAACACATACTGCATATGTGCTAGTTATAAGTAATCGCATTAACTAATGTTTCTCTCGCATAAGCACACATTCGTACAAGGCAATAGCTACATCTTTCGAGCATATAATTAGAATAAAACTGATACATTAGTTACGATATTCGTGCATGTGATTTACATAAATTTAATCAAAATAGCTACGCTTAAGCTATTACTTTTAGTGCATGGAATGCAAGCTAACATAACAAATGTTGCTCCCATGCATGCAAATGCATATAGATTCCAAAATATTCTCCAACAAAGCACATAGCTTCCTTCACGATTTTTCCCAAAGGAAATCTCAATGCTGGTGAGCATGTAAACATATGTTTTCTTTTTTGTAAAACTATGCAATTAAGAATGCAAATACATATCTTCTTTTTCAAAGATTATACTTAACAATCATTTCCAATGTAATTTAACACAACATGCTATCTTTCCCACATACAATTATGTATATTCTTTCCAATGAAAGTTAATACATATATTTCATGCCTATGCATGATCTTCTTCCAAAAGGAATTAACATCATAATCATGATAATATAAAAGTAATCAGACAATTTGTTCCTCTAAGAAATATAACTGAATAGTTCCTTTATCCGTGGATTTATAACCAATCCTTACTAACACCATGGTAATCTATTCATGGATTTATGAAATAACTAATATTTACAAACCACCTAGTAATCTACCCATGGATTTATGAAATAATTAATCTCTACCAATACCATGGTATACTACCCATGGATTTATTAATTCATTAATCTCTACCAATATCATGGTATATCTCCAATAACATTATCCTTCTAAAAGATTGACATAATATTAAAGTTATTATTTTCAAGAAATTTATAACCTATATTCCTTTTTCCAGTAATTACCAAACATGTTCCTTCCAAGGAATCAAGAAAATATATATTATTATTCTCTTCACGAAAAGCTAAATAACATGCAAGCATGTTATTTTCAAGGAAATGAATTGAAATAGCAAGTTAGATACTATTTGCACGCTTATAGTCAAATACCACAATAACTAGAATTAAATCATGTCTGGTGCAAAGACACATTTTAGCTTTTTCAAGAAGTAGAATGGTTAATTTCTCATTCACCTAAATTTCTCCAAAATTAATCGAAGCAAGTTTCACTTCCTTTATCATTTAGTAAAGTTCACTATTTCAAGTTAAAGTATATATAAAAAGACATGGTTGCATACCTTGATATTTCGGATATGCAGTTCTAAAAGTACCTTAAGAAAAGTAATCACTGCATACATTAACCTTTCCCAAAGTCACAACGGTAACTCTGCGCTCAAATTATAACCTTTCCCAAAGTCACCACGATAACTTTCCGCTCAAACTATCATTTTGTAGCTTTCTTATCAACATCAGATTGCCTAAATAACGTTCTAAGCAGAAGGAAGGAAAATGCAAAGCGGCAAAGAGAGAGTGGGCATGAAGGTGTGTGTCACAGGTGCAAGAGGATATATCAGATCATGGCTCGTCAAGGAGCTTCTCAAAAGAGGCTACACTGTCAACGCCTCCAAAAGAAAATCCAAGTATGTTCACGCGCATGACAATGCACGAGCTGGGCCTCTGCCATCCCATGTAACCACCCTCCTCTCCTTACCTCAAGAGATCTCCCGTAAATAGGAAATATTCATTCAAGAATCAGTTTTAAATCAAACCGATTCTTTATAAAAAAGTTAAAAGACAATAACGTAATTATTAGTTACGTGGTTATTTTAGGGATGTTACAATTATATAATTTATATTTTAATATACTTGAAAAAACAGTAGATCATTGAAATTGATAAACAAATATATTTTGAAAATTAATTTTAATATTTTAATAATAATTTCAAGTTCATGAAAGATGAGTATCAATTAAAAAATGCTTATTGCTGGAATAATTAATTTTTTATAATCACTTTTTTTAATATTCATTATTATTTTAGATAAATATAAATAAAAGAGAGATATTTTAATTTTAATTTAATTATTATTTAAAAAAATTATAGAAATTATTTTACTTACATTTTTTTAACACAAAATTAATCAACAATTATAATTTTATTATTATTATTTAATTTTAAATATCATTATATTTTATTAATTTTTACTTATTGTAATTTTTTCAATTTAATAGGTATTATAATTGAGAAATGGAAAATAAATAAAATGGATATATTAATTTCGTTTTGGTTTAAAATTTAATATATATCTTTAAGGCCTTTATTTCTTCCTAATTAGATAAAAAAAATTCTAAAAGAAAAAGTATATAATTTTTTAGAATTTAAAATATTTCCATTATTATATTTTTTTTTTACTTGCAATGGTTTTTATAAAGAAGAATAAGATACAATTATTTTGATTAATATAGACAATAAAAATTATATTTATAGATTATAATGAAATATATTTTGCAATATTATACATATCTATTCTATTGGAAAAAAAAGACTACATACTATATATATATATATATATATATATATATATATATATATATATATATATAACTAAAACTAATATTTATATTAATAATTCAAATAGTTACAATTTATATAATGAGTTGTCTTTAGTGTGACTTTTGAAGGTTTTTTTATGTGGATTTTTCTGGTCTAATTTCTCTAAAATCCGGCAAGAATTCATTGAAAACATAAGTTTCATGGGTAATCTTGCACAATAGAAGTACCCTAGGGGATTTTTAGGGTGTTGAATCCATATATAAAGTAAAAAAAGCAGTTTAAATAATGTATTAGTGATAAATAGTCTAGAGCCTTGGATAGAACATTGTTAAGGCACTCCTTCATGTGAAGTCATTGGTTCAATTCCTACCAAGCTTACAAAACAAAATATATTAATGATAAATACAACATATACACTAACAATTATAATATGCTATATTATATTATAATATTTAAAGTTATTACGATGATTAATATAATATCCTATTAGAAAATATTAATTAATTTTATTAAAGAATTTACCAATTATTATAATATATTATTTAAATGACATAATATTTTAAAATATATTAAACTAAATTGAAATAAAATTATGTTAATTTTGAAAAAAATTCAATATTTTTTTGCTAATAAAATATTATTTTAAAATAAAAAAACTACTATTATCATATTATAATAAATAATTTTAAAAAATATATATTTAAAGATCAAATTTAAACAAACACACACACACACACACACACACACAAATATATATCCTTATACTGATTGTTGGAAGCTGAATGTTGTTGAGGGAACAGAAAGTGAAAATGGTGAAAACGGTGGAGATTGGAAGGGTTCTAGGGTAACCACCTTAGGGTGGTCAAGCTCCGGTCCATGTAAGGAAAATGGCGGGATGAGTGACAACACTTGGCCCCCACCTCTTTAACACTTGTAAAAAAAAATTAAGTGTCGGGTTTTGTGCTTGCTTGGTTTTGGTTTATGCTCCATGTGGTGGGTTTTCTTGACTCTCTTCACCCTTTCCTCTAGCTTCAGTGGGTTTTTTAGTTTCTGTTGTAGATATCAAAAAGGATAACTGTTTAACTTGGTTAGGGTTGTAATCAGTTGGGGTTACAAGGATCACATGTGGCGGGGGAGCTTTCCAAAATTTTTTTTTCTATTTTTATTATTCTTCCATGTGCCTACAATGGGACTTACTATTTTCTTCGGTCGAATATGATGATAAAATCAGAGGAATGTGTAGACCTGGACTGGGAAGTAGTGGACATTGTAATGGTATGGGGTATGGATCTAACTCAGAAAATCTTTGTGAAGGTGGCTCTTCCACTTCGTTCTCCTCACGAGATGTGGAAGGAGGAAAGTATGTTGTGGGATTTAGTGGATGAGTATGGTCTCATGGGGGCAGCTAACTTCGGCCTTAACAAAGGGGTTGGTGGTGGTCCTGATAATAGACCACAGGAAGAGCTGGTGGTTTCAGTTTTCGTGGGAGATAGACTGGAAGCGCGTCCAGTGGAAATGATAAGTACTCTACAAAACCATTTTTTTGTTTCAGTTGGGAGGAATAGAGTACATTGAGTTTGGAAGTGGTATGGTTCCAAGTGTGGGCATAAAATCATGCTTAATCGACTTTGGAGATTCGAATGGGTTCCTGGGGAAACCTTCTACCGGGGGTTTAAGGCTATGGGGTTTTGAAAATGTACAATAGGAGGTTGGGTTTGGCATTGAACAGACCTATCTCTGTAATGAGGTTTATTGGAAATGCACCCAAAGGACAGTGGGAATTTGCAGGAGCTAGTCCACGAAGCTCTATAAAAGGGGGTTTCTTGGGAGGGTGCGAGGTTACAGTAGTAGTGTGCCAAGCCATCAGAGGAGGGTAAAATTGTCAATACCGGGAAGGAAGGTGGGGTTTAGATCAAGATTTTGCTATAAAGCCGGTACAGGTTTTGTTGGTTAATAGTGTGGATAATGTTGGAGCGGAGATAGGGGATGGGCCTAATGGGAGTCTTGAAAGGAATAGGGAGGATGATGTGGAGTTCTTACTATTTTCTGAACTTGGTCGGTAGATGGGATTAAAAAAGGAAGAAAGGAAAATTCATAAAAAAAATTTGGAGTGCCCGCATATGATTTTAGGTGTGGACATTTAACTATATAGGGAAATGGCAACATCAGAGTCTATTTTGGTGGGTATAGCTTGAGGGAAATTATTTTCCGTATAGTTTATAACTGAGTGGATCAAGAAATCCTACGATGGAGGTGATAACCCTGTCAAAGGATTGGTTCATGATTAAATTTGTGAACATAGAGACCCTAGAATGGGTGCTTTCTCATTATTGGAGGTTTGGAATTTCACCGATTCTATTGAAATGATGGTCGTCCATTTTTTATGCGAAGAGGGAAAGAGTGGTTGAGATTTTAGTGTGGGTGCGACTGTCGGCACTGCCGCCACACTTATGGAATCTGGATGTCTTTAAGGCTATAAGGAACAATATAGGTATCTTCTTGGAAAAGGTTATGATATATTTGGAGACAAAGGTATGAAATGTGGCTCGTATATTGGTCTACCTTATTCCTCGTGAAGGTTTGGTGGAGAAAACTCAATTGCATTTTGAAGGGAATTCCTTTTTTCAGATAATTTATTATGAGCACCTACCATTCCAGTGTCATAGATGCCACAAGCATGGGTAATTGACCAGAGACTTCCCCCTGGGTCTTAGCCAAAGGCGACAACATAGGAGTGCCAACAGGAATGTTTTCGGGGCTCAAAAAGAACAACTAGATGATGAATATCTGGTACAGATGTACGAGGTGGGACAACATTAGGAGGACGGGCCGAGATTGATGGAAGGGTTGAAATTTTAGCTAGAGAAATTGGATATTACCCCTATAAGTGTATTCAGTTAGGTTCCAGACCACTATGCCACTGTGGAAGCCTCAACAATTTTAGCGGGTATTATCTCTCAATCCTCTCCATCTGTTATTGATACTCTTGATAATTTATTGCATGTCATAAAATCACCTGGTCCTTCCAGGCCTCAAGAAAAAGAGCCACAATGTATCAATAATTTTTCAAAGGCCATGGACAATGTTATCACTACTATCCCAAAGTTAACCATTGACACCTTTCCTTATAATCTGCAGCCGAGGGATAAAAATGTATTGCCTATGGAGGAATTTTGGGGACTGGGAGGTCTCCCTATGTCTATGAAACCCAAAAAATCAAGTGGTTGTAAAACTAATATCTCAAAGCTACAACTAAAAGCTATGATTGATATCACAAATGTGAAACAAATTTCTTTGAAAGGGGTGCTTAGAGTAACGCAATCCACTGTTCAGGTTTCAAAATTATTTTATTGTCCTTAATTGTAGATGATTTTCTAGCACCCAAAAGAAACTAGCTTTAAAATCCCCTTTCCTAAACTATAAACATGAGTTGATTATGGTTCAAGAGACTTTGGGTCAGGGAGACTCGGTAATGGCATCACTTTCAAAAATTCTTCCAGTTTGGTCTTTTGTTGCCTTGGATGCCGAAGGAATATCTAGAGGAATATATCCAGGGATTAGGGACAGTAACATAAAACTGAAAAAATCAAGGGTATCTGATCATGTCATTAGAGCATTTGTTTTTTCATTTGAACTGGCTATGGATCTCACATTTGTAAATATTTATGGTCCCTTTCAGGAGAGGTTAGGTTTCTAGAACAACCTTCTCTCAAAGTCTTTTATGCATGCCCATAATTTGGTAGTTGGTGGTGATCTTAAATTCTCCCTTGGTTTGGCTAAAACATGGAGTCCTCTAGCCCAAGCTGACCCTCTTGCAGATTTTTTCCTAAACAAACTTAGAGAAGTGATATTAATTGAGAAAAAATTAATAAAAATCATTCCCATGTGGAGGAATGCACATGGGGCCAAGAGGTTGCAAAAATTTCTCTTTAATGAAGATTTCTCTATTTTGTTGTTTGGATTTAGTAAATGGGTTGGACTTGGAGGGGAATCATACCATCTCCCTATTCTCATGGAGTTGACAGGTCCAAACAAGAATCTTGGTGTGCCTTTTAATTTTAATTCAGGTTCGCTAAAGGACATTGAATATATAAATATTGTTAATGAAACTTGGAGCCCTATGGAGAGATCAGATTCCAGATATTTTTCTTTGTCCTTTATGAGTAACCTGAATCGACTAAAAAAGGTGACTATAACATGGGCTAAAGATAAATTAAAAACGGATGAGCTTACCCTATAAGAGAGTCAGGAAGAATTGGGAATAATGGAGAGTTTGGAAGAAGATGTCTATGAGAATGAGGTAAAGAGGGATAAAATAAAAGCTCTTGAGTCTAAGAGGAGGAAGATTTTAGTTGATAAAGAAGAACATTAGTGATTAAAAAGTTAGGAAATATGGATTCTAGTTAGGGACGAAAACACAATTTTTTTTCCAAAATTATGTTAAAGGGAGAAAAAAATCCAATACTTTTAGGGAACTAGATAAGCCAGGTGGAGGCAAGGTAAAAAATTTCAATGAGATAGAATTAATGGGGAAAGATCACTTCAAATATCTCTCTAGGGCCCCTGAGGGTTCCACTATTGTTGAGGTGACTAGGGTTGCAAATAATTCTCCTAGATATACCTAAGACGAAGACATTATGGATTTAATTTCTCTTGTTTCAAGGCAGGAAGTGAAAAATGTACTTAAGTCCATGCAAAAACATAAGAGTCTTGGGCCTGGTGGCTAAACTGTGGAATTTTTTCAACATTTATTTGAGTTGTTTAGGGAGGAATTGGTGGGAGTGGTGGACGAATCCAAAATTAAGGGGTTTTTTCATGAACCTTTCAAATCAACCTCTCTAACACTTATTCATAAATAGGATTCACCTTATTCATAAATATGATTCACCTTCCTCCTCATGCAATTGTACATACAAAATAATTCCAGAAATTATTACTGCGAGATTGGAACCAATTCTTTCTTGAAACATTTCTAAAGAACAATTTGGTTTTTTGAATGGTAGGTAGATTCATGAAGCGATTGGGGTGGCCCAGGAATCAATGCATAGGAAAGGTAAAAAAGGATGATTGTAAAAATTAACCTTTCAAAAGCATATGATACGATCAACTAGATTTAATTGAGATTACTATTGACTCACCTCGGATCTGGTATTGATTTTGTAAACTAGATAATGGGTTGTATCTCAAATGTGTCCTTTTCTATTCTTATCAATGGGGTTGCTTCTTCATTTTTCCACACTTAGAGAGGGCTCAAAAAAGAGTGCCCATTATCGCTTATTTTATTCCTTCTAGAAGCCAATGACATAGTTAACTTATAATTATGGCTAAAATAAGAGGAGTCTTAAAGGCATAGAAGTTTCTATAAATATGTTTATTACACATTTTCTTTTTGTGGATGACACTCTCCTTTTTGGAAATGGGAAGAGGGAGGAAGTTGCTAAAAGTTTCACTAGACCTGTTTTTGAAAGCTACTGGTATGATCATACATTCTCAAAAATATTCATTAATATATGTTGTTGTCTTAAGGCTGGACCTTGAAAGGATAAAAAATTTCTTCCATTTTGATTTTCAACTTATAGGAGCTTACCTCAAGTACCTATGGTTCTATTTGAAACTGGACACATATAGAAAACATCATTGGTTTTGGCTTGTGTAAAAAATTGAGAATCATTTAAACCTATGGAGTTATAAGTGGCTCTCTAGAGCAGGAAGATTGGTTCTCATTAAGTATATATTTATGGCCATTCTGGTGCATTGGATATCTATGTCTTGGGTCCCAAAAGGAATCCTTCTCAAGATAAGGAAAATATGCAGTCATTTCTTATGGGCCAAGAAAAAAGTAGGAATATGTAATTCCATGGGTGGCATGGGAAACAAATATCAGACCAAAGGAATGGGGAGATTGGGGTATAACAGCATCAATACATTCAAGTCTCTTATTGCAACACTTGTATCATTTTTTTCTAGATGAGTAACCAAGAATAATTCCTTCTTCTTCTCTAGCTTCAAACTTACCAAGTTTTTCATCATTATTTTTCATGAAAAATTTACTTCCAAATACCCTAAACTGATCTACAGTAGGAGGCTTACCATGCCAAACTTCATAAGGAGTTCTATCATTATTTACTCAAACTTGACCTTTGTTGATAATATTTACTCCATTATGGGCTACTTCACCCAAAAGGTGTTAGGTGCTCCAGACTAATCAAGCATAATACAATAAATTTTTTGAAATGTTCTATTCATCCTTTTTGCCATGCCATTTTGTTGAGGAGTTCTCTCTACAAAAAATTGGCTTTTGATGCCATGTTTTTCACAAAAATAAAAGAATTCATCTGATATGTATTCTCCTCCTCTGTCAAATCTGAGACATTTTATTTTTATATCTAACTCATTTTCAGCTAATGCTTTAAAGGCTTTGAATTTATCAAATTCTTCTTCTTTTTATTTCAATAAATGATCTAGCAAATTCTACAAAATTCATCAATAATAAGATATAGTATTTATCTCCTTGAGGTGAATTTTTTATACTGGATCGCACAAATCAGTATGTATAAGTTCAATAGGCTTACTTTTTGATCCTTCTTTGGCATTTAATTGAACCCTGGTTTGCTTACTGAATTGACATGACTTGCATATGGTACTTTCTGGTAGGGTGATGTTGGGAAAATCATGAACAACTTTGAACTTGCTTTATTTGTGTAGTTGAGAGAATCTTAGATGTCCGTACCCTCTGTGCCATAACTATTATTACTTTGATTTGCCTAAGTAAAATTTTTCTTGGATGCCTCTCAATACATTAATATTATTTGGATTTATTTTTCCCTTTATTATGGTCTTCCATGTGTCAAGTTCATGAACCACACCTTCTTCTGATCTTAAGAAAACCTCATTTCCTTGGTCACACATTGTGCTAACACGTAGCAAGTCGTTCTTTAATCCACCAACGAAAATAACATTATCAACTTTAACATTTTCTTTTAGAAAAACAGATCCTTTACCTTTAATGATATAAGGCGAGACATTTCCAAAATTAGCATTCTTTTCTATCTCTAATGCATTGTATGAAATGTTTTTATCTTTATCACCTATCATGTGTTTTGAGCATACGATGTCAATGTACCATTTTTTCTTGACGTTTTGCAAACAATTCTATGCCACAACTTTCATATTCTAGGTACTATCTTTTCCATACCTTAGAAGTTATTGATATTTTATCCTTTTGAAATGTTGGCTATAACTTTCTCCTGCATTCAAATTCCTCATGTCCAAATTTATTGTAAAATGAGCATTCAAACTTGTCGTTAACAGGTGAGAAATTATTGTAGGTGTTTCTCTGTGAGTTGATTATTTAAGGTATGTATGGCTAACTTTTTTTACTCTAAACATACTTTAAGCTAAGTGATTTCTTCAATGAAAAAACCCTTTTCCTAAAAAGAATCCATGGATTTTTCATCAAACTCATTATTACTTCTTTCAAATTCCATGAGTAATTTAAGATCTTGATCAAAATCTCCTTCTTCACTATTTGACCAACCATCACTATCTTCATCACTATAATAAATTTTCTTATTTTCAAACCGTTTCACATTTCCTTTTGTAATTTTATTCCTCTTTCCATGGTTTTGTTTATAAGGACACTTAGCAGAATAATTAACAACTCTACCATAAGCAAATAACTTGAAGTGAAGCTTACCTCTGAAACTTTTGGTGAATAGATGGAGTTGATTTATAAAATTTACCTCAAGTTATTATGATATATAACTTGATTCCCTGTGTTATTCCTTTTCCATTCATCTTGAAGTTGATTTGAATGCAACTTCTCTGATTTATGAGGGACCTCCTTTTCTCATTTCAAAGGAAGTTAGGATCCTATGAAGTTGTACAAATATAAGGTTGTAAGGATCCTGCTTTTTCTCAATGGTAGATGTTGGGTGACAAAAGGTGCCTTTTATAACTCCTAATTATCCCACATTAATCATAAATCCGGGAAAGTCCTCTTATTTCAAGAGTGTACACAGTATGTGGCTACTATTAATTCAGAGAGTAATGTTTCCTAAATTGTATTACAGATCTTGAAATAAGAAAAAATGGAAGCATCTAATAAAATCCAATTGCAATTATTAAAAGGAATAGCAAAGCTCAATCTTCTACTAAAATCAAACCTTACAACAATTCAAAAAATAACATCATCAGTCGAGAGCACAGTAACAATAACTCACCTCTACTTAGCTGATTCAATCTAAACTATACTAAATCTCTACACATCATTCAAGATAGGAATAATATCAGTTCTGAGAGTCTAATAGAAATTATCAAACTCTTGCAGATGATTAAATGAATACAATGCACTATTTAGATGATTTGCACTGTAATGAACAAAAATAGATCAAATGATAATGATGTACATCAACACAGAACATATATTATTTTTATATAAGAAAGTAATGACATCTAATGAAATAAACTCACAGAAACAAGGAGTTATCAACCAAGCCAACTCTAACAGATTCGTAAATATAACACAAGGAAGCAGTTAACTTCAACAGAGGTCGGGCCCTTAGCTTCCAATGAGCACTACTAAATTACTTCTGATAATGCGAGAGAACATAAACTTCAATTATATATTAATGATCAAACTTTAGTAACATTACAGTATAATCTCATTCTCCAACAATGCAATCTATAATTAAACTTATAAATTGAAAAATAACAGAGGTTATCCCTTTCTTCCTACAATCACTTTATTTTATAATCAAAAAGGGTAAAAAGTAAATAATAAATGTGATCCCTCAGGATATCCCGATCCTAAGGGATTCGCAACTGATTTCTAACTTAAGACATCTTTTCTATTCCGTTCTGATCCCTCTGATTTGTTCTCAGCCTTGTCCGCAACCGACATGTTCCTTCCTTTGCTTGTCCGATTCTACTGTCCCAACATCAGGGAACAACAATCGTTCCTTTGTCACTTTCCTACATAGAAAAAGGTAAGAGTTAGCTAAATCATAACTACAAACAGTTCCTTCATTTGTTACCATAATTCCTTAATAGATTAATGCATTAAGATATGAAAAAGATAAGAATCGAGGAAAAAAATGATGAACTTAGTAGTAAATACATACCCATTTTGTAACTCAACATACTCCCCTGCTTACCCTATTTCATGTCCTCATGAAAAGCAATGATTTTGATGGAGTGCAGTTAATGAGTAAGCTGGATAAGGGGCATCAAAAATTGGTCTGAAACCATGCTGTTGAGCTAAGAGTGCAAAAGCGGGTCCTTCCTTACCTTCAGGAAATTCATAGATGGCCTTGTAGCCTTCAAGAGGATACCAAATTATGGGACTATGAAACCGACATCCTAGCCAATAGGGTCCTTCTTTTAAAATGAGGTTGTTATATGTGATAAAATGGGCTGCAGCTGCTTTAAAATTTCGGTAATTAAATGGTTTCCTATTCTACGCACTACTAGTAGAGACCGTCCATCTAAGCTTGGATGCAGTCAGAGAGGTTTCTCGAATGGATTGAAAATATGATACTCCATTTTGTACAATCTCTCTATTAATAGTCCCTAAGGTTTTAATTACCTCTTCCCTTTTCATCAGACTCTTGTGGTTGGCAAGCATTTTCAAAGGGTGCTTGGGCTCACTTCTTACCCACAGATCCAATATATGCTCTTGTCTTTGGAAGGCGTTATGATCTTTGAACCATTTAAGTTGATTAACTGCAAATGAAATAAAGGCCTGGAATTGGCCATCTCCCAAAAAAGGGTTAGGGTTCTTTTCTACCTCATCCGCTAATACAAAATTATGCATGAAAACTTCATAGAGAAACCTTTGAACCTTTACACCATGTTGTTTGTAGCAATTTATAAAATCTTCAACTTTTTTTAATTCAATTGGTTTTCCAACTCTTACGGCTTTAATTTTCAACAACAAGTATCGCTCTAACAAAAACAAGGCGTAGTTAGTGGTGGGAGCCATACATGCCAAGACATCTGTATATAATGAGCAGATGGTATCTGTCCGAGCTATGACCCTATCTAATCTGAGCTCAATTCTCTCTATTTTATCCTCTTATTTTCTGTATCTATCGAAGGTCTCGCTCTCTGTCACATTCATTTCTTGAAGTTGCCTCTGCAATGCTTGATATCTTTGCTGGGGAACAGTTTCCTGTTCAAGTCATTCTAATGTGAGTCGAGCCTATGCTAACTCTTTCTGAAGGTTCAGAATAATGTGGTCATCGTGTGTCATGATGTATTTAGCTTGTATGCTTGTCTGAGTCTCTTTATCATGGGAGGTCCAAGCCTCTGCCTGAGTAGTCGTGCTATGAGAGGGTACATCCTCTATCTGAGTAGCTATATCTGCAAAAATTGCATGTTTTTCTTCTTTAATGATGACTGGTTGAATGGGTATGGGCTTTGTTTGAGTCCCTGTAGCTCTCTCTTTATGTGATTCAGTTTTTATAGTCGCATTTGTTGTCTCTAGTTTTTGTCTGGGACCTTTCTTGTTGTGATTTCTTTTATTTTTCTTCTGAGCCTTTTTACTGTTTTGCACAGCTTTTGTCTTTCTTTCCTAGGATTTTTCAATTTAGCTCTATACTCTTTCGGAGGAGAAAATATTCTGTTGATAGTCTCATTAATAGTTTCTGCCTCTAAAGAGGTTGGTTGCTCATCTTGGCTCTGTTCTAAGGGGACCGTGTCTCCTGATTGAATATCGGCTTCCTGAAGCATCTCTATCTTTACTTCTTCTCTTGGCCTATGTTTTCTGTACTTAGGCTTACCTGGCTATTTTCTACTGGAAGCATGTCACCGGGTTGGTGCACTGCTTCCCGAATGGCCTCTACATTGGTTTCTGCTTCATGGCTTGCATCTTTTAAGGGAGATGGACTCTTCGTATCGCCAACATTTTTAGGGGATTAGGTTGCTCCTAAGCTATAATTGAGCATGCTTTCAGGCTGCATGTAATTGCTCATGTTAGCAAGGTCCTTGGCCAAATCAACATTGTGCTACAAATCATCTTGGGGACTCATGCTTGGTATTGATTCGTTTATTTGTTCATCTCCAGAATGCCTTGTTTCTTCCTCATGGTCTAACTTAGGGTTATCCTGGCCTTCTCACTCTGGCTGCAATTGTTGTTCATTTACTAGACTAGATAATTCTCGAGGTTGACTAGTACTTCCTTGAGGATTTTCGACTACTCCTAATCTTGACCTCAACCTTGGAGATTGTCTGCGCTTTTGAGGTATGTTTCTTGAATGGGTATTCCTCTTCCTTTTATGAACCAGGTTAAGTTCATGCAGGTCTGAACCACCCTCGAGAGCTAATATTAGGTCAGCCTAGCTTGATTGCTGCCGGGCGAGGTTATGGATAACTATTAGCGAGATCAAAAAGTGGTGGCTTACTATGGCTTGTATATGCTGGGACGGTCTTAGCCTCTCAGCAGTGTTATAAAGTAAAGAGTTCAATAATACAGGTAAATTAATAGAGAATTTTCATTTTATAACTGCTAAGAGTTTCAGTTGATGCGGCCTTACCACATCTTTTCGCCCATCGCATGTAATGTATTTCTAGACAATTCTTGCTAGTTCTCTCCATGGCTCTCCAAGAGAAGATTGACGAACACCTTTTCCCTTTTTGACCAACTCCTGTCCTTCGTCTCTAAACGCCTCGATAGTGTCCTGCAGCTTCAACCACTTATCAGCCCACACATGTCCTTCTTCTAGTAACCCGGATGCTTCCGCTATCACTACGTCTGATACAGTGATTAGCCTGCCCCTTACCATAGATTGTCAATTCTGTAGATTTCGCAAGAACTCAATGGAAATTTCCTCGATGGGTGGTTGAAATCTTGTAAAGTATGTTATCCACTCAGCTTGAGCTAAAATTTTCCTAGCTACATTAGAAATAGCCAGTATTAGCAGTTGTTTGCGTACTACTCTTCCTCCTATCGTGTTGGAATTCTGCAAAAGTTAAGTGTAGTAGAAAAAAAACCAACACAGCAATGAATAAAGCTGAGTGACGGAACAAAAAATAAATATAAATACCATTATTCAAGGCTATTATCATACCACATGCTCTGTGATCATGTAATGTCGTATCATTCTGCAAAATCCAATGAAAAAATGATAGCGCATTCATAACTACACAAAAGGTTCTGCCCCCCTTCGAATTGATAGGTCGCCTACAACTGAATAAATGAAAAGGGTAAAGCACTAGTGATGAAGTACAGGGGTAATATACTGGTAGAGTACGCTTATTAATGATAGGATCATAAAGGATATAGGGGTGGTGAAGTCAAGGCTTGTATCGAGAATTATGAATAAATGATAGGATATCGTGATGTGATATGATAAAGAAAAAGGGACAACATAGGTAATAACACTTCAGTGCCATTATTCCACTTTAAACTGTTGTGATTGATTTTAAAAAAAAATATTCATGCATAAAGGTTCAAGGTATGTTAGGACCATAATCTCTCCATAAAAAATTTTATAAGAAGAGGGTATTATAATAGTTATTGATGTAAAATAAAACTTCAATACCATCAGCAGAGCTTCTTTTGTCCGTAGGCGTTCATAGCCTTGACAGAATTGTGTTTTAACCCCTGGGAACCATGATCCTCTATGTATAATTGGGGAAGTGTCTTATGATGTCCATAATAGAGACCAATGTGTTGGCTAGGTGACCAGATGAACACATTTCCATTCACTGGGAAGTAGCGAAAGTGGTCAGGCCGACTCGTGATGAGACCTCCTGTTTCCAAGGATTTTATTGCATACATTTGATCATATCCCTGGTGTGGTGGCCATAGTGGGAATGCCACTTTTTTGCTTCCTTATGATCATGGTAGGTTTGCTTGTGATGAGACCCCCTATCCTCCATCTGAAAAAATCATAAAAGTGTTAGTGAATATATATATATATATTTATGTTTATATTTTTTTTTATTTTTTTCCTTTTTTCTTTTAATCCCCATTTTATACATATAGGGTGGCTCATCACTCCTTAAGAGTAGGGATGGCGGAAGAAGTTTGACATATCAATATATAAAAAAATATACCCATAATCTTATTGATAATATGTAGAGAGAGTTATACAAGAAAGGGGGAAACAACATGGTATAGATACACAATCGGTTTGATTTGTAATGGAAATAAGGATAGTAAAGTGAGATAGATAATTTTGTCCTTTTCTTTTTCTTTGGATCATCACAAAGCAATCTTGTTAAAGATGATAAGATTCATGGTATTTGCTTGTTCCACTAGATCTCCATATTTGTTGTATTTAAATGCCAAGAATGAAATTGGGGTGGTCTAGGGAATATTATGCAAGGAAGAGAAAGAGGATGTTCTAAAAAATATTCACAAAGTGTTGTTCTTTGAAAGAAATAGAAAAAGAAAAACCCACACAAAAAGTGTTGTTCCTTAAAGGGAAGAGAAACTGTTCCTTGTAAGAAACAACAAAAGAAAATAATAAAAAATCTGTTGTTCCTTAAAGGGAAAAACAATTGTTCCCTGTAAGGAACAACAAAAGAAAAAAAAATAAAAAAATAAAAAATGTGATGTTCCTTATAGGGAACAGCAAAAGAAAACACATGAAAAAATTGTTGTTCCTTATAGGGAACAATAGTTGTTCCCTGTAAGGAACAGCAAAGCAAACTATACACAAAAAATGTTGTTCCCCGTATGGAACAACAACACAAAATTCACTCGAAAAATGATGTTCCCTATAGGGAACAACAAAGAGAAATACACACACAAATTGTTGTTCCCTGTAGGGAACAACAATTGTTCCCCGTAGGGAACAACAAGGGAAAAATAGAGAAAGAAAAGAGAAAAAAACTAATGTGGAAGAAAATGCAATCAAACATAAAGGTAAATTTATGTACAAGTTTCAAGAAAAAGTACATTTCTTCACTGGACTGGCGCTGTGGAAGGGTTTCCCTCCTTAGCAAGAATTTGTATTATGGAATATTCTCTTATCTGTTGGTAAAAGAATTCCCTTGTAAGCGGTTTGTGATAGAGGCATACTCGATTTCCGTTTACTTTAAAAGAGTAGCTAGACCAATCAATGGTGGTTAATGTAAGGGTGCCATTATCGTGCACCTCTTGTATCTCATAGGGGCCTAACCACCTAGTCTGGAGTTTTCCTGGGAAATTCTAGAACCTAGAATCATACAAAAGTACCCAATCACCTTCATGGAAGACCTTCTTCTTGATGAGGGCATCATGCCATTTCACTCTTTGTTGTTGGATTAGTGTTGTATGTTGAAGAGCTGATTGACGGATTTCATCCAATTCATTGATTTGACGTAGCTTGTTGATCTGTGCTTCATTCAAGTCCAAGCCTACTTCTTGAGCTGTCCTCAATGTCTGAATTCCAAATTCTATTGGGAAGATAGGTTCTTTGCCAAACACTAGCTTATATGGGGAGTATCCTATTTTATAATGTTTGAATTTGTTAATAGCATAAATAACAGCCAAAAACTCTTTCTCTGTTACTGTGTAATTAAATTTAGCGGGGGATAAGTTTTTTCTAATGTAATATATAGCGTAGGGTTTCTTTTCTTCTTCTTGGCCAAAAATTTCTCCAATGGCTGTGTCTGATGCATTTGCTGAAATTTGGAATGGTATATCCCAGTTCGGTCCTCGTAGAAATGGTGCTATTGATACCAGTTCTTTTAGATCTATAAAGGCAGTGTCATATTTTTTAGTCCATATGAAATCACTATTTCCTGTTAAGGCATATAATGGTGCAGCAATTCGTGAAAAATTCTTGATAAATACAAGATAATATCTAGCAAATCCCATAAAAATACATACCTCTGTTTGAGTGCAGGGGGTAGCTAGTAAGAGAATTACCTATATTTTTGCGGGATCTACCTAAATTCCAGTTGCTGAAATGAAATGACCCAAGATCAAGCCTTCTGTCATCATGATATGGCACTTTTCATGACTTAAACATAGGCTGGTAGCAATACACCATTCCAGAACGTTTTCCAAAGTTTGTAATGCTTGCTCAAAGTCATCTCCATAGGGTGTGAAATCATCCATGTATACCTCCAACCCTTTGTTTATAAAATCTACGAAAATAGTGAGTATGTCTCGTTGGAATGTGGCAGGTGCATTACACAATCCAAAAAGTAATACCCTGTAGGAAAATTTTCCCCACAGACAAGTAAAGGTAGTCTTATCATGGTATTCAGGGGCAATTTGAATTTGGTTATAGTCACTGAAGCCATCCAGGAATGAGAAAAATTTCTTCCCTGCCAGTGTATCTAAGACTTGATTAATAAATGGAAGGGGCAAGTGGTCATTTTGTGTTTCCTTGTTGAGTTCTCTATAGTCAACGCATATTCTCCATTTACCATTCTTTTTGGGAATCACGACTAATGGAGAAACCCATTTACTGTCAGATATAGGATAAATAAAATTGACATCTAACAGTTTTTGAAGTTCTTCTTTAACAATGCATTTCAGGTGATGGTTTAATCTACGCTGAGGTTGTCGAATTGTACTGGCATCTTTCTCAGTGTAGATGTGATGCATGCATAGATGAGGGTCAATCCCTTTCGTATCTGAGTAGTCCCAAGAAAAATCCTCTTTATTTTTCCTAAGAACTTGAGTAAGTTTTTGTTGCTGGTCATCACTTAGATTACTGTTAATGTTCAGGATTTTCCCTGGCTTGATTTTGATAGGTTTTCTATTATAAACAGTGGTTGTATGGATTTTTTTATTATTGATTTCTCTCAGGGTATTTTCTTCGATTTCATTTTGAAGGACTAATTTTATCATATGGCATTTCAAATTGGACACTGTGGCAGGATGATTGATAAAAGTATTAATAATATCGTCTTTAGTTTGGTTTTTGAATTCAATGGCATCTACCACAATTAATGGTGACCGAATATTTTCAGTGAAGTTTTTTGCAGGTTGTTTCCTAGTTTTCATAATAGTCAAGCTTGGCTGAGTAGGGGGGTATAAAGCTAAATTTTTGACATCATCCCCCCTGATTATAGTCATACTGCATGTCCGGTAGCTGATATAAGCATCAACAGTTGCTAGCCAAGGCTTTCCTAATATTAAAGGATGTCCATCTAGCCAGTTTCTAGGATTGATGATCAATAAATCTGCTGGGCATTCCCAAGAATCTACAGACACCATTACATCTTATAATGTCACTTTTGGTTTGAAAACCGATCGGTCAGCCAATTCCAGCAAGGTCATGGTTGGATCCAAGGTTGTAATGCCAAGTTTTTGATAGGTTGTTTTTGTGAGAATATTAATGGTTGCTCCCAAATCAACTAATGCATTGGGGAAGGAACACCCATTTATTTGTACCGTGAATATAGGGTTTCCTGGGTCCTCATATTTTACTAGTGTTTCTTTGCCTGATAATAAATCAGACAAAGTTCCAACTACGTGGACAGTTGGGGTTGTTTTTATTTTCCTCTTTGGCCTTTTCATACACAACTCCTTAATAGTTTTCTCATAAATTGGAATGTCCTAGATAGCTTGGAGGAGAGGTATTTTCCCGCACAGATTTTTTAATTCTCCTAGAAGATCAAAATCGAGATATTCTATTGAGTGGGGTAAAATCAATCTCTCTGGGAATGGTGGAGAAGAGGTAATAGTTTTATCATGGCTTTTCTGTCTACTCATATTCTCCATTTGAGGTGTTTGTTCTATAGGTAACGGATCTTCTAATTGTATATTTTTATCCTTCTCCAATTCAATTATCCATCCAATCTTAATTTGAGTTCATTACACTCCCTCAATTCAATTTCTGGCTTTGGTCCTTCCATAATTTGTATGGATTGGACTGGTCTATTGTTGGGATTCGGGTTGGGTTGGGCTGGGAGTTGTGTTCATAGATTGGATTGGAGGTTTTGTTGCAATGTGTAAGGTGCTGGTAAGGTTGGTTGAGGCAGAGGGACTGTTCCCATAGGCTAGTTTGTAGCTCTTTGCCAATTTGATTGCCCAGCCCGACTTTGTGAAGTAGAAGGAGATCATTAGGAAGAATAAGGGTTTTTCTCGCTAGAATGGTGGTGGGTAAGGGGAATTTTTCCAACTATTGTTATTTGGATTTGACCGATTGGGCCATGGTGGCATAAAAAATGCTTGAGGTGGAAAAAATATGGTTGATTCGCCATGTTGCTCCCGAATATTGCCGAGAATTATATTGCGAGGAAGGAAAAAGTGAAGATGGATCGATAGGAATACCTATCCGACGTGCTTTCCATCGTTTACATTGGTTCAACAAGAGATATGTTGGTTCTACTTCTTCTTCTACTTCCTCGAAGACTTCTTTTAAACCTAGGAGTGATGGGTATTTCCATGGCATGTTCTTTAGTGCATATAGCGCATGTTCGTATCACATCTAGAGGGAATTATTTATGGCTCTACTTTTTCGTATGTGTAGAAAATAACTGTCTTTCTCTACTATAGCCTACTTCTCTTTCTTAGCTTCTGCATGACATCCAATTGTGTTGTCGAGTCTCAGATATCCGTCTTGAAATCCTACCGCATTGCCGATTTCACTTCATGTAATGCTTTCTCCTAAACCTTTACTATCTCTCGTGTTTGTGCGTCACGTCGGACCGGGTTTGAGCTACGAACCGCCCCCGAACACTTTATTATCACTACAATATCAAGATAACTTCTTTGATAAATATCACCTTAACCCATTATATTTATGTCTCTACCCACTGGTCTTTCATACCTATAATCAAATGTGGTTTTTAGAACATTATCAGAAGATTTGTATAAGGATATCTTTGCAGATTATATTGGAAATGTTCTACATATTCCCGCAAAAGTCTCACTAGGGTTGGCTACCATTTGAAATACTTATCATCTTTCTACTTTCTAGTTCGGCAAGAATCTTGGTATTTTTAAGGAAAGATGTTTTCATTTGGTCCCAATCATTGATGGTGCCTCCAACAAGTCCCGTGAGCCACGCAGCCGCTCCCTTCAAATTAGAGGGAAGAGTCACTTTCGGATCGTAGGTGTAACTGCCATAACCCCACATAAGACATCAAACTCAAAAAGAAATGCATCGAGATATTCCGAATTTAGCCCATCAAATGTGTGTAGGAATACCATAATGGGATAGCCTCCTATGGGAGCATTGAAAACTATGTCAACTATTGGGTATTTAAATTTATAAGTTTGAGTCATTGTCATGAGCCATTTGGTTAAAAATAATATGCCAATATCCTTCAAAGATCACCAAAGTCGGAGATTTTTTCAGGGTTGCCTACCGAGGGCCGGAATAGTTTTAACAACACCACCTTAGTCCGGAAGACCGGGTATCCTTTGCCCGCCACTATTTTAGGAGATCTAGGTTCTCGGGTAATTCAATTTTTAGGCTTACCTCGTTTCTCCTTATACTTCACGCAGGTTGCAAGAATTTCCTTCTTCGGAGGGTAGGCTTGTATGTTCTCGCATCTTGAAAACTCCTCGCTGTACCCCATTCATTTTTGCTATGAATCTTAGCGTTAGCTAAAGATGGTGATTATACAAAATAAGGAAGTCAATAGAACATTTGGCAGCACACCGGGGTCCTACCGATGATCGAGACCTTAATGTTTCTTAATATTTCGCCAATATAACTTGATCATCAAAGGGTCACTAGTCCCTATATTTTTTAGGCTTTGGAGGGAATAAATTTTCCCCTTTGGTCGTTTCTTAGTCATTCATGCAAAAGAATCCAAATGTTTATTTCTACCTTAGGTTCCTAACAATTCAACTCTGGAAGCAAAAAGCAGGTAGGAGTAGGCATTTTACTTGCTCTATACACAAGTTCTTACCTTCCATTTTTAATTCCCAATTCTCTTCTCAAGCATCAAACACCTACTTCACTTTTCTCGTAATTGTGCTGAAAAGTGTGCAGAGGAGCAAGCACTTTACTCGCTCATTACATAGGTTCTTACCTTTCTGTTTTCAATACCCATTTCTTCCTCAACAACAATTATCGATATACATCCCTCTTTGTAAATGTCTATACTCTCCCGGGCAATGGTGCCAAAATGTTGGGTGACAAAAAGTTGCCTTTTAGAACTCCTAATTATCCCACATTAATCATCAAACGTGCACCTCTTAGCTTCAAGAGGAGAAAGGGTAGGTATTAATTCAGAGAGTGTTTGCCAGAAATTGTAGTACAGATCTTGACACAAGAAAAATGGAAGCATCTAATAAACTCCAATTGCAATTATTAAGAGGAATATCAAAGCTCTCAATCTTCTAGTGAAATCAAACCTTTACAACAATCTGCTAATAATAAAATCATCACCGAGAGCACAAGTAACAATAACTCACCTCTCGCTTTAGTTGATTCAATCTAAACTATACTAAATCTCTACACAACATTCAAGATAGGAATGATATCACTTCGAGAGTCTAATAGCAATAATCAAATCAAAGAGTGATTAAATCAATTACAACAGAATTGTTTGTATTGATTACACCGATGAACAAACATAGATCAAATGATAACAATGCACATCAAGACAAAACATATATTTTTTCGATATAAGAAAGTAATGACAAAATTTAACAAAATAAACTCTACGTAAACAAGGAATTATCAACCAAAAAAAACTCTAACTAAATCAGAAATATTACACAAGGAAAGCAGCTAACTTCACTAGAGGTGTACAGTCTCTAGTCACGAAATGGAGCATTTAATTACTTCAGATAATGAGAGAACAAAACTTCAATTATATATTAATCATCGAAATTGAGTAACATTACAAAGATAATCCCATTCTCCACGATGAAATCAGAATTTCAACTTACAACTTTAAAAAATAACAAAGGTTCTCCCTTTCTTCCTACAATCGCTTTCTTTATAATCGAAAGGGGTAAAAAGTAAAGATTTTCAACCGATTTCTAACTTAATACATGTTTCTCGTTTCTCGCGCCGATCCCTCCGATTTTTCTCAAATTTGTCTCCGCAACCAACATGTTCCTTCCTTTGCTTGTCGGATTCTCCGTTGTCCCAACGTCAGAACAAGAATGTCACCTTTGTCACTTTGCTACATAGAAAAGTAAAGGAGTTATCCAAATCGTAATCGTAAACAATTCTTTCATTTCTTACCATGATTCCTCAATAGATTAATGCATTAAGATAGAAAAGATAAGAATCAAGGAAAATGATGACGAACTTAGTAGTAAATACATTACCCATTTTGAAGAACTACAACAAGAAACACTTTGAATCGAATTCTAGAGTTACATATCTTAATATTTTCTATACTAAAATTGGGTCTTTATGTCTCACCAAGGTCTCTCATACGATTCTACAATCTCATCTATTTGTAAAACAAATACTTTCTTATCATTATTAATCTTGAGAATTTCATATATTGAATTCTAAGAGTTTGGAGATTAACACTTTTTATCTTGTCATCGCCTTCATAGTTCTGGATGATCCTCGTCCCCTATTTCCTTTGGCTTAATTTTAGTCAAGACAACTTTTAAAAATTTTGATTTTTTTCTGAAGCTTCCTAATAACGCATGGAAGTGGTATTGGTTTCATATTTTTCTTTTTCTGTTACATCTCTCGCAACTACAAATTGATAATCGGTAACCTCCTTTACATGTCACGCATTTGATCCAAGAGGCTCTTGATGGGATATTATTCTTGTCTTCCTGAAAATTAAATTACATTCGTTCAAGAGTGTTGGTCGTATAGGGTGATGTTCCGTATTGATTTCTCACTGTATTCTTTGGGTGATCACATTCTTCATGACTTTCTCTGATACTAATTGTTGGGAAAAAATACGAAGAGGAGTGAGGGAGGGGGTAGGGAGGGAATCGATACTTAAAACTCATGCAAACTTTTACTTTTATTTTATGAACATGTGATCATAAATTTCTCGTACTCGCGCCTAATGCATGAGCATCAACCCAACCTTTATAAAATAAACAAAACAATATGAGCTTCTAGAAAGTGGATATGACCACAAGGACAAAGTTTCCTTGAATGCACCGATTTTTCCTAGTTTCTATTAATAGTGAACACTTTTATATATTATGTTGTTGAATATTTATAGAGAAAATCATGGAGTCGTAGTGATCTATGGAAATTTAATTTCCTCTATAAATCTATCCTTTGACAATTGGAGAAAATTACTATTAGATGAAGAGAAGGCCCGGCTACATTGTGAGTATTACGAGAAGTAATTGTGTATTTTTAATAAATTATTTCTATGTGTTTTTATATATGTGCTATATTGTTATCGTATGAATATTTGGTATATATGCACGACATGCATTTTAAGTTGCACATGTGTTGTATGGCTCAAAGGAGGAGAACCAAAATGAGTAAATGATTGTCACTTCAAGTTCCAATTGCAAATTAAATGAACCTAAGTTGAAAGCTTTATTTACAAGGGAACGGTCATAATGTACAAAGTACAAATAAGACTCGTGATTTAAGATTATTTAGAAATTAAATATTGCATGGAGACGATTGATTGTGCACGAGAGGTCTGGATACATGAGAAAAAGGAGTGAAACATCCGATACAAATTTAGTATTGACCAAAGAGCGTGAGGAATAACGCTACTTGCAACATGACAGGTCGCCATGGTGCTTTCTCCTTTCACCTGCTGAAGTGCAAACCCTACATTGCATTGTTGACCTAGGACCCCGTAGTTTTAAATTTTTGGTGTGATTTACAGGACCATGCGTATTAAGATAATGTTCTTTACAGCAATAAAATATCAGTGATAAAGGTTGATCAGGTAATCAATAAACTATAGGTCCAACATCAAGCCCAATAAAAATATTGAAAAAAATAGACCCCAAAAAAATCATTTTCATCAAAAGTCACTTTATATGGCACTTGTTCATATGAACTTATTTTAAGTAATCAATTTAATTAAAAAGAAAAAAATTTCATTACCACTTTAGAGATAAACCTCAATCTTGGATTTTGTATATGTTACTAAAGATGTTCTAAAATATTTCCCTCGAGGTTAAATTCATACTATTTACTTAATAATTATTGATAATTAATGAAAAATGAAGCATCTTTACAAAAGTAAATACGCCTATGAACATTAAAATAATTAACAATAACTATATCTATAATATATATATATATATATATATATATATATATATATATATATATATATATATATATATATATATATATATATATATATATATATATATATATATATATATATATATTTGAAATTAAAAATGTGAAAATACATTATATTATTTAACTACAATTTACTCAAAAATAACTATGTTAAAAAGAACACAATAAACTTCTAATTTTATGTATAAAAATATATTAAAAAACCAAAATGAAATATATATAGCAAATTTCAAATAAAAAACTTGTATGTAAACAAAAATAAGAATTTTAAGGAGGTACACAAATTTTACTCATATATAGCTCCTAAATTAAATTTTGTATACATTATAGAAAAATAATTTAGATTTGTCATATTACAAACTTTCTTGACTTGTTATGAAATATAACTATAGTGATTTAGAAAATATTTTGTCTCTTTCTTTTTATTATAGAAATAAAATTTTAGTAAGTCTCAATTAATCTCTTACTTTCTTAAACTCCAATGGACCATAATGGCATTTGTGCTACATCATAATCATCAATGTAATCATCAATAATATTATAGAAAATTTTTAAATAAATATTAATTTTTTATATAGTAAATATAATTTATTCATCTAAATTATTGTATAAATAAGAAAGAAATATTCACATATAAAGAAATATACTAGTAATTCCACCATCACGAGATGTTGCAAAGGAAATGCCGTAAGATCTTAAAGTCATCCAATAGTTGCTAAGAAAGATATCTCGTAGTGATTTTGGTCAATTTTAGTAATCTAGAATGAATGGAAATGTGTTGTAGATATCTCGTAGTGATTAGCTAAACAAAATGCTCTTCGTATAATTACTTTGACTTAGATGTTGAATTCTTAAGGTGTTGAAGTCTAAACACTATCACTAGTAACAAGGAACACTCTTGAGAAAGTTTGAACAAACAACACTCTTGAAAAAACTACATGCAATCTTGAAGATTATTGTAAGACAAAGATATGATTTTCATTGAATTTTTTTTGGATTGAATTAATTTCTTGTTTGGGTGCTCAATTGCCTCATAGTTCATCTTACCATCCTTAATCTAATGGGCAAATTGATATCATGGAATAAATGTTTAGAAATATATTTGCATTGCTTTGCATGGGACAAATAGACACAATTGGTCAAGTTGTTTCTAGTAAAATTAAGGTACACTGCACTTTCATCCTTCATAAAAAAATTCTCCTTTAATGGTACTTTATGGATAACATCCTCCATTCATCACATTGCCTTTTATGGGATTGTCAAGGTTCTGCCAGCGGAAGACCACATAGGGCACCAACAAAGGTTTTGAGATCGTTGAAGGACAACTTGGTTATAATACCAAATATTAGAAAACAACAAACATATCAACATCACAGTGAAAGGGAATTTGAAGTGGCAGATTAGGTATTTGTGAGGCTACAACTATATAAACAAATATCTCTCATTCTAGAAATAATCCCGGGAAAGAAGGACTAAACAAATACAAAATCAAGCAATTATCGGGTACCTCATCAAATGGAAGAACCTACCAATGGAAGAGATGACTACTGAGTATTCAAATATCTAGATCTTTGTGATGTATCTAGATGCCCGTCCATGCCAATCATGCACCATGTCGTGATTTTAATCAACCATGTCATCAAAGTTAGACCATATGGAACCTAAGCTATCCTACATGTCATCTACTTGTAAACAGTGTCATTTTTGGAAGATGCTAAAGGGCAAGGAAGAAGAGGTCGCAGAGTGAACAATTATTTTCGCCCACCGAGCACATTTTACTGGGTTGTGTTCTCTTTTTTTCGTTAAAGGGAGGCCGTAAGTTTTGCTTTTCCGAGCATTAATCTTTTTATTTCAGTTGAATCATTCATGACTAGATCGACCGATATTGTTAGACTTAGTGTTTGGGACATACTCCGCAATTGTTGGTGTTGTGATTGGGAAGAGTTATTGCCGGTTAGGCTGCGTAACCTACCTTCAACAAGAAAAAATAATTAGCAAGATAAGAGACTGTCAAGTTGTTGAAGAGGTTGTACCAAAATTACACAAGCAATCAAGATTCGATCCTAATCCATCTCAAAATATAGAAATCAAAAATATGGTTCCACATAGAATCCATGTTGATGAAATGGATGGATTGGTGTAGGTCCACCATTTATGAATAAACTAAGTCAGAAGCTTCTAAGCATAGTAAAGACGATATAACAAAATTTTCTTTCTAGATCAATCTTAATAAGCTTTATATTAATGGTTCTTTGATTCATTTATTACATCCAATAATGAATAATGATGAAAGAGTATTTTTCCTATTCCTGCAAGAAACCTGGCTTAGCCATATTTTGCGCATTGTGGATATTTATAGCCGCACCAATATTTCGTAATCTAAGTAACACTGGCCCTTGGCGAAATATCAATCCATGGAATATATCTACAATGGTCACCGAATCATACTTGGAGAAACCATCAACCTCGTACTTGCTCATAAAAGTTGACAAAATGAAAGTCCCAGTGCTAACATGTTTAACCTTACCTAGACTCCAACAACAAATAATGTACTCGAACTTGGCCTCTGAACAATTAGTAAAGATGTTCTTGTGGTATGACATACCTTCAGTATTGTTAAGTGTCATCTGAACATTCCACTCGCCAAAAGTTGCAAGGCTATTACCAATCAATACATTCATCATCCTTTGAATATCATCTACCTAGATAGTAGATAGGGATTTGTGAGTAATAGAAGAATTTCCTATAAGCCATTCATGGCATATCCAACTTTGTTGTTCTCCTGTGTCACACCTAACTCTGCATATCAGATAGTGAGGGAAGTTCAAGGCTAGACAAGGCTACTGCTCCCCAACCTTAAAGAATAGACCAACCATTATGTGTACCAGAAAGAGGAACCTATTCCCGAGGCTTTTGACCTGGGCTTGGCCACTTCTATAGAACCTAAGCTCATATTCTTCCGAATTGCAATGGCATAAATTAAGTACCAAGCAGTACTAGAAGTTAAATTTGAACAAGAAAATCGTAGAAAATTACACTATGATACATCCATTTATAAAGTTCAAACTCTGAAGACTAAGTAAAACGGACTCCATCACTCGCATCGTATGCAAAACTCCGTGTACTAAAATATTGAAAAAGAAAATGCCTTAAAACTTATGTATTTCATTCATAATTAAGACTCCACCTTCATTTGGGACATAAATATTATATTTTAAGATACTATCGATGTGAAGCAAGAATAAAGGATTCCTACGATAAAGATCAAAAACGATGGAAATAACAATAGCCTAGCCAAATTTTCAGATCATATCTCGAAATATTTAATAGCATAAGAAGGAAAAATCACCGCATTTGGGTGAATATTAAGAGAGAATAAAACATAAATCAGATTCTCCTTGGGATCATATTCATATTTATATTTCCAAGAAGGTCACATAAATGAGCCCATTTACAAGTAGTTACCAACACAAACCATACTCTCCCTTTTCTACTACAAAATTACATGCCTCACACATATACACCAAACCAAAAGTTGCAAGGCTATTACCAATCAAGAAATATTGATGATCCTCTTGAATAGCATCTTACCTAGATAGAAGGTGGATAGGGATTTTAGAGTCATAGAAGAATTTCTATAAGCCATTCATGGCATATCCAACTTATTATTCTCCTCACACACTCAACCTGCATAACAAATAGAAGAGGGGAGTTCAAGGCCGGACAAGCAAGCATATCACCGCACCCCAAGAAAGGAATCAACCATTATGTGAAAATTATGAAAGAGAACCTATTCTCGAGGCTTTGTGACCCGCTTTCTCGCCACTTCTCGGATCGGTCAGGCACTTTTTTTTGCAAGGGAGTGTCAGAAAGTTTTGTTTTTTCCAGCATTTTAATATTTTATTCAGGTGACTCATTCATGACTGCCCGATCGGGATATTGTTAGAATTACGCTCGTTTAAAATTTTGTTTGGGACATACCCGCAATTACTGTGTTGTGATTGGAAGAGTTATTGTCAGGTTAGTTGGAAGAACCTACCTTCCAACAAGAAAAATAATTAGCAAGATAAGAGAATATGCAAGCTGTTGGCTAGTTAACAATTCAAATTGCCAATCAACAATCGTATCCGAATCCATCTCAAAATACGGAAATCAAAATATGGTTCCACATAGAACTATGCCGATGAAATGGATGGACATGTCATAGGTCCACCATTTATGAATAAACTAAGCCGTAAAGCTTATAAGCATAGTAAAGACATAGATAACAAAATTTTCTTCTAGATGAATCTTAATAAGCATGATATTAATGGTTCTTTGATTCATTTTATTACATCCACAATGAATAATGATGAAAGAGTATTTTCCTATTCCTGGCAGGCATAAAACTCATTTAGCCATCTTTGCGCAGACAGACATATTTATAGTCGCAATCTTGGTAATCTAAGTAAAATTGGGCCCTTGGAGAAATCTCAATCCATGGAATATATCTACAATGGTCACCGAATCATACTTGAGAAAACCATCAACCTCGCACTTGCTCTCAGAAGTTGACAAAATGAAAGTCTAAAAGTTAACATGTTTAACTCACTTCGTACTCCAATGACAAATAACAACTCAATCCCGCAAAATAAATTAGTAAGATGTAAAGCCTGGGTAATATGACAATTGCTCACATCGAGAAGTGTCAATGGGATCATTCCACTGCCAAAAGTTGCAAGGCTATTACTAATCAAGAAATATTCATCATCCTCTTGAATAGCATCTACCCAGATAGCAGGATAGAGGATTCCCGCCCCCAATACCTCGTAATGCCATCTATCTCAGGGTCGTTATCTCCGCACCAAGGCTATTGTTTCTTCTCTCCTTGATCCATACCGAATCCGTATAAGGTATCAAGAACTCTTCCGGATGACCTACTAGTCCTGATAAGGACCCATCGTGATTGCCTCCTTTCCCAAACCATAACGAAACAACTCGTTCTTCTTGTGGATTTGAAACATAGCATAGGTCTTCTCATCTACAATGGAATCAAATCACAACCACCATCACCATGTTTTAATCCCGCAAAGACCAATTTAAAATTAGGGATCTGAAACACCAGGAGCCCATATGCAATAACATTTTATCCACAACCCCAAAGCTCGAGACCGCCGATTGCATCGATTTTCCTCGGGATGGCAGTGGGTGGCTTAGTCATGAAACATAGGACCATGTGGCTTCCAATCCCTTGGACACTATCTCGCATCATTCTTATTGCAATTTTTAATCAACGTACATCAAGACAATCTAAGGAAACAACCACGATCACATGACGACCCTCAACATTAACATCGTGGCCCTTCAACAACACAACGCGACCTCACTTCCCCCTACATCACAGCTTCCACACTATACTCCCCTAGCATATTTTTCTCGCGTAGAGCTCGTAAAAAATGACGGGTGATGTCGCAAGCCGTGAGCCATCCTCGTCGACACTATCGTGAGCAAGGATGATGACTATGGAAAGTCGCAACCGCCCGAGAAATCGCTTGCTAAATCGTCAACCCGCTACTATTCAAATCCATGGCTTATGACAATTCAATCGTCTAACAAAAGATCAAAGGGCTCGATTATGACACGAGGACACCCAGGAGGATTGTTTTCAAATAAAAATTCCTACGGCATAAATATTTTAACAATTTATAAATAATATGGTGCTAATAGAGAAATAATATAATTTTTAAGGTATTTTATAATATTGAGGTTATTAGCATGGAAGTTATAAATAATATTACTTAATCCTTTTAAAAGAAAAAATAATATAATAATTATAATTTAATATAATAATTATGATATTTTATATAATAAATATAAATTAATTTTCTATTTATGATTGGAGACTATCTTTGGTCCCCGAAGATGTATGGAGTGATCATCCAAAACTTCGATGGATCAAACATATGTAGTGCTATTAAGGAAATCTCTAACAATAATTTTCTATTGTAGATAATAGTATGATAATTATGCAATAAAAAGATAATATATTCAGAATTAAAATAATAAATAAATAAATAGGTATTATAGTTTAATTTAAATATAGATTATTTTATAAAATTTCACGTAAATAAAAATAATAAGTAGCATAATAAAAAAAATATTTATTAATAACTTATAGATTATGTAGATATAATTTATATGATAATATGCATAATTTATATCACCCGAAGCATGTAAATTATAGACCTTTTCCTAATTATAATTATCCAATGGTAAATTAGTTTTACTATCACTTATCGCTTGTTAATATATTTGTAAATTTTTATTGTTAAAATAGTTATTTATGTTTAAAATGTTGATAGAAAATTACTAAATATTTTTATAATATTATTTTATATAAATTTATTTTATAATTTACTTATCAAATATATTACATAAATTATATATTTATTTTGATATTATTAAAATATATAATTTGAATAACTATATAAGTAACAAAACACTATATCTACTTATTGTTAGGTGCTATAAATTGATCCGATTTTTCCGAAGATGGTGAGGCGTGGTGTTAGGGCTTGAGGTCATTGGCCTACAACCACGGGCAGCCGTTTCAATCAAAGGTGTACAACAAAGGAAGAATGGTGGATTGATTCAGTCTGATTTGGATCTCAGGAGATGGCGGCGGTCGGATAAGGGCTAATGTCCTGGCATCTGGTGGTGTCGGAAGCAAGCAACATAGAAGAAACTTCTCCGAGAACTCGCGAAGATATTCGATGGTAGGGAGGGGATAAGGAAGAATTTATCTATGGAAAGATGACAGAGACAAAGAATGGCGACTTAGGGTGTTGTCGATGGATCTCAATGAGGGATGACAATAAAGGCCCCAATTTTTGGCAACGGCTTCGAGGCGTGTTCTCTATGAAGAGGGCCTACAAGGCATCGTTGAAGCCTTGAAAAATCGCTCCCACAACATTGGGGGATAATTACCTGTCCCGACCTTAATACAACTCCTTTTCCGTTTATGATAGTGGCTCCGATCGGTTTAACTAGGTCCAAGTACTTTTCCCTATCGCTATTGGTTTATGATGTGTCCTTAACTCACTAATAGATAGGGATATCGTATCAATTCTTCACGGACGGCAAGAGAATGACCCTTAAGCCGATTTGGGTTCAAACCTAAACCACAACTAAGATTTTATCTCTTTGAGAAGAGGACTTAAAAGAATGTAAATTTAATCTAATTGCAAACTTATTCTATAATGCAAGCAAAAAAGAAACTAATCTAAATCCTATCTCAATCAAATAGATGAAAATCTAACCCAATTAAGAGCAAGATAATTAAGTGATGAGGATTAAAATATGTATGGCTTTAAATTAATGTCAAGCTAACGAAGAAATTCCCGAATTTAGCTCACATTTATGAGTACCAAAACATATTCTATTGAGACCATTTGACCGAAATAATAAATCAACAACACTGAAGAAATTCACAAAAATGACATCGATTATCATATCACCAAACTAATAATTAAACAATAACATGTGGAAGAAATTCACAACACATTACTATTTAATAAATCAGTTATAAGACAGATTTTTGAGTAATGGTTACTTAGAAATCAAAGTTTAATTCATAAGTATAGTAGATACTTAACAATTTGAGACAAATTATCCATATCAACAAAAATGCCAAAACATGAATAAAATGAAACAACAATTTTATTAAAATAAAAATGAACGGTATTTGATACAAATACTAAAAATACTAGCTTAATCGAATCGTTTCTCTGATCCTGGTCTCTACCGTATTTACATTACTTGAATTCTACTTTCAAGCACTAGAGCCGCAGAAATGCAAACTCGCCCATCATGCATAATTCAAGATATAAAGAATAAACCTCATTAATGTTCGATCTCAGTTTTCTCCTCCCCATCTACAACTCTAAATTCCTATTGGCGTAAATGCTTTTAGAAGTCTCGAATTGTAGAGGAGAGCAACTCCCTTTTACATTTTGTAACTGCAATTTATAATCCTCCCAAAGTATTTTTAGAAGAGAGTTTGTTGATGAAAAAATCCGCCCAATCCAACTTTAATTGCTCAAAAATTCAATCTTTAATTTGATGATTTTATCATTGATTGAAATCTTTTTTCTCAATATCCCTTCTATTGTTTTTTTCCTACAAAAAGAAATTAAAAGAATTAAGATGCAACAATAAAATCAAAATATTATTTCTAACATTTAAAACAAATCCAATCAAATTCTATTTAAATAAATAAAAAGGAAATTCAAGCTTTCTTATTGATACTCATAAATATCTTAATTAACCAAGGATAATATTGATGCATCAACTGCAATTAGAAGAGGTCGCACAAATTGAAGAAAACACAAAACTCGTAAAATTGATTTTATTTTTAGAAATTCGAGTTTGATCTCTCACTCTGATTTTTGACCCAATAAATCATCAAATCTGTTTCTCAAACTCAGAAATGTTCTCCTTGATTTATTCTTTCCAATGAGCCATTCCGGGCCTCATTTGGTCAAGTATAACTCAATCTATGAGCTTCCAAAGTTGATGAGTCAAATCTGGGCATAAATCTGAAAACTGCTGGCTGGCTAAAAATCGAATTTTTAATTAGAAATTTAATCCTTAAATTAGATTCTAATTATCATTAATTAATTCTAAATTAATTATTAACTAACTAATAATTAATTCAGTTACAAAATTAAATTAAATATAAATAAATGATTTTGAAAAAATTTAATTTAAATACGATTAATATTATAGTTCAAATTATATTAAAATTATATAAATATTTATAATTATAATATAATTATTATAATATAAAAAATATAAAAATTAATTTCATAAACCATTGGAATCAATCCAAAACCTAAAACCCATAAAACAAACCATTGAAATCAATCTAAACCCATTAATTCATCCACGGAGATTATGGAGGAGGGATATGGTGAGGGTACGAAAGGAGTTAGAGGTGAGACACGGAGGCATATGGAATGAAACAAAAAAAAGAAAAAAAACAAACTTTATATTAAAAATTTTAACACATCGCATATCGCAAGAACCTTGGATGGGGGTTTTTTAAATGTGCATGTTCTGAAAATTGCGATGGATCCAAAATTGCAATATTGCGATATGCGATGGATCCGAAATTGCAAAATTGCGATCTTGTGATATTGCGATATGCGATGGATCGGAAATTGCAAAATTGCGATCTTGCGATATTGCGATATTGCGATCTACGAAGAATCTAAAATTTGCGATCTCGCGATCTCATGATTTATTCTCAATTTATGATTCATGATTCATGATTTATTTCCAAAATTTGCGATGTGCGACGATCCGAAATTTATATCTCATGATCTCATGACATTCTAAAATTTGAGATCCGTTATCCGCGATGGATTCTAAATTTGCGTATTTACATTCATGTACAAATCAAATTTGCGATTGCGTATTTGCGATTTGACTCTAGAAAATATATATATATATATATATATATATATATATATATATATATATATTAATAATATATTTTAATATTAATTTTTTCAAACTACAACTACTCTGAAAAATAAATATAAAAAATAAAAATAACATTTTTAACCCGACTTAGATAAATGATGGGATTCTCAAAGGAGTATCATTTTTAAACCAATTGACCAAATGAGGCGAAACAAGCATCAATGGGAGTCTTATAAAAAATTAATTCTAACAAAGCAATCAAAACAACAATTCAAATAAAATGAAAAATTAACAATCGCGTAGGATAATCAAATAAAATAAAAATCAAAAGGCTAGTCAAAAATTTATAGAAAGGGTCCCCATTATTTGAAGTGAAAAAGTCAAAAATGTTGTGTTTTACTACAACAATGGCGACACACGGAGAAGAACCAAATATCTCTATTTGATATGAATGAGATTTTCCAAAATTCAAGTAAAAATAATTAAAGAAAAGAGAATTATACTTTAAAATGCTTGACTAGGTTCATTAGTCCTGACTAAAAGAAAGAATCATCTAACTCGTAATTTTTTCTTAAAATTCCTCATAAATTAAAATATTTCAAAACTCTATATCAGTCCTTAATTAGTTGTAGAGATAAAGCAGTGGGTCACTTTACAGCTTAGCTTTGAAAATATACTCATTTGTCATAGGTAGAGCCAAAGATTTCAAGAAACATCTATAGTCTCGACAGGTTACTTCAACCACCAATGATTCGTAATCCCATCTCTTTAAGAATTATTGACCTAGAGATAAATCCATTTATATTATTTTTAATTTTTAATTTTTTTTAATTTTTTAATATTATAAATCTTAAAAGTCATCGGTCTCGGTTTGGTAGCCAGATAGTTGACAATGCCATTCACCGGTTATAATTGGATCGAATGTCGCTCATGATGAGACCCCTTGTCTTATAATTGTTTGCAATCATAAGCCATTACCCCGGCTTGTCCGGGCAAAGGTCGGTAATGTCACCTCATTTTTCCCCTATGATCATGGTAAGCAGGCTCATGATGAGACCTCTTATCTTTTAAGTTTAAATATATCTTTGGATTATACTCTAAAAAAATAAGACTCTTTGGGACAAAAGGAGAATCATTGACTCCTTAAGAGTTAAGAATGACAATTTTAGAGTTAAAAGGTGCTTTGCTGTAAGTGTCTTTACTGTTAAAAATAACTTTTCTCGATCGATAATAGAACTTTGAAAGATCTTAACAAAATATTGAAATCTCAAATGATTTACAATTTTGATGAAAAGAAATTTTTCCGCATTTTATGATACTTGTCAACTTCTCTAAATTGGTAATCTCTTCCTTAAGTATGTCTACCTTTATAATAAGAAAATCAACCTTTACTAAGAGATTTAAGAAAAAGTTAATAGATGACTATTAACAATTTTTTCTCCATGTATACTCCACCATAGTTAGTAACAAGAAGGCCTTCCATATAAATTATGGCAAAAGTCACCAAAATCAGCAACCGAGAATCAAAGGAAAAGAATTCTTATTCTAAAATAAGAAAGAAACTAAATAAACAAAAATAAAAATGAAGAAATTTAAAAAAGTGAAAGGAAAATTCAAGTTTCGCAAGATAAACTAAATAAGAATGTTTATAACAATGTCTCAACATATGAAGAAAGAAATAATCGTGTAATCAATCTTTCTTATGTAAAGATTTAGAAAAATCATACCTGGTGTGGTTGTAGTGTTTTAGGCTTGTTAGATAGCAATGACGATAAAATTCAAATTTTTTAACAATGAGTACTTTTGTCTCGATATCAATATATTTGTTTCCAAGCATCATCTTAATCATTTTCTAATAAAATGAATGCTTAAAGAAACAGATTAAAGGTTCGAAACTTCCCGATGTAGCTATTTCAATGAGGATTATCGAATGCTTCTTGAAATTAAGCCAGATAAGGAGTATGGACTCTAAAATATGATCTCGCGAAGGATCGAAGGTTTTATGAAGAGTCGAAATGATTTATATATCGAAAATTGTAAAACTAAAATTTAAAGTAATGGAATGGAGATTAATGAAAGTGGGTACATGAATCTTACCATTGGATGATTGCTTTTGATCTTACCCGAAAGGTATCAAGATCTCAACTAGTCGACTTCTAGTTTAATTAACATTAAAAACATGGAGAAGTCAAACTAACCAAAAATCCTATAACCCAAATTCATTATTTATTTTATCTAAACTAAAGCAAGCAAGAAATGTAAAAATGGAATGCTTAGTGCTCAAGGGAATTGAAAATTAAAAGAAATTTAAATGAGAATGCGAATTTGCAGTAATGAATGTTTCTCAAAATATTATAAGTTTCATATAAACTCCATGATTTTATAAATTGTCCGTAATCAAGACCAAATCCAAAAATAATAAAAATTAAAATATGAAATAGATGTCTTGAATTCCTTATTTAATTATGGAATTATATATTTAAAACTGAAATATATGAGAACAAATGATTTGAATATGCCGCAAATTTATCGTCGGTCGTTTCTTACCATAGTGGTTACCTCCAAGCTTTCTTTAAAATAACACATCGCCATATTCGATAATTCACATCACATGTTTATCATGCAAGAGTTTCACCTTTGCTGCTATGCCATATCGATTAAATGTTAATGACTCAGAGGCATGCATTGAAAAATATCACACCGGAGATTGCAATGGCATATGAGTGAGGTAATACATCAAAGATCTTTTATGACCAATTTTTTATCAAAACTGCTAAGAGCTACTTCCGATGAAATCTTATGATATTGTTTTTAATTTCGATTGAGTTTCCCAAATGAATAAAAACAAAGTTAAAGAATACTCAAATTCTAATTAATCTCAAATAAAATTTTAACCCGTTGCAAATTTTAAAAATGGGTTTGTTTACTTCAAGTTTTGAAACAAATGATAACCCGCAATTAAAATAGAAAAAGTATCAAAAATAAACTAAAGAAAATATAAACTAATGATAGATGAAAAATGAACTTGTAAATGCATACCTGGGAAGGAAATTGTATGTAGATTTTACCTCATGAATCTCTCAAATTCTTCCTTAGATTTATCAAAATTATGACTTTGTTCAAAAATCATCTCATTATTTATTCTAAATCGGAGTGAGCAATCACCTAAATAAAATCCTCGTTTGTTCATGTTCAAAAGGAAATATAAAATTTACCGTAAATAAATATGAAAATAGCTTTCCCCTTTTGGAATTGAAACAACAATTTATTACCTCTCGCCATTCTCGAATTGACTTGAGAAAAATCTATATTGTTATAGTGACTATTCAATAATGCCTTTAGTAAATAAATATGATGCGTATTACAACATCGTATAATAAACTAAAGGTCCGAATGGGATTAAAGCCACTAATTGTGGAAAAATGTCAAACAGATTTGAAATGTGCACACAAGAAAATGGACATCCTAAAGGTCGCCTAATAAATTTCGGTGAAGATATTATGAACTTCATATGAATACCACGAAAGGTTAGACTGACTAATAATGATTGATTCAATAATTGCTTTACTATGCATACCATACATTTCATGGGATAATGAGACTGCTAGCTTTATATCCTCAAAACCTTTATCATATAAATTTCAAAATAAATATTAGAAGGAAACTTTAAATTAAGAAAAGTGTGGATTTGAGGTGATTGATGCCAAGTGCAACCTTAATTGAATTTAATCAAGAGATTATTCAAAATAGACAAAGTAGAGTATTGTCAAGAAATTTAAAAAAAGAAAGAAAGAATTAAAATTTTCTCATTTGGTAGAAATGTTTTTATGAACATGTATGAAAATGGTCGATGGTTGCTTTTATTTTTAATCTAAGGTGAACTTATTAAAAATAAATTAACTATGCAAAACAAACAAACTAAATTAATTCTACCCCTATTTCTAACCATATACTTGAAAAATGACTAGGTATGGTCATATTTCCAATGTAACCATTCTCTCATTTTTATTTCTGTATATATGTACATTCAAATGTTAGTAATAAAGTATAGAAATCTAATTGAACTAAGAAAATTAAATCCGTAAGTAGAATGTACAACTATTGTTAGAAGTTTATCTAAAATCTCCTTCGATGAAATTTTATTTTCCAATTGAATACCACTGACTGCTAGAAACTGGATGGATTTCTATTAAGGATTGGGACATTCAAAGAAAGAGACAATGTGTGCCGATTGTGGATATGAGCTTTAGATTCAAAAAGCCTGAAGAAATCGTTAGTGTTATGTAAATCGTTAAGCTATTGACAATCTTCTCCATGAAGGAAAAATTTCCAAATACTTTTTCTAAAATGAATTAATGAAAATGGATAGAAATCTTTCAAATGAAATGGAAAATTATTAATTAAATTGGATTGCCGGTAAATTTCTAAAAAATACATTTTTTTGTTGATATTGCCTTGAGAAGATAGAAGCTTTTGACAAAACATTAGCATTGATTGAAATTGGAATTGAAATAGCTTTGATGCTTTTGATTATAATATAAAACTTCAATTTTCCAACAAAAGCAATGTATCAATCAATGTTTGATAATAAAGTGCTCAATATTCCAAATAATGTATCAAAAACCCGAAAAATAAAATCTGAAAATAAATCTAATTTAATACAAAATAAGCAGAAACAAAAATAAAATGAAATCACTATTTGCATAACTAATGTTACAAAGACAATTGGGATTGTTTTGAAATAATTTCTTTTTCACAAGGATTGGCTTAATTATGGAATTTGAGTAATTTCAAATTCCAACTTGTGAATTAGAAAGAGATTTATGATTATGAACATGAAATTGAAAGCTTGATCATGATATGAATCATAAATTGCAATATTTTCTTGAATAGTTAAATCATGAAGATGATTATTTTCTTTAAAATGAGGATTAGTTGAAATAATTTTAAATTGAAATGTTCCTCATTCCTGCATGTTATTTGAATGAGAATTCTCTGAGAAATCAACATCTTCATGTCCCAGTAATTATCATAAATGACTTCACAAGATTCTTTAGAATTCCCTTCAATCTCATCCAATATATCGAAACAAGGAGGAACAAGAATTTCATGTTCATTAATGGCAAAAGAATGATCATTAATTTCTTCTGTCTGGAGCAAAAATTTAATGGTAATTCACTTTAAATCAACCTCCGTATTTTCTGAAATATCATTAACACCTTAGGGGAAATTTTACCATCATAAAAATATCAGATGAAGGGAAAAAATGTGAATCAAATAACGCAATTAAAAATGTCTTCTTGCCTCAAGAACTCTCAGGCATTATGATTATTGTAAATTTTAGATTCCATATCATTCCTTAGCGTACATGATTTCTTGAAGAAGATTGCTTTGTCGTCGATTTTGCATTTATTCACCATGGAAAAATTCAAAAATTTGTACATAGCTTGCATGTTATTATTTACTTTGATTGTCGCTTGCAATTTGCCGATTTGCAATCCCGATTTTCTCGAATTTAATAAAGAGAAACTTTCGTATTCTAATGCAAAGTCTTCCTCCAAAATTGTTGTTGTCAGTTTTCTTGTATTTGATTAGAAATTTTTTTTCTAAGTTTTTGTGAAACCTCTTCATCACAATTTATTTGCACATTGAAATTGGATTTTTACTTATAATAGAAGGGGATGGAAAAAAGATTGAACTAATTCCATATCGATCTTAATAGGAGGAAGATAATAATTATGTTCAAACCAATCTAATGATTCTTCTTTCATAGGTTCATCTTCGACATTAAATTTAAACAATTCAAATGAAATCGAATATTAAATCTCTAATAGACTCATTTTCATTTCGTAGATATTCAATTTCATCACATACTCCGGTCATAATCATAGTGGTCAAATTTATAAAACTAAAATTGTAACAAATTGATCCCAACTGTAACCGAGGCAACCTAAGAGTTCTACACCGCTTGCTTTTTACGCAAAATGTGAGAGTAAAAATTTCGCATAAAAATGCCTTCATCAATTCCTTGAAAATCATAATTTGGAAACATTTTGAATAAATTGAAGGACATGATTAAAAAGCAAGAATTTTCTCACCTTTAAACTTCACTCCTCGAGACAAGAGTCTTACCACTTCTGTGGAGTATTGGAAGATGCACGTCCATGGATACAACTCAAATTGGATGTTTTAAAGAAGCCATTGTAATAAAAATGAAATTTTAGAATTCAAAGACTCCAAAGTAAAACAAATCTCGTGCCCTCCTTTTTCTAGCTAAAAATGTTGAAGCCTCGAAAATCGGCCGTTGCTAACATCGGGATAACCACCGGTCCCACTCCAATACAGCTCATTTTCCGTTTATGATAGTGGCTCGATCGGTTTAACTAGGTCCAGCTTACCTTTTCCCTATCGCTATTGGTTTATGATGTGTCCTTAACTACCAATGTATTGTGATATCAGATCAATTCTTCTTTGCTGATCGTGCAAGAGAATGACCCTTAAGCTGATTGGCCCTGCAAACAAACCACAACTAAGATTTTTCCTCTTTTGAGAAGAGGACTTAAAAGAATGTAAATTTAATCTAATTGCAAAACTTATTCTATAATGCAAGCAAAAAGAAACTAATCTAAATCCTATCTCAATCGTAGATGAAAATCTAACCCAATTAAGAGCAAGATAATTAAGTGATGAGGATTAAAATATGTCCTGCTTAAAATTTAATGTCAAGCTAACGACTTAAATTCAATTTAGCTCACATTTGTGAGTACCAAAACATATTCTATTGAGACCATTTGACTGAAATAATAAATCAACAACACTCCCAAGAAATTCACAAAAATGATATCGACATCAAGTATCGCCAAACTAATAATTAAACAATAACATGTGAAAGAAATCACAACACATTACTATTTAATAAATCAAAATTGTTATAAGACAGATTTTTGAGTAATGTTGTTTAGAAATCAGAGTTTAACCTATAAGAGCATAGATACTTAACAATTTGAGACAAATTATCCATATCAACAAAAATGCCAAAACATGAATAAAATGAAACAACAATTTTATTAAAATAAAAATGAAACCGATATTTGATACAAAAAATGCAAAATACCAGCTAATTGAATCGTCTCTCTGATCCTAGTCTCTAACAAACACTTTACATTACTTGAATTTCTTTTTCTTAAGACTAGAGCTGCGTAAATGGCTGCAAATCCGCTCATCATGCATAATTCAAGATATAAAGAATAAAACCCTCATTAATGTTCGTATCCGAGGTTTTATCTCCTCCCATCTACAACTCTAAATTCCTATTATAGAAATGCTTTTAGAAGTCCTGGAATTGCAGAGAGCACTCCTTTTACATTTTGCAATCTCGTAATTTATAATCCTCCCAAAAAATATTTTTAGAAGAGAGTTTGTTGGAAGAAAAATCAGTCTAATCCAACTTTAATCGTTTCAAAAATTCCAATCTTTAATTGTTGGAGTCTTATCATTGATTGAAATATTTTTCCTCAATATCCCTTCTATTGTTTTTTTTCCCGCAAAAAAAATTAAAATGAATTAAGATGCAACAATAAAATCAAAATATTATTTCTAACATTTAAAACAAATCCAATCAAATTCTATTTAAATAAATAAAAAAAGGAAATTCCGAGCTTCTTATCGATACTACTAATGATCTTAATTAACCCAGGATAATATTGATGCATGAATCCGTAATTAGAAGAGGCTGAAAATGAAAAATGAAGAAAACAAAAACTCGAAAAAATTGATTTTATTTTTAGAAATTCGGAGCTTGATCTTCTGCCTGATTTTTGACTCAATAAATCATCAAATCTATTTGTGAAACTCCTCAAAAATGTTCTCCTTGATTTTATCTTTCCAATGAGCCGTCCTCGGGGCCTCATTTGGTCAAGTATAACTCAATCTATGAGCTTCAAAGTTGATGAGTCAAATCGCATAAATCTGAAATTTGCTTGGCTGGCTAAAAATCGTAATTTTTAATTAGAAATTTAGTCCTAAATTAGATTCTAATTATCTATCAATTAATTCTAAATTAATTATTTACTAACTAATAATTAATTCACATAAAATTAAATTAACATACAAATGATTTGAAAGTTAATTTAAATACGACATTATTAGTTCAAATTATATTAAAATTATAATAAACATTATAATTATAATATAATTATTATAATATAAAAAATATAAGAATTAATTTACAAAACCATTGAATCAATCCAAACCTCAAACCCATAAAACAAAACCATTGAAATCAATCTAAACCATTAATTCATCCACGTCGATTATGGAGGGATATGGTGAGTAAGGACGTGGAGGGTGAGTGAGGTGGAGATACTGGAGGGCATAAGGAATGAAACAAAAAAAAGAAAAAAACAAACTTTATATTAAAAATTTTAACACATCGCATATCGCAAGAACCTTGGATGGGGGTTTTTTAAATGTGCATGTTATGAAATTGCGATGGATCCAAAATTTATATTGGCGATATGCGAGGATCCCAAATTGCAATTGCGATCTTGCGATATCACATAAGGCGATGTGGATCCAAATTGCAAAATTGCGATTTTGCGAGTATTGCGATATTGCGATCTACTTACTTAATCTAAAATTTGCGATCTCATGATTCATTTACCTAATCTGAAATTTGCGATCACATTTGCGACGACTCAAATTTACATCTGCGATCTCATGATTTTATCTCCAAATTTGGCGTATGTGCCATTTAATCTGAAATTATAGATCTCAAGTGATCTCGCGACTTCGATTCTAAAATTTATGATCTCATGATCTCTGCGATGGATTCCGGGAATTTGCGATTTGCGATCTGCGATTTGGTTCGAAATTTTGCGACCGCGATCTCGCGACGATCCGAGAAAAATTTAATAATATATATTTTTTAATATTAAGTTTTTTCAAACCATGCCTACTCCGAAAATAAATAAAAAAGAATAAAAATAGCATTTTTAACCCGTACTAGATAAATGATGGACTTCAAAGGAGTATATTTTTTAAACCAAATGATCAAATGAGGCGAAGCAAGCGTCAATGGGAGGCTTATAAAAAATTAATTCTAACAAAGCAATCAAAACAAGAATTCAAAGAAAATGAAAAATTAACAATCGCGTAGGGATAATCAAATAAAATAAAAAATCAAAAAAGGCGTTAGTCAAAAAATTTATAGAAAGGGTCCCCATTATTTGAAGTGAAAAATTCAAAAATGGGGGGGGTTGTGTTTTTTACTACAACAATGGCGGTACACACGGAGAAGAACCATTTATCTTCTGCTTGATATGAATGAGATTTTCCTAAAATTCAAGTAAAATAATTTAAGGAAAAGAGAATTATACTTAAAATGCTTGACTAGGTTCATTAGTCTCAATAAAAGAAAGAATCATCTAAATGTAATTTTTCTTAAAAATTCCTCATAAATTAAAATATTTCAAAACTATATATCAGTCCTTAATTAGTCAGAGATAAAGAAGGGGTCACTTTACACCTTAGCTTTTAAAATATACTCATTTGTCATAGGTAGAGCCACTCTAAGCAAGAAACATCTATAGTCTCGACAGGTTACCTTTTAACCACCAATGATTCAATCCCATCTCTTTAAGAATTATTGACCTAGAGATAAATCCATTTATATTATTTTTTATTTTTAATAATTCTTTTTTAATATTATAAATCTTAAAATGTCATTGTCCTCGGTTTGGTAGCCAGATAGTTGATAATGCCATTCATCGGTTATAATTGACCTAACAAGCCGGATCGTGATAGACCCCCTTGTCTATGTAATTGTTTGCAATCATAAGCCATTACCCCGGTTTGTTTGGTACAGTTGGTATTGTCACCTATTTTTTCCCCTATGATCATGGTAAGGTGCTCATGATGAGACCTCTTATCTTTTAATTTTAAATATATCTTTGGATTATACTCTAGAAAATAAGACCGTTTGGGACAGGAGAATCATTGAGTCCTTAAGAGTTAAGAATGACAATTTTAGAGTTAAAAGGTGCTTTGATGTAAAGTGTCTTTACTTGGTTAAAAATAACTTTTTCGATCGATAATAGAAGTTTGAAAGATCTTTAATAAAATATTGAAATCTCAAAATGATTACAATTTTGATGAAAAAAGAAAATTTTCCAAATTTTATGATACTTTGTCAACTTCTCTAAATTGGTAATCTCTTCCGAAGTATGTCTACGTTTATAATAAGAAATCAACTTACTGTATGAGATTTAAGAAAAGTTAATAGATGATTATTAACAATTTTTTCTCCATGTATACTCTAATTATAGTTAGGTAATAAGAAGGCCTTCCATATAAATCATGGCAAAGTCACCAAAATCAAAACTGAGAATCAAAGGAAAAGAATTCTTATTCTAAATAAGAAAGAAACTAACAAACAAAAAATAAAAATGAAGAAATTTAAAAGTGGAAAGGAAATTCAAGTTTCGCAAGATAAACCCAAACAAGAATGTTTATAACAATGCCTCAACATATGAAGAAAGAAATAATTGTGTAATCAATCCTTCTTATGTAGAGATTTAGAAAAATCATACCTTGAGTTGTAGTGTTTTAGGCTTTTTAGATAGCAATGACGATAAAATTCAATGACAATGAGTATTTTTGTCCGATATCAATCTATTTTTTCTGCATCATCTTAATTCATTTTCTAATAAAAAGGAATGCTTAAAGAAACGTATTAAAGGTTCGAAACTTCCCGATGTAGCTATTTCAATGAGGATTATCACGCTTCTTGGAAATTAAGCCAGATAAGAGTATGGACTTCGAAAATATGATCCGGCGAAGGATTGGAAGGTTTTATGAAGAGTTGCAAAACGTATTTATATATCGTAAAAATCAAAATCGAAATTTAAAGTACGGAATGGAAATTAATGAAAGTGGGTACATGAATCTTACCATCGATGATTGCTTTTGGATCTTACCCGAAAGGCATTTTCTCCAAACTAGCCGACTCTTATTTTAATTAACATTAAAAACACGGAGAAGTCAAACCAATCAAAATCCTATAACCCAAATTCATTATTTATTTTATCTAAACTAAAGCAAGCAATAAAAATGTAAAAATGGAATGCTTAGTGCTCAAGGGAAGGAAATTAAAAGAAAATGCATAAGAAATGAGAATGCGAATTTGTAGTAACGAATGTTTCTCATTATAAGTTTCATATAAACTCATGATTTTATAAATTGTCCAATCAAGACCAAATCCAAAATAATAAAATTAAAATATGAAAATAGAGATGTCTTGACTTCCTTATTTAATTATGGAATTATATATTTAAGACTGAAATATATGAGAAATCAAAATGATTTGGAATATGCCGCAAATTTATCAAGCCACTGTTTCTTACTATAGTGGTTACCCAAGCTTGCTTTTAAAATAACACATCGCTTACATATTCGATGATTCACATCACATGTTTCTTCATCATGCAAGATTTCACCTTTGTTGCTATGCCATATATCGATTAAATGTTAATGACTCAGAGGCATTCAATAAAATATCACACCTGAGATTGCAATGGCATATGAGTGAGGTAATATATCAAAGATCTTTTATGACCAATTTTTTATCAAACTGCGAAGAGCTACTTCTGATGAAATCTTATGATATTGTTTTTAATTTCGATTGAGTTTCCCAAATGAATAAAAAACAAAGTTAAAGAATACTCAAATTCTAATGAATCTCAAATAAAATTTCCGAACTCGTTGCAAATTTTAAAAATGGGTTTGCTGCTTACTTCAAGTTTTGAGAAAACAAACATAACCTACAATTAAAACAAATAAAAGTATAAAAAATAAACTAAAGAAAAGATAAACTAATGATGAGATGAAAATGAACTTGTAAATGCATACCGAAGGAAATTGTCCGTAGATTTTACCTCATGAATCTTCAAATTCTTCCTTCGATTTATCAAAATTATGAATTTGCTCAAAATCATCTCATTATTTATTCTAAATCGGAGTGAGCAATCACCTAAATAAAAACTCGTTTGTTTATGTTCAGAAACAGTAAAATTCTACTTAAATAAATATGAAAATAGTTTTCCCCTTTTGAATTGAAACAATTTATTACCTCTCCGTCATTCCGAATCGACTTTGAGAAAAATCTATATTGTTATAGTGACTATTCAATAATGCGTTTAGTAAATAAATATGGCCGCAGACACAAACATCGTATAATAAACTAAAGGTCCTAATGGGATTAAAGCCACTAATCGTGGAAAAATGTCAAAACAGACATTTGAATGTGTGCACACAACAAAATGGACATCCTAAAGCTCACCTTAAAAAATTCTCGAGGAAGATATTATGAAACTTCATATGAATACCACGAAAGGTTAGACTAACTAATAATGATTGATTCAATTAAGCTATCATAGATGTCATACATTTCATGGGATAATGAGATCATGAAGCTTTTTATATCCTCAAAACCTTTATCATATGAATTTCAAAAGAAAATATTAGAAGAAAATCCGTAAAATTAAGAAAAGTGGCTTTGAGGTGATTGATGCTAAGTGCAACCTTAATTGAATTTAATCAAGAGATTATTCATGTATGAGTAGAGGTATTGCCGTAAGAAATTTAAAAAGGAAAGCAAGAATTAAAATTTTCCGATTGGTAGAAAATGTTTTTCGTTGAACATGTATGAAAATGGCCGTATCGCTTTGTTTTATTAATCTACAATATTAAAAATAAATTAACTATATAAAACAAACTAACTAAATTAATTCTACTCCTATTCTAACCATATACTTGAAAAATGACTAGTATAGTCATATTTCCAATGTAACCATTCTCTCATTTTTATTCTTGCATATATGTACATTCAAATGTTATTAATAAAAATAGAAATCTAATTGAACTAAGAAAATTAAATCCGTAAGTAGAATGTACAACTATTGTTAGAAGTTTATCTAAAATCTCCGATGAAATTTTCTTTCCAATTGAATACCAATTGGATCATAGAAATCCGGATGGATTTCTATTAAGGATTGGGAAATGTTCAAAGAAAGAGATAATGAAAGTCAGATTATGGATATGAGCTTAGATTCAAAAGCCTGGAAGAATCGTTAGTGTTATGTGTAAATGTTAATCTATCGACAATTCTTCCATGAAGGAAAAAATTTCCAAATATTTTTCAAATGAATTAATGAAAAAATGGATAGAAAATCTTTCCAATGAAAATGGAAAATTATTAATTAAATTGGATTGTCAAAAATTTCTAAAAATACATTTTTCTTGTTGATATTGCCTTTGAGAAGATAGAAGCTTTTGACAAAACATTAGCATTGATTGAAATTGGAATTGAAATAGCTTTTGATTTTGATTATAATATAAAACTTCAATTTTCCAATAGGCAATGTATCAATCAATGTTTGAAAATAAAGTGCTCAATATGCCGCGTAATGTATCAAAAACCCGAAAAATAAAATCTGAAAAATAAATCTTAATTTAATACAAAATAAGTGAGGAAACAAAAATAAAATGAAATCACTATTCGTACAACTAATGTTACACACAATAGGGATTGTTTTGAAATAATTTCCTCTTTTTCACAAGGATTGGGCTTTAATTATGGAATTTGAGTAATTTCAATTCCAACTTTTGAATTAGAAAGAGATTTATGATTATGAACAGAATGAAAGCTTGATCATGATATGAATCATAAATTGCAAGAGTTTTTCGAATAGTGAAATCATGAAGATAATTATCTCGTTTTAAAATGAGGATTAGTTGAAATAATTTCTAAATTGAAAATGTTCCTCATTCCCGCATGTTATTTGATGAGTAAACTTCTTGAGAAAAATAGAAATCAACATCTTCATGTCGTAGTAATTATCATAAATGACTTCAATAAGATTCTTTAGAATTCCTTCAATCTCATCCAATATATCGAAACAAGGAGGAACAAGAATTTCATGTTCATTAATGGCAAAAGAATGATCATTAATTGCTTCTCTATCTTGATAAAAATTTAATGGTAATTCACTTAAATCAGCCTCTCGTATTTTCCGAAATATCATTAACACCTGCAGAGGGGAAATTTTACCATCATAAAAAATATCGTGATAAAGGGAAAAAATGTGAATCCAAATAATGCAATTAAATTTCAGTTCAAGAACTCTTGTGCATTATGATTATTGTAAATTTTAGATTCCATATCATTCCTTAGCGTGCACATGATTTCTTGAGAAGATTGCTTTGTCGCTCGATTTCATCATTTGTTCACCATGGAAAAATCTTGTGAATTCCAGACAAAGAACAGACATGATATTTACTTTGATTGTTGCTTGCACTTTCTAATTTGCAATCCGATTTTCTCGAATTTAATACGAGAAACTTTTGTAGATTCTAATGCAGTCTTCCTCCAAAATTGTTGTTGTTGTCTTCTTTGTATTTGATTAGAAATATTTTCCAAGCTTTAGAAACCTCTTCATCACAATTTATTTGCACATTGAAATTGGATTTCTCATTTATATTAGAAGGGGATGGAACAAAAGCTTGAACTAGACCCATATGGATTTGGAATAGAGGAAGATAATAATTATGTTCAAACCAATCTAATGATTCTTCTTTCATAGGTTCATCTTCGACATTAAATTTTAAACAATTCAAATGAAATCTAATATTAAAATCTCTAATAGACTCATTTTCATTTCGTAGATATTCAATTTCATCACATACCCGGTCATAATCATAGTGGTCAAATTTACAAACGAAAATTGCAATAAATTGATCCCACTCTATGAATTGAGGCAACCTAAGAGTTCTACACACTAGCTCGCTTTTGCCGCAATGTATAGAAAAATTCTGCATAAAATGTCTTCATCAATTCCTTGAAAATCATAATTTGAAACATTTTGAATAAATTGAAGGACATGATTAAAAGTAGAAGAATTTCTCTCACCTTTAAAATTTACCCGAGACAAGAGTCTTACCACGGTGGAGTATTGGAAGATGCACGTCCATGGATACAACTCGAAATTGGAAGTTTTAAAGGAGCCATTGTAATAAAAATGAAATGTTAGAATTCAAAGACTCCAAAGTAAAACAAATCTCAGCCCTCCTTCTAGCTGCGCCAAAAATGTTGAAGCCTCGAAAATCACGCTACAACATTGGGGGATAACCACCCGTCCGACTTCCATTACAACCTTCTTTTCTCTCGTTTATGATAGTGGCTCTGACTGGTTTAACTAGGTCCACCACCTTTTCCCTATCGCTATTGGTTTATGATGTGTCCTTAACTACTAATAAAGACAGTGATATCAGATCAATTCTTCTTAGTTGATCGTGCAAGAGAATGACCCTGTTTCCATTTGGGTTCAAACCTAAACCACAACTAAGATTTTACCTCTTTGAGAAGAGGACTTAAAAGAATGTAAATTTAATCTAATTGCAAACTTATTCTATAATGCAAGCAAAAAGAAAACTAATCTAAATCCTATCTCAATCAGTAGATGAAAATCTAACTCAATTAAGAGCAAGATAATTAAGATGAGGATTAAAATATGTTCCAAGCTTTAAATTAACAAGCCGCTAACGAAGAAATTCAATTTAGCTCACATTTTTGAGTACCAAAACATAATTTATTGAGACCATTTGACTGAAATAATAAATCAACAACACTACTAAGAAATTCACAAAAATGATATCGATTATCATATCAATCAAACTAATAATTAAACAATAACATGTGGAAGAAATTCACAACACATTACTATTTAATAAATCGGGCAGTTATAAGACAGATTTCTCGAGTAATGGTTACTAGAAATCGTAGTTTAATTCATAAGAGCAAGAGATACTTAACAATTTGAGACAAATTATCCATATCAACAAAAATGCCAAACATGAATAAAATGAAACAACAATTTTATTAAAATAAAAAAATGAAACTCGTATTTGACAAGTAAATTCCAAAAATACCAGCTAATTGAATCGCCTGATCCTGGTCTCTAACAAGATTTACATTACTTGAATTTCGCTTTCAAGACTAGAGCTATTAAATGCAAACTCAGCCATCATGCATAATTCAAGATATAAAGAATAAACCCTCATTAATGTTCAGATCCTAAGTTTTCTCCCCATTCACAACTCTAAATTCCTATTATAGAAATGCTTTGTAGTCCGGAATTGCAGAGGAGAGTAGCCCCTTTTACATTTTGCAATCAATTTATAATCCTCCCAAAAGTATTTTTAGAAGAGAGTTTGTTGAAGAAAAATCTCGCCCAATCCAACTTTAATCAAGCCAAAAAATTCCAATCTTTAATTTTTGGAGTCTTATCATTGAAATCTTTTTCTCTAATATCCCTTCTATTGTTTTTTCCCCAAAAAGAAATTAAAATGAATTAAGATGCAACAATAAAATCAAAAATATTATTTTTAACATTTAAAACAAATCCAATCAAATTCTATTTAAATAAATAAAAAGGAAATTCCGAGCTTCTTATTGATACTCATAATGATCTTAATTAAATCAAGGACAATATCGATGCATGAATCCGCAATTAGAAGAGGTCGGGCAAATGAAAATGAAGAAAAACAAAACTCGTAAAATTGATTTTATTTTTAGAAATTCGAGCTTGATCTTCTGCCTGATTTTTGACCCAATAAATCATCAAATCTGTTTGTTAAACCTCCTCGTAAATGTTCTCATTGATTTTATCTTCCAATGAGCCGTCCGGCCTCATTTGGTCAAGTATAACCCAATCTATGAGCTTCCAAAGTTGATGAGTCAAATCGGGCATAACTGAAATTCTGCTTTACCGGGCTAAAAATCGTGTAATTTTTAATTAGAAATTTAATCCTAAATTGATTTAATTATCTAATAATTAATTCTAAATTAATTATTAACTAATTAGTAATTAATCTCGCTTATACATAAAATTAAATTAATATACAAATGATTTGAAAAAAGTTAATTTAAATACGATTAATATTATAGTTCAAATTATATTAAAAAATTATAATAAACATTATAATTATAATATAATCATTATAATATAAAAAATATAAAAATTAATTTACAAAACCATCGAGTCAATCCAAACCTAAAACCCATAAAAAAAACCATTGAAATCAAGCTAAAAACTCCATTAATTCATCCATGAGATTGCGTGGAGGGATACTATGAGGGTGAGGTGAGGGTGAGTGAGGTGGAGATAATGAGGCATAAGGAATGAAACAAAAAATACAAACTTTATATTAAAAATTTTTAACACATCGCATACTTCCAAGAACCTTGGATGGGGGGTTTTTAAATGTGTATTAAATTTCAAAATTGCAATGGATCCAAAATTGCGATATTGCGATATGCGATGGATCCGAAATTGCAAAATTAAGCGATCTTGTGATATTGCGACAGCATGATCCGAAATTGAAAAATTGCGATTCTACATATCGTGGATACGTATCTCGCGACTTAATCTAAAATTTATGAATCGCGATCTCGCGTACGAATCTCGAAATTTGCGATCTCGCGATTCTGCGATCGCATTCTTCAAATTTGCGATCTCATCCACACTGATCTCAAATTGCGATGTGCGACGAACTGGAATCTGGTATCCGGTGACTCACGATTCTATACTGTGATCAAGGACCGCGATGGATTCTCAATTTAATACTAATATCCGCGACGAATCTCAAAATTTGCGATCTCAAGTGATCTATGACGGATCCAAGATAAATAAATAAAAATAATTTATTTTTTTATTTTTATTTTTATTTTTATTTTTATTTTTATTTTATTTTTTAATAATATATATTTGTTAATATTAAGTTTTTCTAAAACTACGCCTACTTAAAAATAAATAAAAAGAATAAAAATAGCATTTTTAACCCGCACTTAGATAAATGATGGGACTTCAAAGGAGTATCATTTTTAAACCAGCTTCTGACCAAATGAGGCGAAACAAGCGTCAATGGGAGGCTTATAAAAAATTAATTCTAACAAAGCAATCAAAACAAGAATTCAAAGAAATGAAAAATTAACAATCACAGAGGATAATCAAATAAAAATAAAAATCAAAAGGCGTTGTGAATCAAAAATTTATAAAAGGGTCCCCATTATTTGAAGTGAAAAAGTCAAATGGGGGGTTGTGTTTTACTACAACAGTAATTCAGGGGGATCATAGAGGGGATTCTCGCCCATCGCCTTGGTAAATCGGTTATTTGCTATTCCCACAATGGGTAAAACTATCCCCGATTTTTGAATTTATTGCATGTTGCTATGGTTTTATCGATTACATTTGTATATATGAAGACTAGGGTTCCATACTCGACTTCCAGGGAAATGTGGGGGGTAAAGCCTCACCGTTTACCTTTGCGTATAGATTAAGGGGAATGGGTTCAAAGTTAGACCCACCGTGGGCTCTCCTTGATTCTCATCTTCATGCCACTATACAAAGCTTATGATCCGTTGGTGGGATTGCACTAAAAAATACAACATAGACACACAGTTGGGAACTATACCCCCTAAAATAGTTTTCATATTTTCAAAAAAATATAGGTGGGAAATCACAATACTTTCAAGACAAGATGTGGATTTGGTCATAGAATTGAAGCACAATATCCAAGTGTCAATTGGTTTCCCATCCACAAAAACAAAGCCTCGATATATTCGTAAGATACTACATGTGAAGAAGCCCAATTAAAAGAATACCATATCTAGAAGAATTCTTCCATTGTCCAACAAGGCTAAAAGGTTAAACTCAGAGGAAAAACATCCACTAGAGCTGAATAGAATATAACAAATGGACCCATGAGGGGATCCAAAAATGTCAAAGCTAGCTCCCAAAATGGTGTCTCGTATAAGAACATTCTCTCATAGTGGAAAAAATGAAGAGAAACAACCTTCGAACTAATAGAGAATACTTCCAAACCATACATTATGGAGCAACAACCGCGTGCGAAATAAATAATAATGCATCGTAGATCGATGAATATCAAGCCCACATTCAAATCATAGGCAACAATTTGTAGATTTAAATATTTTTGGTCCAAACCAATGGAGCTTTTCCATCGCATTTTCACCAATTGGACTATGGATTGTGATATCCATCTTTTCTCCAAGGGGTATTTTATTTTCAAGTTCTCCTCTACAAAAGCCGTAGATATCATTCTCGTGGTGGGATCATGGTTGGGGTTCACCGAACACTTTATCACACCTTCTGCCCATGATTTTGATGCAAACACGATGGAGACAACCGTAATGTCATTTCAATGGGTAAGGCCGCATAATATCCTCCATTTTTAGAAAGAACATGTACTAGAAGGCATTGGAAATAGTATAGGGAGATACATAAAAGCGTACATCCAACGCCCGGTGGAGAGGAATCTTCACATTCACTCGAATATCTATTGAAGTGTGCCTCAAAGAAAGGGTTACCTGAAGTATGCATTTGATCCATCACCAAAATAAAAATGAAAAGAACACCTTGATTATAAAAATAGTGCATCTAGATGCAAAAATATGTAGGAACCGGTCATTTACAAAACACATGTCCTAGATGTAGAAGAGAAAAAAGAATAGACAAGGAACGCCTAAAAGGTTGGGCAATTCCCCTGTGTGGACTAGAGAAAGAAATAAAAGAAGGATATACCCATTCGAACGAAAGCAATCAAACTCAAAGAACTGGTTCCGGTATCATGAAGCAAAAAGATCCAATTAGGTCAAACACGCATGCCCTACCCAACACACCATGGTCGATATTTCAAAGTTAAGGATTGGTCTGATATAAGCACAAGAGTGAATAAAATATCGATGTGTTTGAAATTCCTGGATTCCAAGAGAAAGAAAAATTCATGAGAAAAAATGAGTTTCGCCTTGGTTCCTTCTTCCCTGCATTCAGGACTTGGCAAATCATTCAAAAGAGAAAAGGAATGTTTCAAAGCGTAGGCCTCATAGGCAATATGTAAATTTTTGGGTAGCCTTGCTACATTGTGTGCTTGATCACACGTGCTCATCGGGGTGTATTGAATGTTTAATTGCATCTCAGAAATGTACCTTTTCATTAATTATTAATAGAAAGTTGCTGATTTTTTTCTTGGGAAAACGGTGTAAAACACCAAATCTTAAAATCAATTCTAAATAAAATATTATAACACAATTGAAATTTGAATTGTATATAAGATATTATAGGGAAAATAGCTCTCTGCCATATTAAATCAATTGTAAGTAAGCACATTATTATTTTTAAATAGTTTAAGGAACATGTTTGTTGGAAAAAGTTTATATATTAAATTTCGATTTTAATAATTTTTTATCTTTCCTCGCTGGTTTTCCGAATTATGATTTAATTCATTCTATTTACAAGACTTTAGTAAGTTTACCGAATATCTAAATGATGGTGATAGTCGTTAGACTAGCAATTTGCCCCAAAAGGTGCAAGGAGAGGCCAATAAGATTATTAATTGGAAAAGTTGTACTTTGATTTGAAATAATAATTTTTTATTTATGTTGTTTAGAATTTTTGTGTTAACTTTATAATATATAACTAAAATGGTAATTTAAATATTTTGATGATGCAAAACACAAGAAAAATGATGGCTTGTCCTTCACTTTTGTTTCCCCACTGACATCTTAAGTTATGGGTTACTTGGTCTTCTTGTGGATGACATATTAAACTAAGGGTGACTTGGTCCTATTGTGGATTGTCCTTCACAAGAATTCCTCATTCTCGTAAGCACCGAGCTCCTCAAAATTTTATAGCTCCCAAAGACTAATTATTTAAATGTTGAGCATGCAATTTCTCTCAGTCATATGACACGTTTCCTACAATTGCATAGTGTCTGATTATGCTATATCTAATATCCTCTTCTCAAACATATTATAAAATTTGAGGTTCTTAATGGATTTGGGCCTAACCGACTACGTAATTCCCTCGTTCTATCCCTCAATCTTGCTAATCATACCACCCACATACAGATACCAATGAAAGAAAAAGACATTCGCTTCGATAGAAGTAAACCGACCTCTTATATAGGGATTTAGAGAGGGATTTAGGCCCCATGAATTATAATAAAATTGATCAAATTTATTACCATTTCACTACTATCCTTTCCAACATGATTAGGAAGTTTTTCTAATGAGATTCATTTAATAAGTCTAATAGAACTTCGAATCCATGATATGACAAATATTGCAAGATGGCGAGGAAAGTGATCAAAGATTCTCATAACGTAAATCATTAAGTCGCATAATATAAATATATACACAAATATCATCGAGAGGAAGAAAATATCATATATTAAGAGAAAGGCAGTGATTATCTTCTCCACCTTTCTAAAGTCATGCCCAAAATTTTTTAATAATGTTCTTGTCCATAAAAACCAAAGATAAGCATTCTATCCTTAGAAAACTCTGGACAACTATATTAAGAATTTTTATGACCTCTCCGTACACTATGTGAGAACCACCTTAATCACTCAAATTAAGGAGGATTTATTCTCTCTTGATGACATTGAGTGTGGTATTAGATAAGATCGCTAATGGGAAAGATAAAGATATTGAAGGACACTCAGGTTTGTGATCCTAAAATGGGAAGATCTATCCTCATTCCTTTCCCCCACAAGCTTATCAATATGGCTACACGTGCATGTCTTCCTCGAATTTGGACACAAAGCCTTATTGTAATCGTATTTAAAAAATGGGTGACAAGAGTGTTCCATTTAGCTGCTGGGTTAAGATTATGGTTATCCATATCCTACTCAAGCTATGGGTTCATTTTGAGAAGAAGCTTTTCCTTTGGCTTGAAATCCAAGGAAAAAGAGCTAAAGGACAAGTCGTTTTTAGAGACATCACTCAACTATCACTCATCTAGAGTCATACAATCATTGTAGAGGAATGTCACAATAGTAAAATCGATCTCTCTTATGTTGCTTTGTTGACTTTAGAAAATCTTTTTGAAACTATCCCTTGGGATAAATTTTGGGATAAATCCTAAGAGATCATGGTCCCTCATGAGATGAGGATTGATGTGATCCGCTTCTATGAGGTCATCACTCCCAAGATTAAGACCAACAATGGGTGGTTTAAATATATTAAATGCAATATTGGAGTTAAGCAAGGGTGTCCCCTATCCCCTACCCTTTTTGGCACATACATAGATAAGCTGTGCTGGACCTGGTTTCCAGAATCAATGTGTGGGTGCAAGGGTATCGAGCTTCCGGGTGTTCTCATTTGTTTTCCTCTATGCCAATGACCATGATAAGAACCTCCAAATTCTCAGACTACTAATCTAATATGGGTATGATGACTTAAAACCGACAACACTAAAGTCATGATCATTAAATCCAAAAATATCACCGATGGTAGTTTCATGTATAATAACCAAAGGTCAGAAAGCAGTGTTTCTTCTATAAGTATTTGGGATCAGACTTCCCCTCATCATATCAACTAATTATAACATCGAGAAAAGGATTGCTTGGTGGTTGGAATGCTTATTATCATCTTGAAAACAATTGTAAGTCGGTCAATATTTACATTTGGAGTAAAATTAGGTTCCTTTTTAAGACCCTTGTCACCCTTGTCGTCTTATACATATGTGAGGTTTGGGGTTGTAGTATATCTAGAGAGCTCGCAGGAAGATTGAGATGATTCAAATAACCTTAATAAACCTACAACCTTAATATCAAGGGAAATAATCTATCCTATCATCTTGATTTAATCTGTTTGTCCCCAATTAAAAGTACATCCGCATTTAGATATAAGTGATTTATAATAAGAAGCTTGACAACATGCAATAAAAAAGGCTCCCTAAAATTTCTTCTAATCAGATTTCAAAACCCTCACCTTTTCCTCAAGTTTGGGTGGCATAAGGATGTCCTATCATGGCTCAACCATTTAAATTTAAGGAGGAGCTCAAATATGGAGGAAAATATAATATACTATTACCTCCAAGTTTAACTGGCCGTTGTGGAGCATCAGAGGTCGGAGGGTAAAAGGAAGCTAATCTTCTATAAGGAAGTGATCAACCCCACCCTGATAATCAGAATTATCTCTCCGTGTTTTTCAAAGAATAAGAAGAAAATGAAAATCGCTAAGATAATAACTAATTCATGAGCTTCTAGAGTGAGACCTGGTGGTGAGCTATTACCAAGACCCTTGGAATGATAATCTATTAGATTTATGATTATAAGCAAAAGGAAGATGAAAATCACTTCCTTTTATATTGCCAGACTCTTGCTCACACATTCACCAATTCCCTACCATCTTCCACCCTTCCAATCTTCGACCTATTAAGCCAACCCACCCATAGTGATCGTGGAGCACTTATTTCCTTCTCTTTTAACCATAGAGACAAGATTTTGAAGAATAAAAATTAGATTCTTTCTCCTCTTAAGATCTGATAGGTCACATTGGTCTTAATGGATGGTAACCATTATCATCATCATCATCATATAATTCCATTTAAAATGTTAAAAATTTAAAAAATCATTATACTATTCAATTTATTATGACTAGTTATAAAAAAGTTTCATAGTTTAAAATATTATTTATAAAAATGTTAAAAATTATATTTAATAATGTGACCACTTATTTTTTTAGTTTGTAAAGATAGTTTATAAAACTATTAAAAAATTATATTTAATAATGTGACCGCTATTTTTTTTATTTTTTAATCAATACATGGGATCAACATATGATTAATGTTAGCTTGTAATTGCAAATTGTAGTTGCTAATTGACTAGTGGATTCAATTTCTTTGATATTCAATAAGGCCTTCTAGCTTAACCACAAAGGAGAAGATAGCACAATTCAACAACTTTGAGCATAGTTACCAAGTTTTACCAAGTTTGGCCATATTGGCTAATACAAAAATAATTCCATTGGAATATTAATACACAATTTTTCTATATGGTAATATTGGGAAACCAATTGTTCTTGGTTTAAAAAAAAAATTGAAAGAGGAATAACTTCTTGATTAAAACTTATTTGTCTTTTCGCGAAACATTCTTTTGAAAGATAGAAATAACATGTGTTGTTTTACTATGAAATCCTAAACACTATAGGTTGAGATTACTAGGTATTTGTTCGCTAAAATTGTGATATGGTGCTTGTTATAGGAATTTATTTTTAATAGATCACAATTAAAAAATTAGTTTGTTAATTATTACGTTTAAATAAATTTATATTATATAGTTAAATGGTATGAAAGTTTGTTTCACTACTTGAGAGATAAATGTATGGATATATGGACTTGTAGGGGAGTGAGGGAGAGGAGGATGAGGGGAGAGAGAGAGAGAGAGAGAGAGAGAGGAGGGAGGTGAAGAGGGAGGAGGAGGGAGGGAGAGAGAGTGAGAGAGGAGAGGGAGGTAAGGTACGTGAGTAAATGGTGAGAGGTAGAGAGAGAGGAGGGAAGGGAGGTGATGTAGATAGAGAGAGGGGAGGGCCCCCCTCCTCTGCTATCCTATCACTCTCTCTCTCTCTACCCTATCTCCCTCCCTCTATCTCCCCATCTCTCTAACCATCCATCTCCTTCCCTTTCCCTCTATTTACGCTTCCCGCCCTCCTTCACATCCTCCTCTCCCCGGCTCTCTCTCTCTTCCTCCCTTCCTCCCTCTCTCCCTCTCTCTCTCTCTCTCCTCCCCTCCTCCTCTCTTCTCATCCCCTCCTCTCCCTCTCCCACCTCCCCTTACCAATCCCCTTCCTCTCCGCCCTCCCCGTTATCCCTCTCTATCTCCCTCCATTTTCCCTCTCCCTCTTCCTTTCCCTCTCTCACCCCTCTCACCCACACTGGCATAGTATGCCCTATCTCTCCCTCTCTTTCTCTCTCTCTCTCTCTCCATCGCTGTCTCTCTCCCTCCTCCTCCTCCTCTTCCTCTCTCGCTTTCTCTCTCTCTCTCTCTCTCTTCTCCCTCCATCCACTCCCTCACCCCCTACACTCCCCTACCCTCCTCCCCTCTCTCTCTCTCCCTCGCTCTCTCTCCCCCGCTCCCCCTTTCTCCATCTCTATCTCCCTCTCCATTTGCCTCCTCCCCCTATACCTTTCCCTCACCCTCTACTCCATTCATTACATAATATGCCCTCTCTCTCCCTCTTTCTCTCTTTTTCCATCGTCCTCTCTATCCCTCCCTCTCTCTCCTCCTCCTCCTCCTCCTCTTCCTCTCGTCACTTTCTCTCCCTCTCTCTCACCTCCGTCCCTCCACTCCCCTCACCCCCTCCACTCCTCTACCCCCCTCCCCCTCTCTCTCATCATTACTCTCCCTTTTCCCTTATCCCTCTCTATCTCCCCTCCTCATTTGGCTCTCCCTCTCCCTTTCCCTCACTCCCCGTCACCCCCATCTAGCTAAAAATTCCCCTCCCTCCTATTACTCTTTCCTATCATTCTCTCTCTACACCCCACTCCCCTCCCCTCTCTCTCTCCTCCTCCACGTCTTCCTCCCTCGCTCTCTCCCTCTCTCTCTCTCTCTCTCTCTGTCCCTTCTTCCCCCACCCTCCCCTCTCTCCCTTAGTCTCTATCTCTCTCTCCCCTCTTTGTCCGCCTCCCTTCCTCCTCTCACACTCTCTCCTCTCCCTTCACCCTCCCCCCTTTCTCCCTCCCTCTCTCTCCTCATCCCTTACTCTCAACTTCCCTCTCTTCCTCACTCCCTCCCCTCCGTCCCTCCATCTCGCCCCTCCCTCCCCCTCCCCTCCCCTCCATCTCTATCCTACCTCTTGCCCCAACCTTCTCTCTCCCTCACCCCATACCCCTCCCTCCTTCCCCTTCCCTCTCCCCGTCTCGTTCTCGCTCCTATCTCCCACTCTATCATCATGTCGTCCGTCCCTTCTCCCTCCCTCCTGGCCGTCCCCCTCCCTTATCCTCTCCTCCCCTCCCTTCTTTTCCTCCCCTTCCCTCACTCCCTCCATCCCCTCCTCCCCGATCCTCCCCTCCCTCCCTACCTCCCTTTCATCCTTCTCACCTCCCTCTCCTCCCCCCTCCCATACTCCTCCTCCTAACCTTCCCCGAATCCCTCCCTTCTCCTCCTCTCCTTCCTCTCCATCCCTCCCCTCTTCATCCCTTCTCATCTCTGTCCCCATCCTTGTCCCCAGTCCTTGTCCTCCTCCTCCTCCTCTACTCTCCTCTCCCTCACCTCCTCCACCTCGCGACGCTATCCTACCCCTCCCTCCATCCCATTCTCCTCCTAATCCTCTCCCACCATCCCTTGCTCCTCCTCCTCCTCCTCATCACCTCCTCCTCACCTCCACCTTCTCCCTCCGCCTCCTCCTCCTCCAATCGTCCCCTTCCTCTTCCTCCTCCCCACGTGCTCCCCGTTCCTCCTCCTCCTCCTCTCCTCCCTCCTCCTCCTCGCTTTCCTTGCATTTTCATCCCCGTCACACCTCTTGGCTCCTACCCTATCTCCTTCCTCCTCCTCTTCCTCCCTCTCCTACACTTCCCTCCCTCCCTCCCACTTCTTCCTCCTCCTACTCATCCTCCCGTCTCATCATCCTCCTCATCTTCCATCCCACCCCTCCCCTCTTCCTCCTCCTCCTCCCTCCCCCCGGCCATCCTCCCCTCCTCCTCCCTGCCTCCCTCCCTCCCTCCCTCTCCTCTCTCCGGCCTCCCTCCGTCCCTCCCTCCTTCCTTCTCCTCCTCCTCCTCCCTCCCCGCCCTCTCCTACCCTACTCCCTACCCTCCTACTCTTCCTCCCTCCTTCCCTCTTCCTCCTCCCCTCCTCCCCTTTCCCTCGCCTCTCCTCTCCATCCTTCCACTCCTCCCTCTCTCTCTCCCTTCCTCCCTCCCTCGCTTTTCCTCCTCCCTCAACTCCCTCCTTACTCCTCGCTCCTCCTCCTTTCCTTATCTCCTCTCCTCCTCCCCTAGCCCCCCCTCCCTCCTCCTCCCCTACCCTTCCGCTCCACCTCGTGCCACCCTCCCTCCCTTCCTCCCCTCCTTCTCTCCCCGCTCTCCCCCTTCCCTCCCATCTCCTCCTCCTCTCCCCCTCCCTTCCCTACCCTATCCTCCTCCTCTCCTCGCTCACCATCCCATCTTCTCCTCCTCCCATCCTTCTCTCCTAACCACCCCCTCCTCCTCCTCTTTCCTTACCCTAACCCCCCCTTCGTCCCTCGATCCTACTCTCCTTTTCTACCTCCCCCCTCCTACCCTACCCTCCCCCATCTCCCTGCCCCTCCCTCCTCCCGCCCCTACCCCCTCCCCCCCTCCTCCCCCTAGCCTCCTACCTCCCTCCTTCCTCCTCATCCTCCTCCCCGTCTACCCTACCTCTCTCCCTCCCTCCCCGCACACAGTTCATCTCCTCCTCCCTCTCCCTCCATCTCTCTTCCTCCCTACCTCCCTTCCTCGCTTCCTCCTTTTCCTCCCTCACTCCTCCCTCCCTCTCCTCCTCCACCTTCCTCCTCCTCCGCCGTCGCTCCCTCCCTCCTACTCCTCCTCCTCCACCTCCTCCTACATCCCTTCCTTCCTCTCTCCCTCCTTCTCCTCCTCCTCCACTTCACCCCTTCCTCCCTCCTTCCCTCCTCCTCCTCCTCCACCTCCCCCTTCTCTCCTTCTCGTTCTCCTCCCCCTCCCCTCCTCCTCCCCTTCCCCCTCACTCCCTCCCTCCTACTCCTCCTTCTCCTCCTCCTCCTCCCTCCCTTCCTCCATCCCCCCCATCCTCCTCCCTCATTAGGATCGACATAGAAGGGAATTAAATTACAAATTATGTGGTGTATTCTTGCTAATCTTGCATTAATATATCTCACACTTGCATTGTCTAAATCTTACCTACGCCTCAAGATACCCCGATGTCTCTTTTCTTTCAGTTATGCTGAGTTTCTGCTGTGTATTTTATACTCTCTACTTTCCCGCATAACTAGCGCAATTCCCAACTCGATTGTAAAGATATTCTGCAAAGCATTTGAACTCGATGAACATTGTGATAATGACTGAGGTTCTATATTCAAGAATAAAGAAACCCCATGGATGTTGATGGTGATGATGGTGGGAGTTCTATTGCAAATCCTTATGTAAGATGATTACCGAAATATAATGGCACAGGTGGACGATACTGCGTAAATAAAGTGGAATTTGACCGCACCCGCCCAAGAAAAACAACTGAAATAAAAAAACCGGGTCCATGGACTCTAGACTTTAGATAATATAATGGTAGCCGTGTTCTATAGGAATATATGGGCGTATAAATAACTTGGGATTGGTTCCAATATCATCGTCTTTTGTAATAAACCATTTATATCATTTTTGACAAAAATATAATGCCAAATAAAATAAAATACATAGCAATGAATATAGGTGCATAAAAAATCTACAAGAACTTCAACAAATAAATGTCACCCAACGTATATGTCGATACCATGAATCTTGATTATAAAAACAAAATGTTGAAATTCCTTTTTAAATTGATAAAAAAAGTCATCTAATTGCATTTCAAGTCGTGGAAAAATTCGTAGGCAATTTGTGCCTACCTCTTCAATTATCCTCTTCAATTCCAATCCCTATGCATTATCTCCATACATACCTTATTTTGATACATACCCGCAAATTGTCAAAGGTAGTCCTATTTAACGTTGAAATTAAAAAAGATATATAAATCCAACAACAAAATCAAATTACGTATATCAAAAGGGGATCAAATCAACTATAATACACAAATACTTGATCTCAACAATAGTCGAGCTATCCAAATACGTAAACACCGATCTCCGCCGGAACAAAACACACAACTCGCGTAAGAAAACTAAGGATGAAACCTTTTCTAGCTTGCTATGTTTTTTATGCCCTCACCATTTAGCTTCCTTTTCATAGAACGCCATTTTTAAGCTTTTCCTGGCACTTTTTAGCTTTTTTCACTCAAGCAGAGAACGGCAGCAATTGTCTCTCCTATAACCGTAAACATTCTTGGGGATTGTGAAATTATAAAAAAATTAGGAAGGTCAAATAACTTTTATAAAATAAAGAGGTTAATTTAAATTGTTATATGTATAATTTTATTTTACATATTTCAAATAGCACTGAATATATAATTAATATGATATAATTATTTAATTTGAAAATGAAAATATATAATATATATCTATATTTTTTTTGTGTTAATTTAAAAATATTTTGATATTTTAATGGGTTTTGATCACCGAAAGTAAATGGATGTTCTTTTTAAGTAATTTTAGGAAAATGTTTTTGGTTAAAATCCCTATAAGTTAATTTCACATAGAAATAAAAGAAAACAAGAAAAAGAGAAAAACAGATAACTTTAGCTTAATTATATAATTTATATTTTAATATAATTGTAAACAAGAGATCATTGAAATCGATAAACAAATATATTTAAAAAATTAACTTTAATATTTTAATAATAATTTCAAGTTCATGAAAGATGATTATCAATTAAAAAATGCTTTCATTGCTAGAATAAATAATTTTTTTATAATCACTTTTTTTAATATTCATTATTATTTTAGATCAATATAAATAAAATAGAGATATTTTAATTTTAATTTAATTATTATTTAAAAAAAATTATAGAAAATTACTTTACTTACATTTTTTTAACATAACATTAATTTACAATTATATTTTTATTATTATTATTTAATTTTAAATATCATTGTATTTTATTAATTTTTACAAAAGATATTTTCTTCTATAATTAAATTTATTATATTGTTATTTTTTTCAATTTAATAGGTATTATAATTGAGAAATAGAAAATAAATAAAATGTATAAATTAATTTCATTTCGGTTTAAAATTTAATATATATCTCTAAGGCCTTTATTTATCTAATTAAATAAAAAAATTCTAAAAGACAAAGTATATAATATTTTAGAATTTAAAATGTTTCCATTATTATATTTTTTTTATCAAGTAATGGTTTTTACAAAGAAGAAATAACATACAATTATTTTGATTAATATAGAGAATAAAAATTATATTTATAGATTATAATGAAATATATTTTGCAATATTATACATATCTATCTATTGAAAAAAGAGACTATATTATATATATATATATATAACGAAAACTAATATTTATATTAAGAATTCAAATAATTACAATTTATATAATGAATTGTCTTTAGTGTGACTTTTTGAAGGCTTTTTCGTGGATTTTCTCGCTTCAATTTCTCTAAAATCCGGCAGAAATTCATTGAAAACATAAGTTTCATTGGTAATCTTGCACAATAGAAGTGCCCTAGGGGTTTTTAGGGTGGTGAATCCATATATAAAGTAAAAAAAAGGTAGTTTAAATAATATATTAGTGATATAGTCTAGAGCCTTGATAGAACACTATTAAGGCACTCCTTCATGTGAAGTCATTGGTTCAATTCCTACCTAACTTACAAAACAAAAATATATTAATGATAAATGCAACATATACACTAACAATTATAATATGTTATATTATGTTACACCATTTTTTTGGTCATCTAACCCATTATCATTAGATGAATCCAAGTCAACCATGTAAGACCAATTTTACCCTAAGTAAAATTGCTTTCACCATGTGAAATAACATTTATCTATATTTCCTGTCATATATTTAACCCAAAACAAGGAAATCAATTAAATAAATCGTTATTTATTTGATTATTTACTAAGAATAAGTTATTTAAATCACTATTTAAATACTATTCCTAGTTAAATTTGACTAAATATTTTTAAATAATTAAATAAATCATTATTTATTTAATTATATCCCCACCATTTCCCTAAAATAATAAATAAATCATTATTTATTTGTTATTTATAATAAAGGAATTGACCCAAGTCAAAAATCCTTTGCTCCTCCAACAAATATAATAAAATATTCCTAAAGGGTGATTCTAGAATTTGATTAATAATATTTTATTCATGCCTCGAGTTCTAGAACATCCCAATATTTTGTTATAAATAGAAGGATTTTTCCCATTCATTAGTCGAATTTCCATTGCATTAGATCACACTAGATCTATTCTTGGTCACCTTTTTGCATTTTTTATTTTGTGGACTCCCATTGAGTTCACATTTGTTTGGGTTTTCCACATTAGCAAGAGAGAGGAATCAGATCCGAAACACCGAGACTTTCAAGAACCCATCCCACCGAGGAGAACCGGGAAAACACCTTTCTTGTTTTCCCTCAAGTGCGCCATTGTTTAATATAATATAAAATTCTTTTAAATACATTGTCTTGTCCATTGGATGTTTATACTTTATTTTATCTCGCTTAATATCTTTCATGTTTAGATCTATAGATGTATGCGCCTCATTACGTATTTTAAGATATTTTGTGATCCATAATTGATGTTAGGGCTACTTGGTATGCATAGCTAAAGTGATCTACGACGAAAGATTCATACTAACATATTATATTATAGTATTTAAAGAAGTTAAGATGATTAATATAATAGCCTATTAGAACATATTAATTAATTTTATTAAAGAATTTACCAGCTTATTATATTGATTATTTAAATGATATAATATTTTAAAATATATTAAACTAAATTGAAATAAAATTATGTTAATTTTGAAAATTAAACATTTTTTTGCTAATAAAATATTATTTTAAAATAAGAAAATTACTATTATCATGTTATAATAAATAATTTAAAAAAATATATATTTAAAGATCAAATTTAAACACACACACACACACACACACACACACATATATATATATATATATATACTGATTGTTGGAAGCCAAATGTTGTTGAGGAAACTGAAAGGTGAAAAGGGCGAAAATGGCAGAGATTGGAAGGGTTCTAGGGTAACCACTTTGGGGTGGTCAAGCTCCGGTCCATGCAGGGAAAATGGCGGGATGAGTGACAATAGCTAGCCTCACCTCTTTAACACTTGTAAAATTTAAGTGTCGGGTTTTGTGCTTGCTTTATTTTAGTTTATGCTCCATGTGGTGGGTTTTTCTTTGACTTTTCTACCCTTTCCTCTAGCTTTAGTGGGTTTTTTAGTTTATTTTGTAGATATCAAAAAGGATAATTGTTTAACTTTGTTTAGGGTTGTAATTAGTTGGCATTTCTGGATCACATGTGGCTGGGGAGCTTTCCAAATTTTTTTCCTATTTTTACTATTCTTCCATGTGCCTACAATGGGACTTATTGTTTTCTCCAATCGCATACAATGACAACCGTAGGAATGTGTAGACCTTATGCTTAGTGACATTGTAATGGTATGGGGTATGGATTCAACTCGGTAAAATATTTGTGATGGTTTCTTCCACTTCATTCTCCTCGTGACATGTGGAAGGAGGAAAGGATGTTGTAGATTCATTGACGAGTATGGCTTCATGGGGGCGCCTAACTTTGGGCTTAACAAAAGGGGTTGTTGGTGGTCCTAATAATAGCCCATGGGAAGGGTCAGGTTCTGGGGCTTTGTGTGGGAGATAGACCTGAAGCATGTGTCTAGTGGAAATGATAAGTACCATACCAGACCATTTTTTTGTTTCTGGGCTTGGGAGGAATAGAGAATTGTGTTTGGGAGTGGTATATTCAAAGTGCGGGATTAAAAAAGCATGATTAATCAACTTTGTAGATTTGAATGGGTTCTCTGGGAAACCCTCTCACGGGGTTTAAGGCTAGGGGTTTTGAAAATGTACAATCGTGAGGTGGGTTTTCGCATTGAACAAGACATATCTTTGTAATGAGGTTTATTGGAAATGCACCCAGAGGACAAGCCGGAATTTGGCAGGAGCTAGTCCACGAAGCTCTATAAAAGGGGGTTTCTTGGGAGGCGCAAGGTTACGTAGGAGTGCCAAGCCCCTCGTGAGGAGGTAAAATTAAGAAGCCACGAGGAAGGAATTAAAATAGATCAAGATTTTGTTGTAAAGACTAGAGGTTTTGTTGGTTACTAGTGTGGATAATGCTAGAGTGGAGATAAAAGGGGATGGGCCTAATGGGAGTCTTGAAAGGAATAGGGAGGATGATGTGGAGTTATTACTATTTTTTGAATCCTTGGTCGGTAGATGGGATTAAAAGGAAGAAAGGAAAAGTCATAAAAAAATTGGAGTGCCCGTATCCGATTTTAGGTGTGGACATTTAACTATACAGGGAAATGGAAACATCGGAGTCTAGTTTGGTGGGTAGCTTAAGGGAAATTATTTTCTATATAGTTTATAAATCGAGTGGATCAAGAAATCCCGGGGTGGCGGTGATAACCCCGTCAAAGGATTGGTTCATGATTAAATTTGTGAACATAGAGATCGTGGAATGGGTGCATTCTCGTAATTGAGGGTTTGGAATTTCATTGATTCTATTGAAATGATGGTCACCATTTTTTACGCGAAGAGGGGAGGAGTGGTTGAGGTTCAGCAGGGATGTCCGTTTGCGCCGCCGCCACACTTATGGATCCGGATGTCCTTAAGGCTATATGAATATAGGTATCTTCTTGGAAGAGGATATAATATTTTTGGAGAATAAAGGTACGAAATGTGGCTCATATTGGTCTACCTTATTCCTCATGAAGGTTTGGTGGAGAAAATCACTTGCATTTTGAAGGGAATTCCTTCTTTCATATCATTTATTATGAGCACCTACCATTCCTGTCATAGATGCCATACAAGTTCGGGCACTGGCTGTAGACTTCCACTGGGTCTTAGCCAATGGCGACAACATAGGGGTCAGCATGAATGTTTTCTGGGGCTCAAAAGAGCATGGATGCTGGCATTCGCAAAGAAATGTGAAGGCACACAACATCAGATATGTCAGACTGATGAAAGGGTTGAAATTTTAGCTAGAGCAAGTGGATATTACCCCTATGAGTGTATTATTTAGGTCTGCACTAATAATGCCGATCATAGGCTTCCAAAATTTGATGGCACTAATCACTCAATCCTCTCCATCTGTTATTGATACTCTTGATAATTTATTGCATGTCATAAATTCACCTGGTCCTTCTAGGCCTGAAGAAAAAGAGCCACAATGTATCAATAATTTTTCAAAGGCCATGGACAGTGTTATCACTACTATTCCAAAGTTAATCATTGAAAACTTTCCTTATAATCTGCAACCGAGGGATAAAAAAACCTTTCCTGTGGAGGAATTTGGGGGGTTGGGAGGTCTCCCTATGTCTTTCAAACCCAAAAAATCAAGTGGTCGTAAAACTGAAATATCAAAGCTACAACTAAAAGCTATGATTGATATCGCAAATGTGAAACTAATTTCTCCGAAAGGGGTGCTTAGAGTAGCGCAATCCACTGTTCAGGTTACAAAATGATTTTATTGTCCTTTAATTGTAGATGATTTTCTAGCACCCATAAGAAACTAGCTTTAAAATCCCTTTTTATAAACTATAAACATGATTTGACTATGGTTCAAGAGACTTTGGGTTAGGGAGACCTGGTAATGGCATCCCTTTCAAAAATTCTTCCAGTTTGGTCCTTTGTTGCTTTGGATGCCAAAGGAATATCTAGAGGAATATATCTATGGAGCTCAAATTTTTAAATATTTAAGGTCCTTTTTAGGAGAGGTTAGGTTTCTAGAACAACCTTCTCTCAAATTCTTTTATGCATGGCTATAATTTGGTAGTGGGTGGTGATCTCAATTTCTCCCTTGGTTTGGCTAAAACATGGAGTCTTCTAGCCCAAGCCGACCCTCTTGCAGATTTGTTCCTAAGCAAACTTTGAGAAGTGATATTAATTGAACAAAAATTAATAAAAATCATTCCCGCATGGAGGAATGCACATGTGGCCAAGAGGTTGGAAAAATTCCTCGTTAATGAAGATTTCGCTATTCTGTTGTTTGGATTTAGTAAATGGGTTGGACTTGGAGGGGAATCATACCATTTACCTATTCTCATGGAGTTGACAGATCCAAACAAGAATCTTGGTGTGCCTTTTAATTTTAATTCAGGTTCGTTGAAGGACGCTAAATATATAAAGAATGTTAATGAAACTTGAAGCCCTAAGGAGAGATCAGATTCCAGATATTTTTCTCTGTCCTTTATGAGTAACATGAATCGACTAAAAAAGGTGACTATAACATGGGCTAAAGATAAACTAAAAAGGGATGAGATTACCCTATAATAGAGTGGGGAAGAATTAGGAAGAATGGAGAGTTTGGAAGTAGATGTCTATGAGAATAAAGTAAAGAGGGAGAAAATAAAGGCTCTTGAGTCTAAGAGGAGGAAGATTTTAGTTGATAAAGAAGAACATTAGTGATTAAAAAGTTAGGAAATATGGATTTTAGCTAGGGACGAAAACACAACTTTTTTTCCAAAATTATGCTAAAGGGAGAAAAAACTCAAATACTTTTAGGGAACTAGATAAGCCAGATGGAGGCAAGGTAAAAAATTTCAATGAGATAGAATTAATGGGGAAAGATCACTTCAAATATCTCTCTAGGGCACCTGAGGGTTCCACTATTGTTGAGGTGATTAGGGTTGTGGATAATTCTACTAGATATACTGAAGACGAAGACATTATGGATTTAATGGCTCTTGTTTTGAGGTAGGAAGTGAAAAATGTACTTAAGTCCATGCAAAAACGTAACAGTCTTGGGCCTAATGGCTAAACTGTGGAATTTTTTCAACATTTCTTTGAGTTGTTTGAGGAGGAATTGGTGGGAGTGGTGGAGGAATCCAAAATTAAGGGGTTTTTTTGTGAACCTTTCAAATCAACCTCTCTAACACTTATTCATAAATAGGATTCACCTTATTCATAAATATGATTCACCTTCCTCCTCATGAAAATGTATATACAAAACCATTGCAGAAATTATTACTACGAGATTGAAACCAATTCTATCTCCAGACATTTCTAAAGAACAGTTTGGTTTTTTGAATGGCAGGTCGATTCATGAAGCAATTGGGGTGACCTAGGAATCAATGCATAACATTATGCAGGAAAGGTAAAAATGGATGATTGTAAAAATTAACCTTTCAAAAGCATATGATAGGATCAACTAGATTTATTCGAGATTACTATTGACTCACCTGGGATCTGGTATTGATTTTGTAAACTATATAATGGGTTGTATCTCAAATGTGTCCTTTGTTGTTCTTATCAATGGGGTTGCTTCTTCGTTTTTCCATAGTCAAAGAGGGCTCAAACAAGAGTGCCCGTTATCCCCTATTTTATTCCTTCTAGTAGCCAATGACTTAGTTAACTTATAATTATGGCTAAAATAAGAGGAGATATTAAAGGCATAGAAGTTGCTACAAATATTTTTATTACACATTTTCTTTCTATGGATGACACTCTCATTTTTGGAAATGGGAAGAGGGAGGAAGTTGCTAAAAATTTCACTAGACCTATTTTTGAAAGCTACTAGTATGATCATACATTCTCGGAAATATTCATTACTATATGTTGTTTTCTTAAGGCTAGACCTTGAAAGGATAGAAAATTTCTTCCATTTTGATTTTCAACCTATAGGAGCTTACCTCAAGTACTTGGGGTTCTATTTGAAACTGGACACATATAGAAAACATTATTGGTTTTGGCTTGTGTAAAAAATTAAGAATCATTTAAACCTATGGAATTATAAGTGGCTCTCTAGAGCAGGAATATTGGTTCACATTAACTATATATTTATGGCCATTTTGGTGCATTGGATATCTATGTCTTGAGTCCCAAAATGAATCCTTCTCAAGATAAGGAAAGTATGCAGTCATTTCTTATGGGCCATGAAAAAGTAGGAATATGTAATTCCATGGGTGGCATGGGAAACAAATATCGGACCAAAGGAATGGCGGGATTGGGGTATAACAACATCAATACATTTAAAAAAAAATTGAAGTCTCTTATTGCAACATTTGTATCCTTTTTTTCTACATGAGTAACCAAGAATAATTCCTTCATCTTTTGTAGCTTCAAACTTACCAGGTTTTTCATCACTATTTTTGATGAAACATTTACTTCCAAATACCCTAAACTAATTTACAGTAGGAGGTATGATACCATACCAAACATCATAAGGATTTCCATCACTATTTACTCAAACATGACCTTTGTTGATTATATTCACTCCATTATGGACTAGTTCACCCCAGAAAGTGTTAGGTTCTCCAGACTAATCAAGCATAATACAAGAAATTTTTTGAAATGTTCTATTCATCCTTTTTGCCATGCCATTTTGTTGAGGAGTTCTCACTACAAAAAATTTTCTTTTGATGACATGTTTTTCAAAAAAATCAAAGAATTCATTTGATATGTATTCTTCTCCTTTGTCAAATCTGAGACATTTTATTTTTATATCTAACTCATTTTCAGCTAATTCTTTAAAGGATTTGAATTTTTCAAATTATTATTCTTTGTATTTCAATAAACGATCTAGCACATTCTACAAAATTCATCAATAATAAGACATAGTATTTATCTCCTTGAGGAGAATTTTTGATACTGGATCGCACAAATCAATATTTATAAGTTCAATAGGCTTACTTGTTGATCCTTATTTGGCATTTAATTGAACCCTAGTTTTCTTACTGAATTGACATGACTTGCATATGGTACTTTCGGGCAAGGTGATGTTGGGAAAATCATGAACAACTTTGAGCTTGCTTGATTTGTGTAGTTGAGAGAATCCTAGATGTCCCTACCTTGTGTGCCATAACTATTATTACTTTGATTTTCCTAAGTAAAAATTTTCTTGGATGTCTCTCAATACATTAATATTACTTGGAGTTATTGTTCCCTTTATTATGGTCTTCCATGTGTCAAGTTCACGAACCACACCTTCTTCTGATCTTAAGACAACCTCATTTCCTTGGTCACACATTGTGCTAACACTTAGCAATTCGTTCTTTAATCCACCAACGAAAATAACATTATCAACTTTAACATTTTATTTTAGAAAAACAGATCCTTTACCTTTAATGATATAAGGCGTGACATTTCCAAAATTAGCATTCTTTTCTATCTCTAATGCATTGTATGAAATGTGTTTATCTTTATCACCTATCATGTGTTTAGAGCATATGATGTCAATGTACCATTGATTCTTGATGTTTTTCAAATAATTCTATGCCACAACTTTCATATTCTAGGTACTATCTTTTCCATACCTTAGAAGTTGTTGATATTTTATTCTTTTGAAATGTTGGCTATAATTCTCTCCTGCATTCATATTCCTCATGTCCAAAGTTATTGTAAAATGAGCATTCAAACTTGTCGTTAAGAGGTGAGAAATTATTGTAGGTGTTTTTCTTCCTTCCTATCTCATTCCTTTGTTTTCTTGCTTCTCTAGTCATGATGGTTTTGTATGCAGCACATTGAGCAGCATTGTGACCAAAATTATGACATGAGAAACATTTTCCATTAAAGTAGAAATTCTTGTGATCACAGAATCTTCTTGTGTTGTTTACCTTTTGGCTGATGCTTCTCTTATTGTTTGTCCTTGAAATGGAGTGGACATGATTTACATGTGAATTATATTTATTCTTTTGTTGAAGGTTGGAGATTCGATGACTAGTTTTTACTACATTTATATAAATTCTAGTTGTTATAGAGGAATTTTATGTATTTTATGTTTCTCCATTGTATCCAAGACCTATCTTCATAAGAGCAGAGCAATGAACCTTAATAATTTCATCTAAGGTTTCGTATCCTTTAGCAAATATATGATTTAGATTATTTTCTTCTCAAGCTCCTTTCTTAGACTTATTATTTCACATTATCACTTCTCATTATGATTTTCTTTTTCTATGAGTTGATTATTTAAAGTATGTATGGATACTTTTTTTTATTCTAAACATACTTTAAACTAAGTGATTTCTTCACTGAAAAAACCCTTTTCCCCTAAAGAATCCACGAATTTGTCATCAAACTAATTATTACTTCTTTAAAATTCCATGAGTAATTTAAGATCTTGATCAAAATCTCCTTCTTCACTATTTGAATAACCATCACTATCTTCATCACTATAATAAATTTTATTATTTTCAACCGTTTCATATTTCCTTTTGTAATTTCATTCCTCTTTTCACGGTTTTCTTTATAAGGACACTGAGCAACATAATTAACAACTCTACGATACGAAAATAACTTGATGTGAAGCTTACCTCTAAACCTTCTGGTGACTAGAGAGTTTATTTACAAAATTTACCTGATGTTCTTATGATATAGAACTTGATTCCTTGTCTTATTCCTTTTCCTTTTGTCTTGGAGTTGCTTTGAATGCAACTTCTCTGATTTATGAGGGACCTCCTTTTCTCATTTCAAATGAAGTTAGGATCCTATGAAGTTGTACAAATATAAGGTTGTAAAGATCCTGCTTTTCCTCAATGGTAGATGTTGGGTGACAAAAGGTGCCTCTTAGAAGTCCTAATTATCCCACATTAATCATCAATCTTAGCAAATCCTCTTATTTCAAGAGTGTACACAGTATGTGGCTGCTATTAATTTAGAGAGTAATGTTTCCTAAATTGTAGTATAGATCTTGACACAAGAATAAATGGAAGCATCTAATAAACTCAAATTGCAATTATTAAAAGGAATATCAAACCTGAATCTTCTACTGAAATCAAACCTTACAACAATTCAAGCAATAACATCATCAGTTGAGAGCACAGTAACAATAACTCACCTTTACTTAGATGATTCAATCTAAACTATACTAAATATCTACAAAACATTCAAGATAGGAATGATATCACTTTTGAGAGTCTAATAGCAATAATAAAACTCTTGCATATGATTAAATCAATAAAATACACTGTTTAGATGATTTTCTCTATAATGAACAAAATTAGATCAAATGATAACGATGTACATCAGCATAGAACATATATTATTTCAATATAAGAAAGTAATGACAGCTAATGAAATAAAGTCATAGAAACAAAGAATTATTAACCAAACAGTCTCTAATAGATTCAGAAATATAACACAAGGAAGTAGTTAACTTCAGAAGAGGCTGGGCCCTTAGCTGCCAGTGAGCACTACTAAATTACTTCTGATAATGCTAGAGAACAGAAACTTCAATTATATATTAATCATCGAACTTTAGTAACATTACAGTATAATCCCGTTCCCCAACGATGCAATCCGTAATTAAACTTACAATCTTGAAAAATAACAGAGGTTCTCCCTTTCTTCCTACAATTGCTTTCTTTTATAATAATAAAGGGTAAAAAGTAAATAATAAATGCGATCCCTTAGGATCTCCCTATCCTGAGGGATTCACAACCAATTTCTAACTTAAGAAATATTTTCTATTCCGTGCTGATCCCTATGATTTGTTCTCAGCCTTGTCCACAACTGATGCATTCCTTCCTTTGCTTGTCGGATTCTGCTATCCCAACGTCAAGGAACAACAATCGTTCCTTTGTCACTTTCCTACATAGAAAAAGGTAGGAGTTAGATAAATCATAATTGCAAACAATTCCTTCATTTATTACCATAATTCCTCAATAGATTAACGCGTTAAGATATGAAAAAGATAATAATCAAGGAAAATGATGATGAACTTAGTAGTAAATAAATACCCATTTCGTAACTCAACATACTCCCCTGCTTACCTTGTTTCATGTCCTCATGAAAAGCAACAAATTTGATGGAGTGTAGTTAACGAGTAAGCTAGACAAGGGGCATCAAAAATTGGATTGAAATTATGCTGTTGAGTGAAGAGTGCAAAAGCGGGTCCTTCCTTACCTTCAGGCAATTCATAGATGGCCTTGTAACCTTCAGGAGGATACCAAATGATGGGACGATGAAACCAACATCCTAACCAATAGGGTCCTTCTCTTAAAATGAGGTTGTTATATGTGATAAAACGAGCTGCAACTGCTTTAAAATTTTGGTAATTAAATGGTTCCCTATTCTGCACACTACTAGTAGAGATCGTCCATCTAAGCTTGGACGCAGTCAGAGAGGTTTCTCGAATGGATTGAAAATATGATACTCCGTTTTGTACAATATCTCTATGAATAGGGCCTAAGGTTTTAATTACCTCTTCCCTTTTCATCAGACTCTTGTGGTTGGAAAGAATTTGCAAAGGGTGCTTGGGTTCACTTCTTACCCACAGATCCAATATATCCTCTTGTCTTTCGAAGGCGTTATGATCTTTGAACCATTTAAATTGATCAATTGCAAACAAAATAAAGGCCTAGAACTAGACATCTCCCAAAAAAGGGTTAGGGTTCTTTTCTACCTCATCCGCTAATACAAACTTGTGCAAGTAAACCTCACAGAGCAACCTTCGAACCTTTACACCATGTTGTTTGCAAAAAATTATAAAATCTTCCACTATCTTTAATTCAATTGGTTTTCGAGTTCTTACAGCTTTAATTTTCAACACAAAGTATCGCTCTAACAAAAACAAGGCGTAGTTAGTGGCGGGAGCCCTACATGCCAAGACATCTGTATATAATGAGTAAATGGTATCTGTCCGAGCTATGACCCTATCTAATCTGAGCTCGATTATCTCTATTTTATCCTCTAATTTTCTGTATCTATCGAAGGTCTCGCTCTCTGTCACATTCATTTCTTGAAGCTGCCTCTGCAATGCTATATATCTTTGTTGGGGAATAGTTTCCTATTCAAGTCATTCTAATGCAAGCCGAGCCTGTGATAACTCTTTCTGAAGATTCAGTATAATGGGGTCGTCATGTGTCATGATGTATTTAGCTTGTATGCTTGTCTCAGTCTTTTTATCATGGGAGGTCCAAGCCTCTATCTGAGTAGTCGTGCTGTGAGAGGGTAAATCCACTATCTGAGTAGTTATATCTGCAAAAATTGTATGTTTTTCTCCTTTAATGATGACTGGTTTAATGGGTATGGGCTCATTTTGAGTCCTTCTAGCTCTCTCTTCATGTGATTCTGTTTTTACAGTCGCATTTTTTGTCTCTAGGTTTTTGTCTAGGACCTTTGTCCCTGTGATTTCTTTTATTTTTCTTCTGAGCCTTTTTATTGTTTTGTGCAGCTTATGTCTTCATTTCCTAAGATTTTTCAATTTGGCTCTATACTCTTTCAGAGGAGCAACTATTCTGCTAATAGTCTCATTAATAGTTTCTGCCTCTAAAGAGGCTGGTTGCTCATCTTGGCTCTATTCTAAGGGGACCGTGTCTCCTGATTGAATATCGACTTCCTGAAGCGTCTATGTCTTTACTTCTTCTCTTGGCCTATGATTTCTGTACTTAGGCTTACCTAGCTATTTTCTACCTGAAGCGTGTCACCGTGTTGGTGCACTGCTTGCTCCTTTTAAGGGACATGGACTCTTGGTATTGCCAGCATTTTCAGGAGATTGGGTTACTCCGAAGCTAGAATTGAGCATGCTTTCAGGCTGCATGTAATCACTCATGTTAGCTAGGACCTAGGCCAAATCAACATCGTGCAACAAATAATCTTGGGGACTCATGCTTAGTATTGGTTCATTTCTTTGTTCATCTCCAGAATGCCTTGTTTCTTTCTCATGGTCTACCTTAGGGTTATATTGGCCTTCTGACTCTGGCTGCAAGTGTTGCTCATTTAATGGGCTAGATAATTCTCGAGGTTGACTGGTACTGCCTTGAGGATTTTCGGCTACTCCTAATATTGACCTCAACCTTGCAGATTATCTGCGCTTTTGAGGTATATTTCTTGAACATGTATTCCTCTTCCTTTTATGAACCGGGTGAAGTGCAGGTAGGTCTGACCCACCCTCGAGAGCTAATATTAGGTCACCCCATCTTCATTGTTGTTGGGCGATGTTATGGCTAACCATTAGCTAGATCAGACAGTGGTGGCTTACCACGGCTTGTATGTGCTGCGACCATCTTAGCCTCTCGAAAGTGTTATGAAGTAAAAATTTCAATAATGTGGGTAAATTAACAGAACATTTTTGTTTTAGAATTGTTAAGAGTTTCAGTTGACGTGGCCTTACCACATATTTTTTCTCATTGCATGTAATGTAGTTCTGGATGATTCTTGCTAGTTCTCCCCATGGCTCTCCAAGAGAAGATGTATGAATGCCTTTTCCCTTTTTGATCAGCTCTTGTCCTTCGTCTCTAAAAGCCTCGATAGTGTCCTGATAGTGTCTGCTATCACTGTGTTTGATATAGTGATTTTCCTGCCCCTTACCGTAGATTTTAAATTATGTATATTTCGCAAGAACTCAATGGAAATTTCCTTGTTGGGTGGTTGAAATCTCATAAAGTATGTTATCCACCCAACTTTAGCTATAATTTCCCTAGCTGCATCATAAATAGACAATATTAGTAGCTCTTTGCATACTACTCTTCCTCCCATTGTGCTAGAATTCTGCAAACGATAAGTGTAGTAGGAAAAAAAAAACAACACAGCGACGAACAGAGCTGAGTGATGGAACAAAAAATAAATATAAATAACATTATTGAGGGCTGTTATCATACCACATGCTCTGTGATCACGGAATGTCATATCATTTTGCAAAATACAATGAGAAAATGACAGCACATTCATAAGTACATAGGAGGTCCCGCCCCCCTTCGAATTGATAGGTCACCTACGACCGAATAAATGAAAAGGGTAAGGCAATGGAGGTGAAGCACAGGGGTAATATACTGGCAGGGTATGCTTATTAATGACAGGATCATAAAGGATACGGTGGTGGTGAAATCAAGGCTTGTACTGAGAATTATGAATAAATTATAGGCTATCGTGATGTGATATGATAAGGAAAAAGGGACAACATAGACAATAACACTTCAGTGTCATTATTCCACTTTAAACTATTGTGATTGATTTTTAAGAAAAAATATTCATGCATAAAGGTTCAAGGTATGTTAGGACGATAATCTCTCCATAAAAAAATTATAAGAAGTGGGTATTATAATATTTATTGATGTAAAATAAAGCTTCAATACCATCAGCAGAGCTTCTGTTGCCTACAGGCGTTCATAGCCTTGATAGAATTGCATTTTAACCCTTGGGAACCATGATCCTCTATGTATAATTGGGGACGTGTCTTATGATTTCCATAATAGAGACCAATGTGCTCGCTAGGTGACCAGATGAACACATTTCCATTCACTGGGAAGTAGAAAAAGTGGTCAGGCCAGCTCGTGATGAGACCCCCTATCCTCCATCTGAAAAAATCATAAAAGTGTTAGTATATATATATATATATATATATTCTTTTTCTTTTTCTTTTTTTTTTCTTTTTTTCTTTTAATCCCCATTTTATACATACAGGGTGGCTCATCACTCCTTAAGAGTAGGGATCGCAAAAGAAGTTTGAAATATCAATATATAAAAAAATATACCCATAATATTATTGATAATATGTAGAGAGAGTTATACAAGGGGGAACCAGCATGGTATAGATACTCAATCAGTTTGATTTATAATGGAAATAAGGATAGTAAAGTGAGATAGATAATTGTGTCCTTTTCTTTTTCTTTGGATCATCACAAAGCAATTTTGTTAAAGATGATAATATTCACGGTATTTTCCTGTTCCACTAGACCTCCATAATTGTTGTCTTTAAATGCCAAGAACGAAACTGGCATGGTCTATGGAATATTATACAAGGAAGAGAAAGAGGATGTTCTAAAAAATATTCACAAAGTGTTGTTCTTCGAAAGAAATAGCAAAAAAAAAAACCCAAACAAAAAGTGTTGTTCCTTAAAGGGAAGAGCAATTGTTCCCTGTAAGGAACAACAAAAGAATATAATAAAAAATGTGTTGTTTCTAAAAGGGAATAACAAATGTTCCCTGTAAGGAACAACTAAAAAAATAAATAAATAAACAAATAAATGTCTTGTTCCTTATAGGGAACAACAGCTGCTCCCTGTAAGGAACAACAAAGAAAGATATACACGAAAAATGTTGTTCCCTGTAGGGAACAACAACACAAAATTCACATGAAAATTGATGTTTCCTGTAGGGAACAACAAAGATAAATACACACACAAATTGTTGTTCCCTGTAGGGAATAGTAGTCGTTCCCTGTAGGGAAAAACAAGGGAAATATAGAGAAAGAAATGAGAAAAAAAGTATTGTACAAGCAAATCCAATCAAACAGAAAGGTAAATTTATGTATAATTTTCAAGAAAAAGTACATTTCTTCACTAGATTGGCACTCTAGAAGGGTTTCCCTCCTTAGCAAGAATTTGTATTGTGGAATCTTCTTGTATCTGTTGGTAAAATAATTTCCTTGTAAGCGGTTTGTGATAGAGGCGTACTTGATGTTTATTTACTTTAAAAGAGTAGCCAGACCCATCAACGATCGCTAATGTAAGGGTGCCATTTTCATGCACCTCTTGTATCTCACAGGGGTGTAACCACCTGGTCTGGAGTTCTCCCAGGAAATCCTAGAACCTAGAATCATACAAAAGTGCCCAATCACCTTCATGGAAGACCTTCTTCTTGATGACAGCATCATGCCATTTCGCTCTTTGTTGTTGGGTTAGTGTTGTATGTTGAAGAGATGATAGACGGATTTCATCCAATGCATTGATTTGACGTAACCTATTGATCTCTGCTTCATTCAAGTTCGAGCCTACTTCTTGAGCTATCCTGAATGCCTAAATTCCAAACTCTATTGTGAATATAGGTTCTTTTCCAAGCACTAGCTGATATGGGGAGTATCTTGTTATATAATGTTTGAATTTCTTAATAGCATGAATAAAAACTAAAAACTCCTTCTTTGTTACTGTGTAATTCAATTCAGCGAGGGATAAGTTTTTGTTAATGTAATATATAGCGTAGGGTTTCTTTTCTTCTTCTTGGCCAAGAATTTCTCCAATGGCTGTGTCTGATGCATCTGCTGAAATTTGGAATTGTATATCCCAATTCGGTCCTCGTAGAACTCGTGCTGTTGATACTAGTTGTTTTAGATCTATAAAGGCAGTGTCACATTTTTCAGTCCATATGAAATCACTGTTTCCTGTTAAGACATATAATGGTGCAGAAATTCATGAAAAATTCTTGATAAATCTACGATAATATCCAACAAATCCCAGAAAACTACGTACCTCTGTTTGAGTGCAGGGGGTAGCTAGTAAGAGAATTACCTGTATTTTTGCTAGATCTACCTGAATTCTAACTGCTAAAATGTAATAGATCTGACATAAAATGTATAAAAATGGATAATATGCCCAAGAAATAACATCATAGAAGATAAACCTTCAGATATTCATTAATATCCAAACCCTTGAGGTAGGGCAACACCATACATTCACTCCTTAAGGAAGGAGATCACTCCATAAGCCATATGCTTGCCAATAAATTAATCCTTGACATCTCTCAATGGAGAGTCTCTAGCCTCTATATAGGTTTCATACATGCAATACCATGGGTACTTACCATGGTTCTCTCAATACCATATATCCAATACAATGGGCTTATCACTTTATTCCATAGCTACATGTGGTCCCTCACATAATGTGGGTTAACCACTTTATTTATTAACTATGGCCCAGCTATTTATCATTCTTATATTATTACATCATATTGTTCCCATGGGTACCTCTCTTTGTACCCTATATTATCCCCTCTAGGTACACTACATAAAATGTAATGACCCAAGATGAGGCCTTCTGTCATCATCATATGGAACTTCTCGTGACTTAAACATAGGCTGGTAGCAATACACCATTCCAGAAAATTTTCCAAAGTTTGTAATGCTTGCTCAAAGTCATCTCCATAGGGTGTGAAATCATCCATGTATACTTCCAATCCTTCATTTATCAAATCTGCGAAAATACTGAGTATGTCTCGTTGGAATGTGGTAGGTGCATTACACTATCCAAAAAGTAATACCCTATAGGTGAATGTTCCCCTCGGAAAGGTAAAGGTAGTCTTATCCTAGTCTTCAGTTGCAATTTGAATTTGGTTATAGCTGCTGAAGCCATCCAAGAAAGAAAAAAATTCCTTCCCTGCCAGTGTATCTAAGACCTGATCAATAAATGGAAGGGGAAAGTGGTATTTTTTTGTTTCCTTGGTGATTTATCTATAGTCAATTCATATTCTCCATTTACCATTCTTTTTGGGAACCACGACTAATGGATAAACCCATTTACTGTCAGATATAGGATAAATAAAATTGACATCTAACATTTTTTTAATTTCTTCTTTAACAATGTCTTTCAGGTGAGGGTTTAATCTACGTTGAGGTTGTCGAACGGTTTTGGTATCTTTCTCAGTGTAGATGTGATGCATGCATAGCTGAGGGTCGATCCCTTTCATATCTGAGTAGTCCCAAGCAAAAGCCTCTTAATTTTTCCTAAGAACTTGAGTAAGATTTTGTTGCTGGTCATCACTTAGATTACTGTTAATGTTCAGGATTTTCCCTGGCTTGATTTCGATAGGTTTCATATTATAAACAATGGTTGTAGGAATTTTTTGGTTATTTATTTCTCTCCAGGGATTTTCTTCAATTTCATTTTCAAGGACTGATTTGATCATATGGCATTTTAAATTCGATACTGTGGAAGGATGATTGATAAAGGTATTAATAATATCGTCTTCAGTTTGGTTTTGAATTCAATGGCATCTACCACAGTTAATGGTGACCGAATATTTTCCATGAAGTATGTTGCAGGTTGTTTCTTAGTTTTCATAATAGTCAAGCTTGGCTAAGCAGGGGGGTATCAAGCTAATTTTTTCACATCATTCCCCCTGGTTATAGTCATACTGCCTGTCCGATAGCTGATATAAGCATCAACAGTTGCTAGCCAAGGCCTTCCTAATATTAAAGGATGTCCATATAGCTGGTTTATAGGATTTATGATCAAGAAATCTGCTGGGTATTCCCAAGAATCTACAGACACCATTACATCTTATAATGTCCCTTTTGGTTTGAAAACTGATCGGTCAGCGAATTCTAGCAAGGTCATGGTTGGATCCAAGGTTGTAATGCCAAGTTTTTGATAGGTTTTTGTTTTGAGAATATTATTGGTTGGTCCTAAATCAACTAATGAATTGGCAAAGGAACATCCATTTATTTGTACCATGACTATAGGGTTTCTAGGGTCCTCATATTTTACTAGTGTTTCTCTGCCTGATAATAAATTAGACAAAGTTCCAACTACTTGGACAGTTGGAGTTGTTTTTATTTTCCTCTTTGGCCCTTTCATACACAATTCCTTAATAGTTTTTGTATAAATTGGAATGTCCTAAATAGCCTGGAGGAGAGGTATTTTCATGCACAAATTTTTTAATTCTTCTAGAAGATCAAAATCGGGATATTCTATTGAGCAGGGTATAATCAATCTCTTTGAGAATGGTGGAGGAGAGGTAATAGTTTGATCGTGAATTTTTTGTCTACTCGTATTCTCCATTTGAAGTGTTTGTTCTACAGGTAAGAGATCTTCTAATTGTATATTTTTATCCTTCTCCAATTTAATTATCTGTCCGATCTTAATTTGAGTTCATTACACTTCCTCAACTCAATTTATGGCTCCGGTCCTTCCATAATTTGTACGGATTGGACTTGTGTATTGTTGGGATTCAGGTTGGGTTAGGCTGCGAGTTGTGGTCGTAGATCGGATTGTGGGTTCTGTTGCAATGTGTAAGGTACTGGTAAGGTTGGTTGACGTAGAGGGACTGTTCCCATAGGATGGTTTGTAGCTCTTTTCCAATATGATTTCCAATTCTAATTTTGTGAAGTAGAAGGAGACCATTGGGAAGAATAAGGGTTGTTTTTCCAGAATGGTGTTGGGTAAGGGAAATTTTTTGAGCTATTGTTATTTGGATTTGACTGATTGGGCCATGGTGACATAAAAAATGCTTGATGTGGAAAATATGATGGCTGATTCTACCATGTTGCCCCTAAATATTGCTGAGAATAATATTGCGAGGAAAGAAAAAGTGAAGATGGATCGATAGGCATACCTGTCTAACGTGCTTGCCATTGACGACACTGGTTCAATAGATATGCTGGTTCTACTTCTTCTTCCACTTCCTTGAAGACTACTTTTAAACCTAAGAGTGATGGGCAACTTTTTGTGGCATGCTCTTAGGTGCATATAGCCCATATTCATATCACATCTAGAAGGAATTATTTATGGCTATACTTTTGTCTGCAGTGGGGGAAGAAAATAGCCAAGTTCGGTTCTGCTATAGCCTGCTTATTCTTAGCTTGCATGACATCCAATTCTGTTGTCAGAGTCCCCAGAATATCTGTCTTGAAATCCTCTAACATATTTCCGATTTTAGTTCGTGTAACGCTTTCTCTTGAAGCTTTACTGTCTCTGAGGTTTGTGTCATGTCCGACTGGTTTCAGCCTCGAACTACCCCTGGAACACTTGATGCACAAATTTACAATATCGTTATAGCTTTCTTGATAAATATCATCTTTACCGATTATATTTAGTGTCTCTACCCATTAGTCTTTGACACCTCTAATCAGAGTGGTTTTTAGAACATTATCAGGCAGATTTGTATAAGGAGATCTTTGCAGACTATATTGGAAACGTTCTACATATTCTTATGAAGTCTTGCTAGGCTTGGCTACCATTCAAAAGATTTTGTCATTCAGTTCTCTAGTTCAGCAGTAATCTTGCTATTTTTTAAGGAAATATGTTTTCATTTGGTCCCAATCATTGATGGTGCCTCCAACAAGTCCCATGAACCAACGCAGAGCTGATCCATTCAAATTAGAGGGGAATAGATTTAGTTTCTTCGGATCGATAGTCTAATCATAACCCCTGCATAAGACATCAAAATAAAAAAGAATTGCATCAAGATATTCTGAAGTTAGCCCATGAAAGGTAGGAATGTTATGTAATGGGATAGCCTTCATGGGATCATTGAAAACTATGTCAGTGATAAGGTATTTCAATTTAGAAGTTTGAGTTTGCTGGTTATGAGCCATTTGGTTAAAAATATGCCAATATCCTTCAGGGATCTTCGAAGCTGGAGAGTTTTTCCTAAGATTCCTGCCGGAGGCTGGAAAAGTTTTAACATCACTACCTTGGTCTGGAAGACTGGGCATCCTTTGCCCAGTCACTATTTTAGGAGTTCTAGGTTCTAGTAATTCAATTTCAAGCTTACCTGTTTCTCCTTCTCCTTCATGGTGGTTGCAAGAATTTCCTTCCTATGGAGGGTAGTCTTGTATGTTCTCAGTATCTTGAAAACTCTGCTCAACACTTTCAGTTTGGCTATGAATCTCAGCGCTAGCTAAAGATGGTGAGTCTTCGATTTGAAGGAAGTCAATAGAACATTTGGCAGCAATAATTCGGGGTCCTACTGATGATTGAGACTCAGCATTTCTTAGTAATTCATGCAAAAAAATCAAATGCTTTTTTCTACCTTAGGTTTCTAACAATTCAGCTGGAAAGTGGGCGGGGGAGAAAGAATTTTACTTACTCTATACGCAGGTTCTTACCTTATGTTTTTAATACCCAATTCTCTCTCAAGCATCAAACGCTTACTTCACTTTTTTGTAGTTGTGCTGAAAAGCGGGTAGAGGAGAAAGCACTTTACTCGGTCATTACGTAGGTTCTTACCTTCCGTTTTCAATACCCGGTTCTTTCTCAACAACAATTATCAGATATACATCACTCTTTGTAAATGGCTATACTCTCCCCGGCATCGGCACCTAAATTTTTGGTTACAAAAGGTGCCTTTTAGAACTCCTAATTATCCCACATTAATCATCAATCCAGGCAAGTCCTCTTATTTCAAGAGTGTACACAGTGTGTGGCTACTATTAATTTAGAGAGTAATGTTTCCTAAATTGTAGTACAGATCTTGACACAAGAATAAATGGAAGTATCTAATAAACTCCAATTGCAATTATTAAAAGGAATATCAAAGCTCAATCTTCTACTGAAATCAAACCTTACAACAATTCAAGCAATAACATCATCAGCCAGGAGCATAGTAACAATAAATCACATCTACTTATTTGATTCAATCTAAACTATACTAAATCTCTACACAGCATTGAAGATAGGAATGATATCACTTATGAGAGTCTAATAGAAATAATCAAACTCTTGCAGATGATTAAATCAATACAATGCATTGTTTAGATGATTTTCACTATAACGAACAAACTTAGATCAAATGATAACGATGTACATCAACACAGAACATATATTATTTCGATATAAGAAATTAATGACAAATAATGAAATAAACTCATAGAACAAGGAATTATTAACCAAACCAACTCTAACAGAATAAAAAATATAACACAAGGAAGTAGTTAACTTCACCAAAGGCGGGGCCCTTAGTCGCCAGTGAGCACTACTAAATTACTTCAGATAATGCGAGAGAACAGAAACTTCAATTATATATTAATCATTGAACATGAGTAACATTACAATATAATCCCATTCTCCAATGATGCAATCTGTAATTAAACTTATAACTTGAAAAATAACAAAGGTTCTCCCTTTCTTCCTACAATCGCTTTCTTTTATAGTTAGAAAGGGTAAAAATTAAATAGTAAATGCGATCCCTGAGGATCTCTTAATCATTAGGGATTCACAACGGATTTCTAACTTAAGACATCTTTTCTATTCTGCGCTGATCCCTCTGATTTGTTCTCAGCCTTGTCCACAACCGACACGTTCCTTCCTTTGCTTATCAGATTCTATTGTCCCAACGTTAGGGAACATCAATCGTTCCTTTGTCACTTTCCTACATAGAAAAACGTAAGAGTTAGCTAAATCATAACTGCAAAGAATTCCTTCATTTGTTACCATAATTCCTCAATAGATTAATGCATTAATATATGAAAAAGATAAGAATCAAGGAAAATGATGACGAACTTATTAGTAAATACATACCCATTTCGAAGCTCAACAGTAGACACTTTTGAATTGAATTTAGGAGTTATATATCTTAATATTTTCTATACTAAAATTGGGTCTTTTATATCTTCACCAAGGTCTCTCATACGATTCACAATATCATCTATTTTTAAACAATACTTTCATCATTAGGAATCTTGAGAATTTCATATTGAATTCTAAGAGTTTGGAGATTAACTCTTTTTCCCTTGTCATCACCTTCATAGCTCTGGATGATCCTGTCCCTTATTTCCTTTGTTGAATTGAGCTGCATAACTTTTAAAAATTTTGAATTTTTCAGGCTTCCCAATAACACACTAAGAAATTTTGCATTGGTTTCATATTTTTTCTTTTCTATTGCATCTGTGGGAACTACAGCTAGATATTGGTAACCTCCTTCAACACGTACCCACACATCTAATCCAAGAGGCTCTAGATGGAATATTATTCTTGTCTTCTAGAAAATTAAATTACATTCATTCAAGGGTGTTGGTCAGATAGGTGATGTTCTGTATTGATTGCTCATCTTTGCAGGTATTCCTTTAAGTGATCAAGATTCTTATGAAGGATCTTCTCTGATGCCAATTGTTGGGAAAAATACTAAGAGGGGTGGGGATGGCAGGGGTAGTGGGGGAATCAGTGCTTTAAAAACTCACGCAAAATTTTACTTTTCTTTTATGAATTTTGTATGTGACTTGACTAAAGAAAACTAGCATATGTACGTGATTTTTATTAAGGAAACTAGCATATACCTAGTAAACATATCATTCAGATAAATCTTCATTTACTTGACTTAAATGAGTGCATCAGTGATTGATCAGAAATTTGATAAGTATTAAACATGTGAAGTAAGAATACATTAAACAATCACAAATAAGAAACACATATGAACACCAGGATTTAAGGTGGAAACCCAATGTTGAAGAAAACCATTGCCGTTGTCCTCTCATTCTTCAATGTTATTATTATGTAAAACCTCTTACATTCTTGTACTGGAGCAGACTCATAACAACATGTAAGCACGAACCTGTTGAAGGCTACAACCTTCACTTTCTCTCCATCTCCTACTGGAAGGGAGCTCCAACCCCCTAATCTCGTTTACCAACACCCACTAGAAGGGAGCTTCAGCCCCCTAATATGATGACCAACTACTACTGGTAGGAAGACTTGATAGAGGGTATCATGTGGGAATGTGGACACTTGTTACTACAGAGGTGTGTTGCATCTCACGAATTAAAGATGTTACAAGAAAACCAAATGCATATGAGCATGTGATCATAAATTTGTGTACCTCGGGAGTCTGATGCATGAGCATCAACCCAATCTCTATAAAATGAAACAAAAAAGATGAGCTTCTAGAAAGTGGACATGAACATGAGGATAAAGTTTCCTTGAATGCACTGCTTTTTCCTAGTTTCTATTGATAGTGAACACTTTTAGAGATTATGTTTAAATATTTATAGAGAAAATCATGGAGTCGTAGTGATCTATGGAAATTTAATTTCCTCTATAAATATATCCCTTGAGGATTGGAGAAAATTACCATTAGATGAAGAGAAGGCCAGTCAAGACAGAGAGGCCATGAGAAGTAATTGTGTATTTAAAAAAAAAAATATTCCTATGTGTTTTTATATATGTGTTATATTACTATCGTATGAATATTTGGTATATATGCACGACATGCATTTTGAGTTGCACATGTGTTGCATGGCTCAGAGGAGGAGAACCAAATGAGTAAATGATGGTCACTTCAAGTTCAAATTGAAAATTAAATGAACCTAAGTTGAAAGCTTTGTTTACAAGGGAATCGTCATAATGCAGTTGGAAGTACAAATAAGACTGTGAATTAAGAGTATTTAGAAATTAACATTGCATGGAGACGATCGATTGTGCACGAGAGGGCGTGGATACATGACAAAAGGAGTGAAACATGCGCTGTTGAAATTTGGTATTGACCAAAGAGCATGAGGAATAACGTTACCTGCAACATGACAGAAGTTTCTATGGTGCTTTCTCCCTTTCAACCCATGAGTTTTTTTAAAACCCTACATTGCATTGTTGACTCTTAGGACCCTGTAGTTTTGAATTTTTGGTGTGGATTTTCATGCGAGGACCATGCGTGTGAAGATAATGTTCTTAGTAAAAGAAGCACAACATTGAGTATTAAAGGTTGATTGTGCACCCATAACCAATAGGTCCAAAATCAAGCCAAATAAAAATATTGAAAACGATAGACCCCAAAAATCATTTTCATCAAAGGTCACTTTATATGGCACTTGTTAATATGACCTTATTTTAAGTAGTCAATTTAATTAAAAAGAAAAAAAACAAATTAAATAAACATCTAATTTTATGTATAAAAATATATTAAAAAAAGAAATGAAATATATATAGCAAATTTCAAATAAAAAACTTGTATGTAAACAAAAATAAGAATTTTAAGAAGGTACACAAATTTTTTTACTCATATATAACTCTTAAAATTAGATTTTGTATACCATTATGGAAAAATAATTTAGCTTTTTCATATTACAAACTTTCTTGACTTGTTAAGTGAACATAACTATAGTGATTTAGAAAATATTTTATCTCTTCTTTTTTATTATAGAAATAAAATTTTAGTAAGTCTCAATTAATCTCTTACTTTCTTAAGCTCCAATGGACCATAATGGAATTTGTGCTACATCATCATCATCATCATCATAATCATCAATAATATTATAGAAAATTTTTAAATAAATATTAATTTTTTATATAGTAAATATAATTTATTCATCTAAATTATTGTATAAATAAGAATGAAATATTCACATATAAAGAAATATAATATTTTAACAATTTATAAATAATATGGTGCTAATAGAGAAATAATATAACTTTTAAGGTATTTTATAATATTGAGGTTATTAGCATGGAAGTTATAAATAATGTTACTTAACTTTTAAAAAAGAAAAAAATAATATAATAATTATAATTTAATATAATACTTAGTGATGTTTCTATAATAAATATAAATTAATTTTCTATTTGTGATTGGAAACTATCTTTGGTCCCTGAAGATGTATATAGTTATCATCTAAAACTTTAGATGGATCACACATATTACATAGTGTTATTGAGGAAATATCTAACAATAATTTTCTATTGTAAATAATAGTATGATAATTATGCAATAAAATATAATATATTAAGAATTAAAATTTGAATAAATAAATAGGTATTCTTATAGTTTAATTTTAATATAGATTATTTTATAAAATTTCGCATAAATAAAGATAATAATTAACATAATAAAAAAAAAATTATTAATAACTTATAAATTATGTAGATATAATTTATATGATGATATACATAATTTATATCACTAGAAGCATTTAAATTAGAGACTTTTTCCTAATTATAATTATCCAATGGTAAATTAGTTTTACTATGAATTATTAGTTGTTAATATATTTGTGTAAATTTTTATTATTAAAATAGTTATTTATGTTTAAAATGTTGATAGTAAATTACTAAATATTTTTATAATATTATTTTATATAAATTTAATTTATAATTTACTTATAAAATATATTATATAAATTATATATTTATTTTGATATTATTAAAATATATAATTTGAATAACTATATAAGTAACAAAACACTATATCTACTGATTGTTAGGCGCTATAAATTGATCTGATTTTTCTGAAGATGGAGAGGCGAGGTGTTAGGGCTTGAAGGTGATGGGGCTACAGATATGTGGTGGTGTCTCATAAAAGGTGTATAATAGGGAAGAATGGTGGATTGATCTAGTCGGATTCGGATCTCAAGAGATGGCAGCAGTCGAATAAGGGCCAATATCTAGCATCTTGCAGACGCTGGAAGCAAGAAGTCATAGAAGTGCCTTCTCCGAGAACTTGGCAGAAGCTCATCGATGGTAGGGGAGGGGAAAAGGAAGAATTTATATATGGAAATATGATAGAGACAGAGAATGGTGACCTAGGGGTGTTGTGGATGGATCTCAATCGAGGGACGACATTAGAGGCCCCAATTTTTGGCAATGGCTTGGAGGCAGGTTCTCTATGTAGAGGGCCTACAAGGCACCAGGGGATCATAGAGGGGATTCTCTCTCTATCATCTCGGTAAATCGAGTTACTCAATTTATGCCCAAAATGGGTAAAACTATCCATGATTTTTGAATTTATTGCATGTTGATATGGTTTTATTGATTACATCTATATATATAAAGACTAGGGTTCCCTGCTCTTGATGAGGGCAGCGTCGGGGGTAAAGCCTCACCGGTTACCTCTACGACACAGATTAAGGGAATGGGGTGATGTTAGACCCACCTGTGGGCTCTCCTTGATTCTCATCTTCATGCCCATAGACAAAGCATATGATCTATCGGTGGGATTTGCAATAACAAATATAATACAGAAACACGAGTTGGGGACTATACCCTGAAAAATAGTTTTCATATTTTCATAAAAAAATATAGATGAGAAATCAAGAACACTCTGGGTACAAGATTTGGATTTGGTCATAGACCTGAAGCACAATACCGAAGTGTCAACTGGTTTTCCGTCCACAAAAAAAAGCTTGATATATTCATGGAAGGTACTACAGGAAGAATCCCAATTAAAATAATACCATATCTAGAAGAATTCATCCATAGTCCTGAATTTAAGGCTAAAAGGTTGAACTCTAGGAGGAAAAGCATCCACTGGAGCCAAATATTACATAACAGTTGGACCCATGAGTGGAGCCAACAATGCCAAAGCTGGCTCCCCAAATGGTGTCTCGTACAGGAACATTCTGCAGGGGAAAAATGCAGTAGAAACAACTTCCGTACCAATAGAGAATACTCCCAAACCATACATTGTGGAGAAACTGAACTGCATGCTAGAACTGAATAATAATGTATTATAGATCGATGAATATCTCTCCACATTCAAAACATAGGCAATAATTTGCAGATTTAACTATTTTTGGCCCAAACCAATGGAGCTTCTCTATTGGATTTTCACCAATTGGACTATGGATTGTGATATCCATCTCTGCTACAAGGGATGTTTTATTTTCAAGTTCTCCTCTAGAGAAGCCATAGATATCATTCTTGAGGTGGGATCATGGTTGTAGGGTTCTATCAAACTCTTTATCACACGTTCGTTCCCCGATTTTGATGCAAATACAATGGAGATAACCAGAATGTCATTTTGGGTACGGCTGTATAATATCCTCCTTCATTTTTGGAATGAACAGGTACTAGAAGGCATTGTAAATAGTATAGGGAGATACATAAAAGCAGACGTCCAACGCCTGGTGGAAAGAATATTCACTTTAGTTCGAATCTCTATTGAAGTGGACCTTAGAAAAGGGTTACCTGAAAGTATGCATTTGATCCATCACCAGAAAAAATGGCAGCAACACCTTGATTATGAAAATAGTGCATCTAGATGCAAAATATGTAGGAAAACTAGTCAATTACGAAACACATGTCCGGATGGTAGAAGAGAAAAAAAATGAAAAAAAGACAGGGAAAGCTTCAGAAGGTTGGAATTCCGCTCAGGTGGACTAGAGAAAGAAATAGAAGAAGGGGATATACCCATTCTGAATGAAATCAATCAGGGTGTAGCAAATCCTAGGTTCCAGATCATGAAGCAGAATATCCAATTGGGTCAAATGCGATGCTTCATCCGACACAAACCATGGTCGATCTTTTGAAAGCTAGGGATCAGTTTGATATAAGCTCAACATAGAATAAAATATCACATGTGTTTGAAATCTCGGATTCCAAATAAGAAAACTCCATGAGGAACATTGAGTTGGCCTTGGTTCCTTCTTCCCTGCATTCAGGGACTTGGCAAATCATTCAAAAGAGAAAATTAAAGCGTGAAAAGCCTAGCCCTGTAGGCAATATGAAAATTTTTGGGTAGCCTAGCTACATTGTGTGCTTGATCACACGTGCCCATTGGGTGTATTGAATGCTTAATTGCATCGGCAAAATGTAACTTTTCATTAATTATTAATTGAAAGTTGCTGATTTTTTCTTGGGAAAAAAGAAAAAAGAAAACACTAAATCTACAACTGAATTCTAAATAAAATTTTATGACACTAAATTGAAATCTGAATTGTATATAAGATATTATAGGGAAAATAACACCTCCTCAAATTAGATAAATTGTATGTAAGCATATTATTATTTTTAAGTAGTTTAAGGGACATACTTGTTGGAAAAAGTTTATATATTAAATTTCAATTTTAATGATTTTTTATCTTTCCTCAATGGTTTTCTCAATTATGATTTTAATTCATTCTATTTACAATACTTTAGTAAGTTACCTTGGATTTTTTTTTCAAATGACGGTGATAGTCGTTAAACTAGCAATTTGCCCCAAAAGGTGCAAGGAGAGGGTGACAAGATTGTTGAATTGGAAAAGTTGTACTTTGATTTGAAATAATATTTTTTATTTATGTTGTTTAGCATATTTGTGTTAAGTTTATAATATATAACTAAAATGGTAATTTAAATATTTCGATGATGCACAACACAAAAACCATGATGGCTTGTCCTTCACTTTCGTTTCCCCACTCTAACATCTTAAGCTATGGGCGACTTTGGTATTATTATGGATTGTGACATATTAAAATATGGGTGAGTTGGTCCTCTTGTGGATTGTCCTTCACAGTGACTTCCTCACTCTGTCATCCCTCTACAACATCTTTTTATTTTATAATTAATAAATAAATATCTTTTTTATAAGATGACCATAAACATATTAGATTTAACTATTCAAAGTCTAAACAATAACTTCCTGAACAAAATAACCATGATGCTCTGACATCATAACCTATGGGTGAATTGGTCTTTTTATGGATTGTGATATCTTAAAATATGGGTGACTTGGTCCTCTTGTGCATTGTCCTTCATGATTGTCCCATTGTGACATCCCTCTACAACATCTTTCTATTTTAATAATGTATAAATAAATACCTTTTTATAAAATTTCCATAATCATATTACATTTAAATATTCAATGTCTAAATAAAAACTTCCTGAAAAACATTTATTATTATTATTATATTATTGTATATAACTTTCAACAATAATTATTATAATAATAATTTACATTACCAATTTTATAGTATTTTACATCTTATTTTAAAATCCATCCCTTCAATCAATATATTTGGATCAAAATATATGATTCTACCACCAATAGGATCTTTCTCACAAACTACTATTTCGCTCCCATCAACTCTAAATCATATAAGAAGAACAACCTAGACAAGAATTTTCCTTTCAATTCTTTAGAAAAAGACATCTTCAACCTGAGAAATTATGGTAATATCATTTTACTCAGAGACTTTAATGCTAGAACTTCTACTAACCTAGCCATTACATTAAGCAAAAAATCTAACCTCGAACCCTTGTGGCTTGATGAAGATAGTAACTTAGCTAATAAATTCAAGAGAAAATTTGAAGACATCGAGAATTTATTTGACACGGAGCTTCTCAAACTTTGCAGTTCCTAGGACTTAATTATTTTTAATGGTATTAACAAGTGGTCCCTCTCTGGTCATATGACATGTTTCCATGCACTGGGTAGCAGTGTCATGGATTATGCCATATCTAACATCCTTGTCCTCAAACATATTATAAAATTTGAGGTTCTTAATGGATTCGAGCCTAACTCTGACCACAGACCTCTGTCTCTATCCCTCAATCTTGCTATGCATACCACCCACCTGTAGGAGACCAATGAAAGAAAAAGACACATTCACTTTGATAGAAGTAAAACCAACCTCTTATTAAGGGATTTAGAGAGGGAGTTAGGCCCCATGAATTATAATAATAAAATTGATCAAATTTATTACCATTTCACCACTATCCTTTCCAACATGATTAGGAAGTTTTCTAATGATATTTCATTTAATAATTCTAATAGAACTTCGAATCCATGATATGACAAATATTGCAAGATGGCTAGGAAAGTGATCAAAGATTCTCATAATGAGATCATTAAACTGCATAATATAAATATATACACAAATATCATCAAGAGGAACAAAATATCATATATTAATAGAAGGTAGGATGATCTTCTCCACCTTTCTAAAGTCACGCCCAAAAATTTTTGGCCGAATGTTCTTGTCCATAAAACCAAAGATAAGCATTCTATCCCCTTAGAAAAATGGGACAACTATAGTAAGAAGTTGTATGACTCTCCAGACACTATGAGAACCACCTTAATCACTCAAATTAAGGAGGATTTATTCTCTCTTGACGACATTGAGTCTGGTCTTAATAAGATTTCTAATGGGAAAGATAAAGGTATTGAAGGACACCAGGCTGAGATCCTTAAAATGGGAAGATCTATCCTCATTCCTTATCTTCACATGCATCTCAATATGGCTATAACACATGGATTCCCTCGAATTTGGACGCAAAGCCTTATTGTACCTGTATTTAAAAATGGGAACAAGAGTGTTCCATCCAAGTACATCAACATTATGGTTATCCATATCCTGACCAATCTTTATGGGTTCATTTTGGAGAAGAAGCTTTGCCTTTTGCTTCAAATCCAAGGAAAAAGAGCTAAGGGAAAAGCTGGTTTTAGGAGACATCACTCAACTATTGACCATCTAGTGAGTCTTAGAATCATTTCAGAGGAATGTCACAATAGTAAATTCAATCTCCTATGTTGCTTTGTGGACTTTAGAAAAGATTTCAAAACTGTCCCTTGGGATAAACTTAAAGAGATCATAGTCATTCATGAGAAGATGATTGATGTAATCTGTTTCTACGAGGTCGTCACTGCCAACATTAAGACCAACAATGGGTGGTATAAAGATATTAAATGTAATATTAGAGTTAAGCAAGGGTGTCCCCTATCGCCTACCCTTTTTGGCATATACATAGATAATCTAGAGGAGTGTCTGGAATTAGCGGGCTGCAAGGGCACCGAGCTTGCTGGTGTTCTCATTAGTCTTCTCCTCTACGCCGATAACCATGATAAGAACCTCTATATTCCTCGTGACTACTGATATAATATGGGTATGACACTTGAAACTGACAAAACTAAAGTCATGATCATCAAATCCAAAAATAGCACCGATGGTAGTTTCATGTATAATAACCAGTGCTTAGAGCAGGTTTCTTCTTATAAGTATTTGGGAATTGACTTCCCAATTGACTTCCCTCATCATATCAACTAGAATTATAACATCGAGAAAAGGATTATTGGGGGTTGGAAAGCTTATTATGATCTTGAAAACAATTGTATGTCAGTTGATATTTACATTTGGATTAAAAAGAGGTTCCTCTTTAAGACCCTTGTCACCCTTGTTGTCTTATACATATGTGAGGTTTGGAGTTGTAGTATATCTAGAGAGTCATGGAGGAAGATTGAGATGATTCAAAATAAATTAATAACTTCCAACCTTAAGATCAAGGGAAATAATTCGTATCCTATCCTCTTGATTGAATCTAGTTTGTCCCCCATTGAAAGTACATCTATATCAAGATATATGATTTATAATAAGAAGCTTGACAACATGCAATAAAAAAGGCTCCCTAAAATTTATTCTAACTGTACTCAAAACCCTCACTTTTTCCTCAAGTGTGGGTGGCATAAGGATGATCTATCCTGGCTCAACCATTGTGGAATTAAGAAGGAGCTCAATATGGGAGGAAAATATAATATAAAAAATACTATTACCTCCAAGTTTAAGGACAAGTTGTGGGAGGATCAGGAGCTGGAGGGTAAAAGGAAGATAATATACTATAAGGAAGTGATCAACCCCACCCTTGATAGTCAGAATTATCTCTCTATGTATTCCAGCAATAAGAAGAAAATGAACATCGCTAAGATAAGCACTAATTCCCATGAGCTTCAGAGTGATACTGGGCTGTGGTCTATTCCCAAGACCCCTTGGAACGATAGAATCTGTTATATTTATGATTATAAGCAGGTGGAAGATGAAAATCACTTCCTTTTATAATACGAGAATCTTGTTCACATTCGCTCTCAATTCCCTACCATCTTCCACCATTCCAATCTTCTTGACCTATTAAGCCAACCCACCTATAGTGATCGTGCAACACTTATTTCCCTTCTCTTTGACCATAGAAACAAGATTTTAAAGAATCAAAATAAAATTCTTTCTTTTATCTTAAGTTCTGTTAGGCCACATTGGTCTTAATGGATGGTAACCATTATCATCATCATCATCATATAATTCCATTTAAAATGTTAAATTTTTTAAAAATCATTATACTATTCAATTTATTATGACTAGTTATAAAAATTTTCATATTTTAAAATATTATTTATAAAAATGTTAAAAATTATATTTAATAATGTGACCACTTATTTTTTTAGTTTGTAAAATATTATTTATAAAACTATTAAAAATTATATTTAATAATGTGACCGCTTATTTTTTATTTTTTAATCTGAAGACATGGGACTGTACATGATTATTATTAGCTTGTAATTGCAAATTGTAGTTGCTAATTGACTAGTGGATTCAATTTGTGATTGATATTCAATAAGGCCTTTCTACCTTAAATTCCACAAAAGGAGAAAATAGCTCAATTCAAGAACTTTGGAGCATAGTTACCAAGTTTTACCAAGTTTGTCTGAATTGGGTAATACAAAATAATTCCATTGGAATATTAATACACAATTTTTCTATATGGTAATATTGAGAAACCAAATGTTCTTGGCTTAAAAAAATTGAAAGAGGAATAACTTCTGGATTAAAACTTATTTGGCTTTTTCGGGAAACATTCTTTTGAAAGATAGAAATAACATGTGTTGTTTACTATGAAATCCTAAACACTATAGGTTGAGATTACTAGGTATTTGTTCACTAAAATAGTAAGGGTTGTGTTTATTATAGGAATTTATTTTTAATGGATCACAATTAAAAAATTAGTTTGTGAATATTATTGTTGAATAAATTTATATTATATAGTTAAATGGTCTGAAATTATGTTTCACTACTTGAGAGATAAATTTGTGGATAAATGGACTTGTAGGGGTCGGAGGAGAGGGGAGGATGACAAGAGAGAAAGAGAGAGAGAGAGAGAGAGAGAGCGGGGAGGGGAGGGTGAAGAGGAGGAGGGAGGGAGAGAGAGTGAGAGAGGAGAGGGAGTGTAAGGGAGGGAGGCAAATGGTTAGAGGTAGAGAGAGAGGGAGGGGAAGGGAGTGTGAGGTAGATAGAGAGAGGGGAGGGCCCCCCGCCTCATCCTATCCCTCTCTCTCTCTCACCCTATCCCCCTCCCTCTATCTCCCCCTCTCTAACCATCCATATCCTTACCTCTCCCTCTATTTGTCGCTCCCTCAGCCTCCCTTCACATCCTCCTCCTCTCTCTCTCTCTCTTCCTCCCTTCCTCCCTCTCTCCTCCTCCTATCTTCTCATCCCCTCTCCTCCCCCCTCCCACCTCCCCATCCTGTTCCCCTTTCTATCTTTCTGTCCTCCTTCCCTTTCCTTCCCTCTCTACCTCCCCCCTTCTCCCTCTCTATCGCCCTTTCCATTTTCCTCTCCCTCCCCCTTTCCCTAACCCTCTCACCATTAATTGGCATTGTATGCCCCATCTCTCCCTATTTTTATCTCTCTCCAATGCCCTTTCTCTCCCTGCTCTCTCTCTCCTCCTCCTCCTCTCTCACTTTCTCTCTCTTTCTCCCTCCATCCACTCCCTCACCCCCTCCACTCCCCTACCCCCCTCCCCTCTCTCTCTCCTCCTTCCCTCTCTGCCTCCCCCCTTCTCCCTCTCTATCTCCCTCTCCATTTGCCTCTCCCTCTACCTTTCCCTCACCCTCTCACCATTCATTGGCATAATATGCCCCCTCTCTCCCTCTTTCTCTATTTTTCCATCGTCCTCTCTCTCCCTACCCTCTCTCTCCTCCTCCTCCTCCTCCTCATCCTCTTCCTCTGTCACTTTCTCTCGCTCTCTTCGCCACCCTCACTCCACTACCATACCCCCTCCCCTCTCTCTCTCCTCATTCCCTCTCTCCCTCTGTCCTTATCCCTCTCTATCTCCCTCTCCATTTGGCTCTCCCTCTACCTTTCCTTCACCCTGTCACCTTCCATCGTACTAAAAGTCCCCCTCTCTCCCTATCCTTCTTTCTATCCATCTCACTCCCCTCCCCTCTCTATCCTCCTCCATGTCTTCCTCCTCCTCTCTCCCTCTCTCTCGCTCTCTTCTCATCCCTTCTTCCCATCCCTTCCCCTCTCTCCCTCAGTCTCTCTCTCTCTCTCCCCCTCTATATCCTCCTCCCTTCCTCCCTCCCATTCCCTCTCTCCCTCTCCCTTTCTCCCTCTCTCTCTATCCCCCTCCGTTCCTCCCTCGAAATCCCTCTCTCCCTACCTCCCTCCCCCCTTCTACCTTTCTCTCTCATCCTCCTCCCCTCCCCTCAATGCAATCTGTCTCCTTCTCTCTCTTGCTACAACCTTCTCTATCTCCCTCACCTCTCCTACCCTCTTCCTTCCCCTTGCCTCTCTCCTTGCATCGTTATTGATCTCTGTCTCTCTCTCTTTCTCTTTCTCTCTCTCTCTCTCTCTCCATCTCCCCTCCTCCCTCTCTCTCTCCTCCTCCCTTCCTCCCTCCCCTATCCTTCACTATCTCCCTCCCTACTTATCCCTCTATATATCCCTCTCTATCATTCTATTTTTTGTCCCTCCCTCCCTCTGTCATCCTCCTCCCTTCTCCTCCCCTCCCCTCCCCTTCCTTCTCTTCCTCCCCTCGCACCCTCCCTCCACCCCCCTCCTCCATGATCCTTCCCTCCCTCCCTACCTCCCTGTGTTCATCCTCCTCACCTCCCATATCCTCCCCCTCCCATACTCCTCCTCCCTCTCCTACCCTCCCCTCACTCCCTCCCCCTTCTCCTCCTCTTCCTCTCCATCCCTCCCCTCTCGTCATCCTCATTTATGTCTTCATCCTCATCCTCGTCCGTGTCCTTGTCCTCCTCCTCTTCCCCTACTCTCCTCTCCTCAATTCTCCTCCTCGGGATGCTATCCTACCCTCTCTCCCTCATCATTCTCCTCCTAATCCTCTCCCACCATCCCTTGCTCCTCATCCTCTCCCTCATTCCCTTCACTCCTCCTCCCCCTCCTCCTCCCCTGTCCTCCTCCCCTAACTCGTTCTGCTCCTTCTCATCTCCCTACCCTCTCCTCCTCCTCCTCTCTTGCATTGTCATCCCCGTCACACTCCTCCTGCCCTGCCCTCGTCTCCTCCCTCCTCCTCTTCCTCCCTCTCCTACCCTTTCTTCCCTCCCTCCCAGTCCTCCTCCTCCTACCTCCCTCCCACTCCTCCTCCTCCTCTACCCTCCCTCCCAGTCCTCCTCCTCCTACCTCCCTCCCACTCCTCCTCCTCCTCCCTCCCTCCCACTCCTCCTCCTCCATGCTCCCTCCCTCCCTCCCACTCCTCCTCCCTCTCTCCCTCACACTCCTCCTCCTCCGTCCCTCCCTCCCTCATTCTTCTCCTCCTCCTCCCTCCCTCCCCTCTCTTACTCTTCCTCCCTCCTTCCCTCTTCCTCCCTCTTCTCTCCTCCCCTCTCTCTCTCCCTCCCTCCATTCCTCCTCCTACTCCTCCTCACCTCCCTCACTCCATTCCTCCCCCTACTCCTCCTCCCTTCCCTTCCTCCCTCCCTTACTTTTCCTCCTCTTCCCTCAACCCCCTACTTACTCCTCGCTCCTCCTCCTCTTTCGCTCCCCTCCCCTCCCTCACTCCTCCTCCTACCCCTCTCCCTCCCTCCTCACCTACCCTCTATTCCCCCTCCTCCCACACTCCCTCCCTTTCTCCCATCCTTCTTCTCTCCTTCTCCCTCCCTCCCCTCTCTTCCTCCTCTCCCTCCCCTTCCCTCCCTTATCCTCCTCCTCCCTCTCCCCTTCCCTCCAATATTCTCCTCTTCCTCTCCTATCCTCCTCTCCTCTCCTCCACTCACCATCCCATCTCCTCCTCCTCCCCTCCCCTTACCATCCCCCTTGTCCTCCTCCTCCTGCCCTTACCCTAACCCTTATACCTCCCTCGATCCCCTACTACTCTTCTCCCTCTCCCTCCCTCCTCATCTCCCTCTTCCTCTCTCCTGCCGTCCCCTCCCCTCTTCGTCCCCCTCCTACCATAGCCTCCACTCCTCCCTCCTCCTCCCGACCCTACCCTCTTCTCCCTCCCTCCCTTTCCCTACTCCTCCTCCTCCTCCTCTCCCTCCCTCCCCTAGACCTCCTCCCCCTCCTCCTCCCCATCCCACCTCCCTCCCTTCCTCCTCCTCTACTCCACTCCCCTCCTCCTCCTCTCCCAACCTCCCCTCCCTTCTTCGTCCTCCTTTTCTTCCCTCCACCTTCCCTCCCCTCTCCTCCTCCACCTTCTCCGCCTCCCCCCTCCCTCTCTTCTCATATCCTCTCCTCCTCCCCTCCCTTCACTTCTCCTCCTCCTCCTCTCCCTCTCTCACCTCCCTCCCCTCTCCCCTCCCTCCCCTCTCCTCCTCCTCCTCCTCTCCTCCCCTCCCTCCACTCCTCCTCCTCCTCCTCTCCCTCCCTTGCTCCTCACTCCGCTCCCTTCCTCACCTCCCTCACTCCTCCTCCTCCTCCTCCTCCCCTTCCTCACTCCTCCTCACTCCTCCTCTTGTCCTCTCTCCCTCCCTCCCTCACTCCTCCTCCCCTACCCTCCCTCACTCACTCCCCTCATCCTAATCTCACTCTCTCACATCTCCTTCCCTCCCCTACCCTATCCTCCTCCTCCTCTCCTCTCCTCCCCTGATCCTCCCCATCGACCCTCCTCCTATTCCCCTCCTTCTGTCACTCTGTACCTCCACTCCCCTCCCCTCCCCTCCTCCTCTCCCTCCCTCCCCTCCCCTCCTCCTCCGCCTCCCTCCCTCCCGCCCTCCCGCCTCCCTCCCTCCCTCCACTCATCGTCCTCCTCCTCTTCCTCCTCCACCACCTCCTACTTCTCTCCTTCTATCCTCGTCCCCCTTCCCCGTCTTCCTTCCCTCCCCCACTCGCTCCCTCCCTCCTACTCCTCCTCCTCCTTCTCCTCCATCCATCACTTCCTCCTTCTCCTCCTTCCCTCTCCCTCCCACCCTCCTTATCCTCCTCCTCCACCTCGGCCCCTCCTCCCCTCCCTCCCACCCTCCACCTCGCCCTCCTCCTCCTCCTCCCGCCCTCCTCCTCCTACCTCCACCCCTCCCTCCTCCTCCTGCCCTTCGTCCCTCCGTCTCTCCCTCCCTCCACCTCCCCTCCTTCTCCTCCCACCCTCCCTCGCTCCCTCCCTCCCCTCTCCTCCTCCTCCTCCTTCTCCTCTCCTCTCCTCCCCTCTCCCTCCCCCTCCTAGTTATCCTCCTCCTCCACCTCCTCTCCCTCCCCTCTCCACCTCCTCCTCCTCCCGTCCCTCCCACCCTCCACCCTTCTCTCCTCCTACCCTCCCTCCCTCACACCTCTTCGCCTCCTCCTCTCCTCCCTCCCTCACTCCTCCTCCTCCTACCCCCTCCACTCTCCTCCCCTCTCCCTCCGCCTCCTACTCATCCCCTCCTCCTCCTCCTCCTTCTCCTCCTGTCCTCCCCTCCCCTCTCCCTCCGGCTCCTACTCATCCCCTCCGTATCCTCCTCCTCCACCTCCTCTCCCTCCCCTCCCCTCCACCTCGCCCTCCCACCCTCCACCTTGCTCTCTGTCTACCATCCCTCCCTCACACCTCTCCTCCTCCTCCTCTCCTCTCCTCCCTCCCTCACTCCTCCTCCTCCTCCTACCCTCCCTCCCTCCTCCTACCCTCTATCCATATCTCCCACCCTCCTCCTCCCCTCCTCTCCGCTCCCCCTCCTTCTCTTCCCCTCCCGTGCTATCCTCCCAACCTCTCTCACTCCCTCATTCTCCTCTGCTCCTCCTCTCCCTCTCCTTCCCTCCCCTCTCCTCCTCCTCCTCCTCCTCTCCTCTCCTCTCCTCTCCTCCCCTCTCCTACTCCTCCTCCTCCACTTCCCCCTTCACTCCTCCTCCTCCACCTCCACCTCCCCATTCTCTCCTTCTATCCTCCTCCCCCTCCCCTATATTCCTCCCCTTCCCCCCTCGCTCCCTCCCTTGTACTCCTCCTTCTCCTCCTTCATCCCTCCATCCCCCCATCCTCCTCCTCCTCCCCTTTCCCTCCCACCCTCCTTATCCTCCTCCTCCACCTCCTCTCCCTCCCTAACCCTCCACCCCACTCTCCCCCTACCCTCCCTCCCTCACACCTCTCCTCCTCCTCCTCTCCTCTCCTCTGTCCCTCACTCCTCCTCCTCCTCCTCCTGCCCTCCCTCCCTCCTCCTCCTACCCTTTGTCCCTACCTCCCTCCCCTCTCCTCCCACCCTCGCTCCCCTCTCCTCCTCTTCTCCCTCTCCTTCCCTCTCCTCCTCCTCCTCCTCCTCCTCTCCTTTCCTCCCCTCTCCCTCCCCCTTCTACTCATCCCCTCCTCCTCTCCCATCCCCCTCTCCCTCCTCCTCCTCCCCTACGCTCCTCTCCTCCCTCTCCTCCCCTCCACTCCATCCCTCCCCCAACTCCTCCCGTCCCTCCCCCTACTCCTCCTCCTCCTCTCTCTCCTCCTCTTGCTCCTCCTCATCCTCCACTCCTTCCCCCATCCTTCCCTCATCCCCTCCTCCTCCTCCTCTCCTCCCTTCCCATACCCTCCATCCGGACTCCTCCTCCTTCTCCTCCTGCCCTCACTCCCTCCCTCCTCCTCCTCCTTCCCTCTCCCTCCTCTCTTCCTCCTCTTTTCTCCCCTACCCTCCCTTCCTCGACCTTCCCTACCCTCCCTTCCTCGATCCCCCTCTCCTCCTCCTCTCGCTCCCTCCCTCCCCTCTCCTCCTCCTCTCCCTCGCCCCCTCTCCTCCTCATACTCTCAACTCCTCCTCCCAATCACCCCCCCCAACTCCTCCTCCTCCCCTCCCTCAGTACCTCCACTCCTCCTCCACCCCTCCCTCTCTCCCCATCCTTCCCCTCCTCCTCGTCGTTTCTCGCTCCCTCCCTCCTACTCCTCCTCTTCCTCCATCCCTCCCCTCTCCTCCTACTCTCATCTCCTCTCCTCCCCCTGCCCCTCTTCCCCTACCCTCCTCTCCTCCCCCCTCCTCCTCCTCCTCCACCCTCTCTTTCTCCGTCCCTCCCCTCTCTCTCCTCCTCCTCTCCCTCTCTATCCCTCCCTCTCTCTCTTTCTCTCTATTTATATATAATATCATCACCAATCATCACCAATCTAACTATTTATTTATTTTAATAAAATATAATAAATAATTTCAAAATAGATTTAAATAGAATCACTACTATTTTTTAACATACTTAAAAAATATTATATAAAATTAACTTTTGAAATTAACACAATCGTATTTTTGGCTAAAATAAAAATAATAATAGTTACAAATAACTGAAGTTTTCAAATAGTAAACCCTAGGTAAGTACATAGTAATTTTTTATTTTTTATTTTAATTTTAAAGAAATGCTAGATAAATAAGATCAAATTAGCAAATAACAAGTAACTAAAAACGAACACAATTTTTAGTTCTCTTCATCGTCACAAAGGAGACGTAAACTTTGCTCACGATCTATTCTGAGTAATTCAAACAACCATAAACTTGTTAGGTTCTAGATGAATATGCATGGTATGCTCTGTTCTAGAGGAATTGAAAACAGCCAAAGACATGCAATTAGTTCTGGGATTCAATCTAATTCACGAGTGATAAAATAATTATAATTTTCTAACACAACGAAAAACAACCAAACAGTTGCAATTAGTTTCTGAATTCAATCAACGTGTATGTGATTAGTATTGTGGATATTCCATCTAATTCACTAGTGATAAAATAATTATAATTTCTTAACACTATGAAAAATAAGTTTTACGATAGTTTCCTACTTTTTGATGCCCAATAACTGAATTTTTAAAATAGTAGACTAGAGCTGAGCTCCCAATAAATTCCAAGATATGCTAGATAATTAAGATTAAAATAGCAATTAAGCATTCGTTCAATTTCTCGTCTGAATGTTTGCTCACACTCTGTTCTAGAGTAATATGTCTTGCATGGCATGCTCTGTTCTAGAGTAATATGTGTGGCATGGCATGCTCGATTTCTCACGATATGTTTTCCTACCGAATGATATTTATGTTTTCCTACCTAGTGATATTTATCAGTCCATATTCATACATATTTATCATTGTTTATCTACGAGACTGTAACCATCCATAAATGTGTTTAGAATCTGTGTTTTCATTACCGTAAATGGATCTTATACCAGAAAAACTCCGAAGACAAAATACTGTAAAATTGGAAAATAAACTCTAAATAGATCTTATACTAGAAAAACTACGAAGATAACATCGTGTAAAAATAGAAAATTCAGTAAGTGACCATTTTCTATATAAAATCACATGTGAGACAATATGTAGCCACACAGGTCTCTCCATTTCAGCTCCCTGTATTCAGTCATTAGGATTGACATAGAAGGGAATTAACTTTCGTAAATTAGTGGTGTATTCTTGTTAATCTTGCATTATTATATCTTACACTTGCATTGTCTAAATGTTACCTACGCTTCAAGATACCCTGATGTCTCTTTTCTAGGTTATTGAGTTTCACAGGTTTTATACTCTCTACTTTCCTGCATAACTAGCCAGCGATTCCAACCTCGATTGTAAAGATATCCCACAAAGCATTTTGAACTCTGACATGCCAGATCGTGATAATGACGGAGGTTCATATATTGAAGAATAAAGAAACCCCATGGATGTTGATCGTGATGGTGGTGGGAGTTCTATGATTCCACAGGCCCTAATGCAAATCCTTATGGGTGGATGATTACTGAAATATAATGGCATTATGGGTGGAAGATTACAGAAATAGAGATGTGTGATGCATAGTAGTGGCAACTGGACTGCACCAGCTTGTAAGAAAAACAATCCTGAAAAATAAAAAAACCGGGTCCATGGACTCTAGACTCTAGAGTAATATGCATGGCAGCTCTGTTCTATAGGAATATATGGGCAAGAGCAGTCAACTTGGATTGGGTTCCAATATCATCGTCTTTCCTAATAAACCATTTATATCTTAATAAACCATTTATATCATATTTTTGACAAAAATATAATGCCAAATAAAATAAAATACATAAAGCAATGAACAGGTAGCCATTCTAGATGGAGCAGGAAAAAATCTACGCAACCCCTAACAACAATTTCACTGAACAGATATGTTGATACCATGAATCTTGATTACAAAAACAAAATGTTGAAATTCCTTTTAAATTGGATTAGAAAAAGGTCATCTAATTCGTATTTGAAGCTGGAAAATTCAGAGGCAAATTGTACCTACCTCTTCAATTATCCTCTTCAATTCCAATCCCTCTGCGTTATCTCCATACATACCTTATCTTGATACATACCTGCAAATTGTCAAAGCCAGTCCTATTAAACGCAACCAAAATATATATATAAATCCAAACAACAAAAATCAAATTACAGATATCGAAAGGGATCAAATCAACTATAATAATAACACTCACTTGATCTCAACAATAGACGAGCTATCCAACCCTGAAACACCGATCTCCGCTGGAACAAAACACACAAATCGCAGAAAAAAGTGAGGATGAAACCTTTTCTAGCTTACTATGTTTTTATGCCCTCAGCCGTTTAGCTTTTTCCCTTTGCGGAATGCCATTTTTTAGCTTTTCTGACCACCGCTTTTTAGCTTTTCTCACCTCCGCTTTTTAAGATTGTTTTTCTTAGAACGGTAAAAGGATTGTTTTCCTATAACGGTAAACATTCTTGGGCATTGTGAAAATTATAAAAAAATTAGGAAGGTCAAATAACTTTTTATAAAATAAAAGAGGTTAATTTAAATTGTTACATGTATAATTTTATTTTACATATTTCAAATAGCACCTGAAATATATAATTAATATAGATATAATTATTTAATTTGAAAATGAAAATATATAATATATATCTATATTTTTTGTGTTAATTTAAAATTATTTTGATCATTTTAATGGGTTTTGATCACTGAGTAAGTGGATGTTTTTTTAAGCAATTTTAGGAAAATGTTTTTGGTTAAAATCCCTATAAGTTAATTTTACATAGAAATAAAAGAAAACAAGAAAAACAGAAAAACAGATAACTGTAGCTCAATTATATAATTTATATTTTAATATAATTGTAAAAACAGTCGATCATTGAAATTGATAAACAAATATATTTAGAAAATTAACTTTGATATTTTAATAATAATTTCATGTATGTGATTTTTACAGAAAATTTCTGATATTTACTTTATGGATCACAGAAGCCAAATTCCTAATTTCAAGTTCATGAAAGATGATTATCAATTAAAAAATGCTTATTGCTGGAATAATTGATTTTTTATAATCACTTTTTTTAATATTCATTATTATTTTAGATAAATATAACTAAAATAGAGATATTTTAATTTTAATTTAATTATTATTCAAAAAATTATAGAAATTATTCTACTTACATTTTTTAACATAAAATTAATTTACAATTATATTTTTATTATTATTATTTAATTTTAAATATCATTATATTTTATAACTTTTACAATATTATTTTATTCATATTAATTTTATTATATTATAATTTTTTCAATTTAATAGGTATTATAATTGAGAAATGGAAAATAAATAAAATATATAGATTAATTTCATTTTGTTTTAAAATTTAATATATATCTTTAAGGCCTTTATTGCTTCCTAATAAGATAAAAACAATTCTAAAAGAAAAAGTATATAATTTTTTAGAACTTAAAATGTTTCCATTATTATATTTTTTTTTACTTGCAATGGTTTTGTATAAAGAAGAATAAGATACAATTATTTTGATTAACATAGACAATAAAAATTGTATTTGTAGATTATAATGAAATATATTTTGCAATATTATACATATCTATTTTATTGGAAAAAAATTGAATATATATATATATATATATAACTAATATTTATATTAATAATTTATATAATGAGTTGTCTTTAGTGTGACTTTTTGAAGGCTTTTTTTTGTGGATTTTTCTGGTCTAATTTCTCTAAAATCCAGCAGGAATTCATTGAAAACATAAGTCTCATGGGTAATCTTGCACAATAGAAGTACCCTAGGGGTTTTTTAGGGTGTTGAATCCATATATAAAGTAAAAAAAAATAGTTTAAATAATATATTAGTGATAAATAGTCTAGAGCCTTGGATAGAACACTGTTAAGGCACTCCTTCATGTGAAGTCATTGGTTCAATTTCTACCCAGTTTACAAAACAAAATATATTAATGATAAATACAACATATACACTAACAATTATAATATGTAATATTATATTATAATATTTAAAGTTATTAAGATGATTAATATAGTAGCCTATTAGAAAATATTAATTAATTTTATTAAAGAATTTACCAATTATTATAATAGATTCTTTAAATGATATAATATTTTAAAATATATTAAACTAAATTGAAATAAAATTATGTTAATTTTGAAAAAAAATAAATATTTTTTTGCTAATAAAATATTATTTTAAAATAAGAAAATTACTATTACCATATTATAATAAATAATTTTAAAAAATATATATTTAAAGATCAAATTTACACACACACACACACACATATATACTTATACTGATTGTTGGAAGCCAAATGTTGTTGAGGGAACGGAAAGTGAAAAGGGCGAAAATGGCGGAGATTGGAAGGGTTCTAGGGTAACCACCTTGGGGTGGTCAAGCTCCGGTCCATGCAGGGAAAATGGCAGGATGAGTGACAACACTTGGCCCCCACCTCTTTAACACTTGTAAAAAAATTTAAGTGTCGGGTTTTGTGCTTGTTTGGTTTTGGTTTATGCTCCATGTGGTGGGTTTTCTTGACTTTCTTCACCCTTTCCTCTAGCTTCAGTGGCTTTTTTAGTTTATTTTGTAGATATAAAAAGGGATAACTGTTTAACTTGGTTAGGGTTGTAATCAGTTGGGGTTACGGGGATCACATGTGGTGGGGGAGCTTTCCAATTTTTTTTTTCCTATTTTAATTTTTCTTCCATGTGCCTACAATGGGACTTATTGTTTTCTCCGGTCGGATACGATGGTCAAATCAGAGGAATATGTAGACCTGGAGCAGGAAGTAGTGGACATTGTAATGGTATGGGGTATGGATCCAACTCAGAAAATCTTTGTGAAGGTGAATCTCCCACTTCGTTTTCCTCACGACATGTGGAAGGAGGAAAGGATGTTGTGGGATTCAGCGGACGAGTATGGTCTCATGGGGGCAGTTGACTCTAGGCTTGAAAAAGGACTTGTTGGTGGTCCTGATAATAGTCCACAGGAAGGGATGGTGGTTTCAGTTTTCATGGGAGATAGACTGGAAGCATGTCCAGTGGAAATGATAAGTACTCTACAAAACCATTTTTCTGTTTCAGTTGGGAGGAATAGAGTACATTGTGTTTGGGAGTGGTATGGTTCCAAGTGTGGGCTTAAAAGCATGCTTAATTGACTTTGGAGATTCGAATGGGTTCCCAGTGAAACCCTCTTCCAGGGGTGTAAGGCTAGGAGGTTTTGAAAATGTACAACAGGAGGTGGGTTTTGGCATTGAACAGACCTATCTCTGTAATGAGGTTTATTGGAAATGCACACAGAGGATGGTCAGAATTTGCAGGAGCTAGTCCATGAAGCTCTGTAAAAGGGGGTTTCTTGGGAGGGTGTGAGGTTACAGTAGCAATGTGCCAAGACCTCAGAGGAGGGTAAAATTGTCAATACTTGGAAGGAAGGTGGGGTTTAGATCAATATTTTGCTGTAAAGCTGGTAGGGGTTTTGTTGGTTACTAGTGTGGATAATGGTGGAGAGGAGATAGGGGATGGGCCTAATGGGAGTCTTGAAAGAAATAGGGAGGATGATGTGGAGTTCTTAATATTTTCTGATCATGGTGAGTAGATGGGATTAGAAAAGGAAGAAAGGAAAAGTCATAAAAAAAAATTCGAGTGCCCGCATTTGATTTTAGGTGTGGAGATTTAACTATACAGGGAAATGGCAACATCGGAGTCTAGTCTGGTGGGTATAGCTTGACGGAAATTATTTTCCGTATAGTTTATAACTGAGTGGATCAAGCAATCCTTGGGTGGAGGTGATAACCCTGTCAAAGGGTTGGTTCATGATTAAATTTGTGAAAATAGAGACCCTGGAGTGGGTGCTTGCTCGTAATTGGAGGTTTGGAATTTCACCGATTCTATTGAAATGATGGTCGCCCATTTTTTATGCGAAGAGGGAAAGAGTGGTTGAGATTCCGGTGTGGGTGCGATCGTCGGCGCTGCCGCCACACTTATGGAATATGGATGTCTTTAAGGCTATAGGGAACAATATAGGTATCTTCTTGGAAGAGGATATGATATTTTTGGAGACAAAGGTATGAAATGTGGCTCATATATTGGTCTACCTTATTCCTCGTGAAGGTTTGGTGGAAAAAACTCACTTGCATTTTGAAGGGAATTCCTTCTTTCAAATCATTTATTATGCGCACGTAGCATTCTGGTGTCATAGATGCCACAAGCATGGGAAATTGGCCAGAGACTTCCCACTGGGTCTTAGCCAAAGGCAACAACATAGGAGTGCCAAAGGAATGTTTTCAGGGCTCAAAAAGAACAACTGGATGTTGAATATCTGGTACAGATGTACGAGGTGGGACAACATCAGGAGGACGAGCCGAGATTGATGGAAGGGTTGAAATTTTAGCTAGAGAAAGTGGATATTACCCCTATAAGTGTATTGAGTTAGCTTCCGGACCACTATGCCACTGTGGAAGCCTCAACAATTATAGCGGGTACTATCACTCAATCCTCTCCATCTGTTATTGATACTCTTGATAATTTATTGCATGTCATAAAATCACCTGGTCCTTCCAGGCCTCAAGAAAAAGAGCCACAATGTATCAATAATTTTTCAAAGGCCATGGACAGTGTTATCACTACTATCCCAAAGTTAACCATTGACACCTTTCCTTATCATCTGCAACCGAGGAATAAAAAAATTCTTTCCTGTGGAGGAATTTGGGGGACTGGGAGGTCTCCCTATGTCTATCAAACCCAAAAATTCAAGTGGTCGTAAAACTGAGATCTCAAAGCTACAACTAAAACCTATGATTGATATCGCAAATGTGAGACTAATTTCTCTGAAAGGGGTGCTTAGAGTAGCGCAATCCACTGTTCAGGTTACAAAATGATTTTATTGTCCTTTAATTGTAGATAATTTTCCAACACCCACAAGAAACAAGCTATAAAATCCCTTTTTATAAAATATTAACATGATTTGATTATGGTTCAAGAGACTTTGGGTCAGGGAGACCTGGTAATGGCATTCCTTTCAAAAATTATTATAGTTTGGTGTTTTGTTGCCTTAGATGCCAAAGGAATATCTAGAGGAATATATCCAGGGATTAGGGACTGTACCATAAAACTGAAAAACTCATGGGGCTCTGATCATGTCATTTCAGCATTTGTTTTTTCATTTGAACTGGCTATGGATCTCACATTTGTAAATATTTGTGGTCCTTTTTAGGAGAGTTCCGGTTTCTAGAACAACCTTCTCTCAAATTCTTTTATGCATGCCCATAATTTGGTAATGGGTGGTGATCTCAATTTCTCCCTTGGTTTGGCTAAAACAAAGAGTCCTCTAGCCCAAGCTGACCCTCTTGTAGATTTGTTCCTAAAAGTACTTAGAGAAGTGATATTAATTGAACAAAAATTAATAAAAATCATTCCCACATGGAGGAATGCACATGTGGCCAAGAGGTTGGAAAAATTCCTCTTTAGTGAAGATTTTGCTATTTTGTTGTTCGAATTTAGTAAATGGGTTAGACTTGGAGGGGAATCATACCATTTACCTATTCTCATGGATTTGACAGGTCCAAACAAGAATCTTGGTGTCCCTTTTAATTTTAATTTAGGTTTGGTAAAGGACGCTGAATATATAAAGATTGTTAATGAAACTTGGAGCCCTATGGAGAGATCAGATTCCAAATATTTTTATTTGTCCTTTATGAGTAACCCGAATCGACTAAAAAAGGTGACTATAACATGGGCTAAAGATAAATTAAAAAGGGACGAGCTTACCCTATAAGAGAGTGGGGAAGAATTGGGAAGAATGGAGAGTTTGGAAGCATATTTCTACGAGAATGAGGTAAAGAGGGATGAAATAAAGGCTCTTGAGTCTAAGAGGAGGAAGATTTTAGTTGATAAAGAAGAAAAGTAATGATTAAAAAGTTAGGAGATAGGGATTTTAGCTAGGGACGAAAACACAATTTGTTTTCCAAAATCATGCTAAAGAGAGAAAAAACTCCAATACTTTTAGGGAATTGGATAAGCCAGGCGGAGGCAAGATAAAAAATTTCAATGAGATAGAATTAATGGGGAAATATCACTTCAAATATCTCTCTAGGGCCCCTGAGGGTTCCACTATTGTTGAGGTGATTAGGGTTGCAGAGAATTCTCCTAGATATACTGAAGATGAAGACATTATGGATTTAATGGCTCTTGTTTCGAGGCAAGAAGTGAAAAATGTACTTAAGTCCATGCAAAAAGATAAGAGTCTTGGGCCTGATGGCTAAAATATGGAATTTTTTCAACATTTCTTTGAGTTGTTTGGGGAGGAATTGGTGGGAGTGGTGGAGGAACCCAAAATTAAGGGGTTTTTTCATGAACCTTTAAAATCAACCTCTCTAACACTTATTCATAGATAGGATTCACCTTATTCATAAATATGATTCACCTTCCTCCTCATGCAATTGTATATACAAAATCATTGCAGAAATGATTACTACGATATCGAAACCAATTCTATCTCAAGACATTTCTAAAGAACAATTTGGTTTTATGAATGGCAGGTAGATTCATGAAGCAATTGGGGTGGCCCAGGAATCAATGCATAACATTAAGCAGGAAAGGTAAAAAGGGATGACTATAAAAATTAACCTTTCAAAAGCATATGATAGGATCAACTAGATTTATTTGAGATTACTATTAACTCACCTGGGATCTGGTATTGATTTTGTAAACTAGATAATGGGTTGTATCTCAAATGTGTCCTTTGTTGTTCTTATCAATGGGGTTGCTTCTTCATTTTTCCACAGTCAGAGAGGGCTCAAATAAGAGTGCCCGTTATCCCCTATTTTATTCCTTCTAGCAGCCAATGACTTAGTTAACTTATAATTATGGCTAAAATAAGAGGAGTTCTTAAAGGCATAGAAATTTCTACAAATATGTTTATTACACATTTTCTTTCTGTGGATGACACTCTCCTTTTCTAAAATGGCAAGAGGGAGGAAGTTGCTAAAAATTTCACTAGACCTGTTTTTGAAAGCTACTGGTATGATCATACATTCTCAGAAATATTCATTACTATATGTTGTCTTAAAGCCGGACCTTGAAAGGATAAAAAAATTCTTCCATTTTGATTTTCAACCTATAGGAGCTTACCTCAAGTACCTAGGGTTCTATTTGAAACTAGACACATATAGAAAACATGATTGGTTTTGGCCTGTGAAAAAATTGAGAATCATTTAAACCTATGGAGTTATAAGTGGCTCTCTAGAGCAGGAAGATTGGTTCTCATTAAGTATATATTTATGGCCATTCTAGTGCATTGGATATCTATGTCTTGAGTCCCAAAAGGAATCCTTCTCAAGATAAGAAAAATATGTAGTCGTTTCTGATGGGTCGGGAAAAAGTAGGAATATGTAATTCCATGGGTGGCATGGGAAACAAATATCGGACCAAAAAAATGGGGAGATTGGGTTATAACAACATCAATACATTCAAAAGAAAATTTGAAGTCTCTTATTGCAACATCTGTATCCTTTTTTTCTAGATGAGTAACCAAGAATAATTCCTTCATCTTCTCTAGCTTCAAACTTACCAAGTTTTTCATCATTATTTTTCATGAAACATTTACTTCCAAATACCCTAAACTGATTTACAGTAGGAGGCTTACCATACCAAACTTCATAAGGAGTTCTATCACTATTTACTCAAACATGACCTTTTTTGATAATATTTACTCCATTATGGGCTACTTCACCCCAGAAGGTGTTAGGTGCTCTAGAATAATCAAGTATAATACAATTTTTTTTTTGAAATGTTCTATTCATCCTTTTTTCCACACCATTTGGTTGAGGAGTTCTCGCTACAAAAAATTGCCTTTTGATGCCATGTTTTTCACAAAAATCAAAGAATTCATCTGATATGTATTCTCCTCCTCTGTCAAATCTGAGACATTTTATTTTTATATCTAACTCATTTTCAACTAATGCTTTAAAGGTTTTGAATTTGTCAAATTCTTCTTCTTTGTATTTCAATAAATGATCTAGCACATTGTACAAAATTCATCAATAATAACATATAGTATTTATCTCCTTGAGGTGAATTTTTGATACTGGATTGCATAAATTAGTATGTATAAGTTCAATAGGCTTATTTTTTTATCCTTCTTTGGAATTTAATTGAACCCTGCTTTGCATACTGAATTGACATGACTTCCATATGGTACTTTCTGGCAAGGTGATGTTGGGAAAATCATGAACAACTTTGAGCTTGCTTGATTTTTGCAGTTGAGAGAATCTTAGATGTCCCTACCTTCTGTGCCATAACTATTATTACATTGATTTTCCTAAGTAAAAGTTTTCTTGGACGCCTCTCAATACATTAATATTACTTGGAGTTATTGTTCCCTTTATTATGGTCTTCCATGTGTCAATTTCATGAACCACACCTTCTTCTGATCTTAAGACAACCTCATTTCCTTGGTCACACATTGTGATAACACTTAGCAATTCGTTCTTTAATCCACCAATGAAAATAACATTATCAACTTTAAAATTTTCTTTTAGAAAAACAGATCCTTTACCTTTAATGATATAAGGCAAGACATTTCCAAAATTAGTATTCTTTTCTATCTCTAATGCATTGTATGAAATGTGTTTATCTTTATCACCTGTCATGTGATTTGAGAATACGATGTTAATGTACCATTGATTCTTGATGTTTTGCAAACAATTCTATGCCACAACTTTCATATTCTAGGTACTATCATTTCCATACCTTCGAAGTTGTTGATATTTTATCCTTTTGAAATGTTGGCTATAATTTTCTTCTGCATTCAGATTCCTCATGTCCAAAGTTATTGTAAAATGAGCATTCAAACTTGTCGTTAAGAGGTGAGAAATTATTGCAGGTGTTTTTCTTCCTTCCTATCTCATTCCTTTGTTTTGTTGCTTCTCTAGTCATGATGGTTTTGTATGCAACACATTGAGCAGCATTGTGACCAAAATTATGACATGACAAACATTTTCCATTAAAGTATAAATTCTTGTGACCATAGAATCTTCTTGTGTTGTTTACCTTTTGATTGATGCTTCTCTTATTGTTTGTCCTTGAATGGGAGTGGACATGATTTACATGTGGAGTATATTTACTCTTTTACTGAAGGTTGGAGATTCGATGACTAGTTTTTACTGCGTTTAGATAACTTCTAGTTGTTATAGAGGATTTTTATGTATTTTATGTTTCTCCATTGTATCCAAGACCTGTATTCATAAGAGGAGAGCAATGAACCTTAATAATTTCATCTAAGGTTTCATATCTTTTAGCAAATATATGATTTAGATTATTTTCTTCTCAAGTTCCTTTCTTAGACTTATTATTTTACATTATCACTTATCATTATGATTTTCTTTTTCTATGAGTTGATTATTTAAAGTATGTATGGCTACTTTTTTTTAATTCTAAACATACTTTAAGATAAGTGATTTCTTCAATGAAAAAATCCTTTTCCTCTAAATAATCCACGAATTTGTCATCAAACTCATTATTACTTCTTTCAAATTCCATGAGTAATTTAAGATCTTGATGAAAATCTCCTTCTTCACTATTTGACCAATCATCACTATCTTAACCACTATAATAAATTTTCTTATTTTCAAACCGTTTCATATTTCCTTTTGTAATTTTATTCCTCTTTTCGTGGTTTTCTTTATAAGGACACTTAGCAACATAATTAACAACTCTACCATAAGAAAATAACTTGAAGTGAAGCTTACATATGAACCTTCTGGTGACTAGATGGAGTTGATTTAAAAAATTTACCTCATGTTCTTATGATATATAACTTGATTCCCTGCGTTATTCATTTTTATTTCATCTTGCAGTTGCTTTGAATGCAACTTCTCTAATTTATGAGGGACCTCCTTTTCTCATTTCAAAGGAAGTTAGGATCCTATGAAGTTGTACAAATATAATGTTATAAAGATCTTGCTTTTCCTCAATGGTAGATGTTGGGTGACAAAAGGTGCCTTTCAGAACTCCTAATTATCCCACATTAATCATCAATCTGGGAAAGTCCTCTTATTTCAAGAGTGTACACAGTATGTGGCTGCTACTAATTTAGAGAATAATGTTTCCTAAATTGTGGTACAGATCTTGACACAAGAATAAATGGAAGCATCTAATAAAATCCAATCGCAATTATTAAAAGGAATGTCAAAGCTCAATCTTCTACTAAAATCAAACCTTACAACAATTCAGGCAATAACATCATCAGTCGAGAGCACGGTAACAATAAATCACCTCTACTTAGCTAATTCAATATAAACTATACTAAATCTCTTCACAGCATTCAAGATAGGAATGATATCATTTCTGAGAGTCTAATAGCAATAATCAAACTCTTGCAAATGATTAAATCAATACAATGCACTGTTTAGATGATTTGCGCTGTAATGAACAATATTAGATCAAATGATAATGATGTACATCAGCGTAGAACATATATTATTTCGATATAAGAAAGTAATGACAACTAATGAAATAAACTCACAAAAAAAGGAATTATCAACCAAACCAACTCTAACAGATTTGGAAATATAACACAAGGAAGAAGTTAACTTCACCAGAGGCCGGGCCCTTAGCTACTAGTGAGCACTGCTAAATTACTTCTAATAATGTGAGAGAATAGAAACTTCAATTAAATATTAATCATCGAACTTTAGTAAAATCATAGTATAATCCCTTTCTCCAATGATGCAATCTGTAATTAAACTTACAACTTGAAAAATAATAGAGGTTCTCAATTTCTTCCTACAATCGCTTTCTTTTATAATCAGAAAAGGTAAAAAGTAAATAATAAATGCAATCCCTTAGGATCTGCCGATCTTGAGGGATTCGCAACTGAATTCTAAATTAAGACATATTTTCTATTCTGTGCTAATCCCTCTGATTTGTTCTCGACCTTGTCAACAACCGACACATTCCTTCCTTTGCTTGTCATATTCTGTTGTCCCAACGTCAGGGAATAGCAATTGTTCCTTTGTCACTTTCCTACATAGAAAAAGGTAAAAGTTAGTTAAATCATAACTGAAAAAAATTCCTTCATTTCTTACCATAATTCCTCAATAGATTAACGCATTAAGATATGAAAAAGATAAGAATCAAGGAAAACGATGATGAAATTAGTAGTAAATACATACCCATTTCGTAACTCAGCATACTCCCCTGCTTACCCTATTTCATGTCCTCATGAAAAGAAATGAATTTGATGGAGTGCAGTTAACGAGTAAGCTGGATAAAGGGCATCAAAAATTGGTCTGAAACCATGCTGTTGAGCTAAGAGTGCAAAAGTGCATCCTTCCTTACCGTCTAGCAATTCATAGATGCCCTTGTAACCTTCAAGAGGATACCAAATTATGGGACTATGATCGACATCCTAACTAATAAGGTCCTTCTCTTGAAATGAGGTTGTTATATGTGATCAAATGGGTTGTAGCTGCTTTAAAATTTTGGTAATTAAATGGTTCCCTATTCTGCACACTACTAGTAGAGACCGTCCATCTAAGCATGGACGCAGTCAGAGAGGTTTCTTGAATGGATTGAAAATATGATACTCCATTTTGTACAATCTCTCTATGAATAGGCCCTAAGGTTTTATTTACCTCTTCTCTTTTCATTAGACTCTTATGGTTGGCAAGCATTTGCAAAGGGTGCTTGGGCTCACTTCTTACCCATAGATCCAATATATTCTCTTGTCTTTGGAAGGCGTTATGATCTTTGAACCATTTAAGTTGATTAACTGCAAATGAAATAAAGGCCTGGAATTGGACATCTCCCAAAAAAGGGTTAGGGTTCTTCTCTACCTCATCCACTAATACAAAATTGTGCAAGTAAACTTCACTGAGCAACCTTTGAACCTTTACACCATGTTGTTTGCAAAAAATTTTAAAATCTTCAACTGTTTTTAATTCAATTGGTTTTCCAGCACTTACGGCTTTAATTTTCAATAGCAAGTGTCGCTCTAACAAAAACAAGGCGTAGTTAGTGGCGGGAGCCCTACATGCCAAGACATATGTATATAATGAGCAGATGGTATCTGTTTGAGATATGACCCTATATAATTTGAACTCAATTCTCTCTATTGTATCCATTGATTTTTTGTATCTATTGAAGGTCTCGCTCTCTGTCACATTCATTTCTTGAAGCATCCTCTTCAATGCTTGATATATTTGTTGGGGAACAGTTTCCGATTCAAGTCGTTCTAATGTGAGTTGAGCCTGTGCTAACTCTTTTTGAAGATTCATAATAATGGGGTCATCGTGTGTCATGATGTATTTAGCTTGTATGCTTGTCTGAGTCTCTTTATCATGGGAGGTCCAAGCCCCTGTCTGAGTAGCTATGCTGTGAGAGGGTACATCCTCTGTCTGAGTAGCTATATCTGCAAAAATTTCATGTTTTTCTTCTTTAATGATGACTGGTTGAATGGGTATGGACTCAGTTTGAGTCCTTGTAGCTCTCTCTTCATGTGATTCTATTTTTATAGTCGTGTTTGTTGTATCTAGGTTTTTGTCCGAGACCTTTCTCGCTGTGATTTCTTTTATTTTTCTTTTGAGCCTTTTTACTATTTTGCGCAACTTCTGTCTTTCTTTCCTAAGCTTTTTCAATTTGGCCCTATAATCTTTCAGAGGAGAAAATATTCTACTGATATTCTCATTAATAGTTTTTGCATCTAAAAAGGTTGGTTGCTCATTTTGGCTCTATTCTAAAGGGACCGTGTCTCCTGATTGAATATCAGCTTCCTGAAGAATTTCTGTCTTTAATTCCTCTCTTGGCCTATGTTTTCTGTACTTAGTCTTACCTGGCTATTTTCTATCGGAAGCGTGTCACCGGATTGGTGCACTGCTTCCCGAATGGCCTCTACATCAGTTTATGCTTCATCGCTTGCATATTTTAAGGGAGATGGACTCTTGGTATCGCCAGCATTTTCAGAAGATTGGGTTTCTCCTAAGCTAGAATTGAGCATGCTTTCAGGTTGCATGTAATCGCTCATGTTAGCCAGGACCTAGGCCAGATCAACATCGTGCAATAGGTCATCTTGGGGAATCATGCTTAGTATTGATTCATTTCTTTGTTCATCTCTAGAATGCCCTGTTTCTTCCTCATGGTCTGACTTAGGGTTATCCTGGCCTTTTGACTCTGGTTACAAGTGTTGTTCATTTATTGGGCTAGATAATTCTCGAGGTTGACTGGTACTGCCTTGAGGATTTTCGGCCGCTCCTAATCTTGACCTCAACCTTGCAGATTGTCTACGCTTTTGAGGTATGTTTCTTGAATGGGTATTCCTCTTCCTTTTATGAACCGGGTTAAGTGCAGGTAGGTCTGAACCACCCTCGAGAGCTAATATTAGGTCACCCCAGCTTGATTGCTGTCGGGCGAGGTTATGGCTAACTATTAGCCAGATCAAACAGTGGTGGCTTACTATGGCTTGTATGTGCTGGGACCATCTTAGCGTCCCGGTAGTGTTATGAAGTAAAGAGTTCAATAATGCAGCTAAATTAACAGAGCATTTTTGTTTTTAGAACTGCTAAGAGTTTCAGTTGACATAGCCTTACCACATCTTTTTTCCTGTCGCATGTCATGCAGTTATGGACAATTCTTGCTAGTTCTCCCCATGGCTCTCCAAGAGAATATGGATGAACACCTTTTCCCTTTTCGACCAGCTCCTATCCTTCGTCTCTAAAAGCCTCGATAGTGTCCTACAGCTTCAACCACTTATCAGCCCAGACAGGTCCTTGTGCTAGTAACCCAGATGCTTTTGCTATCATTGCGTCTGATACATTGATTTGCCTGCCCCTTACTAAAGATTTTCAATTCTGTAGATTTCAAAAGAACTCAATGGAAATTTCCTCGTTGGGTGGTTGAAATCTCGTAAAGTATGTTATCCACCCAACTTGAGCTAAAATTGTCCTAGCTGCATCGGAAATAGCCAGTATTAGTTGTTCTCTGCATACTACTCTTCCTCCCATCATGCTAGAATTTTGTAAATGATAAGTGTAGTAGGGAAAAAAACCAACATAGCAACGAATAGAGATGAGTGATGGAACAACAAATAAATATAAATATTGTTATTAAGGGCTGTTATCATACCAGATGCTCTGCGATCATGGAATGTCATATCATTCTGCAAAATCCAATGAGAAAAGGACAATGTATTCATAAGTACACAGGAGGTCCTGCCCACCTTCGAATTGATAGGTCGCCTACGACCAAATAAATGAAAAGGGTAAGGCACTGGCAGTGAAGTACATGGGTAATGGATTGGTAGGGTACACTTATTAATGACAAGTTCATAAAGGATACAGGGGTGGTGAAATCAAGGCTTGTACTGAGAATTATGAATAAATGATAGGCTGTCATGATATAAAGAAAAAGGGACAACATACGTAATAACACTTCAGTCTCGTTATTCCACTTTAAACTGTTGTGATTGATTTTTAAAGAAAAATATTCATGCATAAAGGTTCAAGGTATGTTAGGACCATAATATCTCCATAAAAAAGTTTATAAGAACAGGGTATTATAATAGTTATTGATGTAAAATAAAGCTTCAATACCATCAACAGAGCTTCTGTTGCTCGCAGGCATTCATAGCCTCGACAGAATTGTGTTTTAACCCTAGGGAACCATGATCCTCTACGTATAATTGGGGAAGTGTCTGATGATGTCCATAATAGAGACCAATGTGCTGGCTAGGTGACCAGATGAACACATTTCCATTTATTGGGAAGTAGCGAAAGTGGTTAGGTTGGCTTGTGATGAGACCTCCTATTTCTAAGGATTTTTATTGCATCCATTGGATCATATCCCTGGTGTGGTGGCCATAGTGGGAATGCCACTTCGATGTTTCCTTATGATCATGGTAGGTTGGCTCATGATGAGACCCCCTATCCTCCATATGAAAAAATCATAAAAGTGTTAGTGAATATATATATATATATATATATATATATATATATATATATATATATATATTTATAGATATAGATATAGATATAGATATAGATATAGATATATTTCTTTTTTCTTTTCTTCTTTTTTCCTTTTAATCCACATTTTATACATACAGGGTGGCTCATCACTCCTTAAGAGTATGGATGGTAGAAGAAGTTTGACATATCAATATATAAGAAAATATACCCGTAATCTTATTGATAATATGTAGAAAGAGTTATACAAGAAAGGGGGAACCAACATGGTATAGATACTCAATCAGTTTGATTTATAATGGAAATAAGGACAGTAAATTGAGATAGATAATTCTATCCTTTTATTTTTTTTGGATAATCACAAATCAGTCTTGTTAAGGATGATAATATTCATGATATTTTCTTGTTCCACTAGACCTCCATATTTTTTGTTCCCTGTAAGGAGCAGTAAAGCAAGCTATACACAAAAAATGTTGTTCCCTGTAGGGAAAAACAACACAAAATTCACACGAAAATTGATGTTCCCTGTAGGGAACAAAAAGGAGAAATACACATAGAAATTGTTGTTCCCTGTAGGGAACAATAAGGGAAAAATAGAGAAAGAAAAGAGAAAGAAACTAATGTACAAGCAAATCAAATCAAACAAAAAGGTAAATTTATGTACAAGTTTCAAGAAAAAGTACATTTCTTCACTAGACTGGCGCTGTGGAAGGGTTTCCCTCCTTAGCAAGAATTTGTATTATGGAATTTTCTCGTATCTGTTGGTAAAAGAATTCCCTTGTAAGTGGTTTGTGATAGAGGCCTACTCAATGTCCGTTTAATTTAAAAGAGTATCCAGGCCCATCAATGGTGGCTAATGTAAGGGTGCCATTATCATGCACCTCTTGTATCTCATAGGGGCCTAACCACCTGGTCTAGAGTTTTCCCGAGAAATCCTAGAACCTAGAATCATACAAAAGTGCCCAATCACCTTCATGAAAGACCTTCTTCTTAATGAGGGCATCATGCCATTTCACTCTTTGTTGTTGGATTAGTGTTGTATGTTGAAGATCTGATAGACAGATTTCATCCAATTCATTGATTTGACGTAACCTGTTGATCTGTGCTTCATTCAAGTCCAAGCCTACTTCTTGAGCTATCCTCAATGTCTAGATTCCAAATTCTATTGGGAAGATATGTTCTTTTCCAAACACTAGCTGATATGGGGAGTATCTTGTTATATAAAGTCTGAATTTGTTAATATCACAAATAACACCTAAGAACTCCTTCTCTGTTACTGTGTATTTCAATTCAGTGGGGGATAATTTTTTGCTAATGTAATATATAACATAGGGTTTCTTTTCTTATTCTTGGCCAAGAACTGCTCTAATGGCCGTGTCTGATGCATTTGCTGAAATTTGGAATGGTATATCCCAATTTGGTCCTCGTAGAATTGGTGCTATTGATACTAATTGGTTTATATCTATAAAGGCAGTGTCACATTTTTCAGTCCATATGAAATCACTTTTTCTTGTTAAGGCATATAATGGTGCATCAATTCGTGAAAATTTCTTGATAAATCTACGATAATATCCAGCAAATCCCAGAAAAATATGTACCTTTGTTTGAGTGCAGGGGGTAGCTAGTAAGAGAATTACCTGTATTTTTTCTGGATCTACCTAAATTCCAGCTACCAAAATGTAATGACCCAAGATCATGCCTTCTGTCATCATCATATGGCACTTTTCGTGACTTAAACATAGGCTGGTAGCAATACACCATTCCAATTTTTTTTCCAAAGTTTGTAATGCTTGCTCAAAGTCATCTCCATAGGGTGTGAAATCATCCATGTATACGTCCAATCCTTCATTTATCAAATCTGTGAAAATACTGAGTATGTCTCGTTGGAATGTGGTAGGTGCATTACAAAATCCAAAAATTAATATCCTATAGGCGAATGTTCCCCACGGATAGGTAAAGGTAGTCTTATCCTGGTATTTAGGGGCAATTTGAATTTGGTTATAGCCACTGAAGCCATCCAGGAAAGAGAAAAATTTCTTCCCTGCCAGTGTATCTAAGACCTGATCAATAAATGGAAGGGGCAAGTGGTCCTTTTGTGTTGCCTTTTTGAGTTCTCTATAGACAATGCATATTCTCCATTTACCATTATTTTTGGGAACCACGACTAATGGAGAAACCCATTTATTGTCAGATATAGGATAAATAAAATTGACATCTAACAGTTTTTGAAATTCTTCTTTAATAAATTATTTCAGTTGAGGGTTTAATCTACGCCGAGGTTGTCAAATGGTTTTGATATCTTTCTTAGTGTAGATGTGATGCATGCATAGTTGAGGGTCGATCCCTTTCATATCTAAGTAGTCCCAAGCAAAAGCCTCTTTTTTTTTCATAAGAACTTGAGTAAGATTTTGTTGCTGGTCATCACTTAGATTATTGTTAATGTTCAGGATTTTCCCTGGCTCGATTTCGATAGGTTTGCTATTATAAACAGTGGTTATAGGGATTGTTTGGTTATTGATTTCTCTCAGGTTATTTTCTGCGATTTCATTGTGAAGGACTGATTTGATCATATGGCATTTCAAATTGGATACTGTGGCAGGATGATTGATAAAAGTATTAATAATATTGTCTTCAGTTTGATTTTTGAATTCAATGGCATCTACCACAGTTAATGGTGACTGAATATTTTCCATGAAGTATGTTGCAGGTTGTTTCCTGGTTTTCATAATAGTCAATATTGGCTAAGCAGGGGGTATAGAGCTATTTTTTTCACATCATTCCCCCTGGTTATAGTCATGTTGCCTGTCTGGTAGCTGATATAAGCATCAGCAGTTGCTAGCCAAGGCCTTCCTAATATTAAACGATGTCCATCTAGCTGGTTTCTAGGATTGATGATCAAGAAATTTTCTGGGTATTCCCAAGGATCTACAGACACCATTACATCTTATAATGTCTCTTTTGGTTTGGAAACTGATCGGTCAGCCAATTCTAGCAAGGTTGTGGTTGGATCCAAGATTGTAATGCCAATTTTTTGATAGGTTGTTGTTGTGAGAATATTAATGGTTGCTCCTAAATTAACTAATGCATTGGGGAAGGAACATCCATTTATTTGTATCGTGACTATAGGGTTTCCTGGGTCCTCATATTTTACTATTTTTTCTCAGCATGATAATAAATTAGACAAAGTTACGACTACGTGGACAATTGGGGTTGTTTTTATTTTCCTCTTTGGCCTTTTCATACACAATTCCTTAATAGTTTTTGCATAAATTGGAATGTCCTAAATAGCCTGGAGGGGAGGTATTTTCACGCACATATTTTTTTAATTCTCCCAGAAGATCAAAATCGGGATATTCTATTGAGCGGGTTATAATCAATCTCTCTGGGAATGGTGGAGAAGAGGTAATAGTTTGATCATGAATTTTCTATCTACTCATATTCTCCATTTGAGGTGTTTGTTCTACAGGTAATAGATCTTCTAATTGTATATTTTTATCCTTCTCCAATTTAATTATTCTTCTGATATTAATTTGAGTTCATTACATTCCCTCAACTCAGTTTCTGGCTCTGGTCCTTCCATAATTTGTACGGATTGGACTGGTCTATTGTTGGGATTCAGGTTGGGTTGGGCTGGGAGTTGTGGTCGTAGATTGGATTGCATGTTTTGTTGCAATGTGTAAGGTGCTGGTAAGGTTGGTTGAGAAAGAGGGACTGTTCCCATAAGGCTAGTTTGTAGCTCTTTACCAATTTGATTGCCAGTTCTTATTTTGTGAAGTAGAAGGAGACCATTGGGAAGAATAAGGGTTATTCTGCTAGAATGGTGGTGGGTAAGGGAAATTTTGCAAACTATTGTTATTTGGATTTGACTGATTGGGCCATGGTGGCGTAAAAAATGCTTGAGGTGGCAAAAATGATGGCTAATTCTGCTATGTTGCCCCTAAATATTGCTGAGAATTATATTGCGAGGAAGGAAAAAGTGAAGATGGATCGATAGGCATACCTGTCTGACGTGCTCGCCATTGGCGACGGTGGTTCAATATATATGCTGGTTCTACTTCTTCTTCCACTTCCTTCAAGACTGCTTTTAAAACTAGGAGTGATGGTCAGCTTTCTGTGGCATGCTCCTTAGTGCATATAGCGCATGTTCATATCGCATCTAGAGGGAATTCTTTACGGTTGTACTTTTTTCTGTAGCGGGGGCAGAAAATAGCCAAGTTCTGTTCTGCTATAGCCTTCCTTTTCTTAGCTTGCATGCCATCGAATTGTGTTATCAGAGTCCGCAGGATATCTTTCTTGAAATCCCCGAATAGATTGTTGATTTCACTTCGTGTAATGCTTTCTCCTGAAGCTTTACTGTCTCTGAGGCTTGTGTCATGTAAGATTGGTTTCAGCCTTGAACTATCCCTGGAACACTTGATGCACAAATTTAAAATATCATTGTAACTTTCTTGATAAATATCACTTTTACCCATTATATTTAGTGTCTCTACCCATTGGTCTTTCATACCTATAATCAACGTGGTTCTTAGAAAATTATCAGGTAGATTTGTATAAGGAGATATTTGCAGATTATATTGGAAACATTCTACATATTCTACCAAAGTCTCGCTCAACTTGGCTACCATTTGAAAGATTTCATCTTTCAGTTCTCTAGTTCGGCAGTAATCTTGGTATTTTTTAAGGAAATATGTTTTCATTTGGTCCCAATCATTGATGGTGCCTCCAACAAGTCCCATGAACCAATGCAGAGCTGATCCCTTCAAATTAGAGGGGAATAGCTTCAGTTTCTTGGGATCGGTAGTGTAATCATAACCCCTACATAAGACATCAAACTCAAAAAGAAATGCATCAGGATCTTCTGAAGTTAGCACATGAAAGATAGGAATGTTCTGTAATGGGATAGCCTTTATGGGAGCATTGACATCTATGTCAACGATAGGGTATTTCAATTTAGAAGTTTGAGTTTGCTGGTTATGAGACATTTGGTTAAAAATATGCCAATATCCTTCAAGGATCTCTGAAGTTGAAGAGTTTTTCCTAAGATGCCTATCGGAGGCTGGAAAAGTTTTAACAGCACTACCTTGGTCCAGAAGACTGGGTATCCTTTGCCCAGTCACTATTTTAGGAGATCTAGGTTTTGGCAATTCAATTTCAGGCTTACCTGTTTCTCCTACTCCTTCACGGAGGTTGCAAGAATTTCCTTCTTGTGGAGGGTAGCCTTGTATGTTCTCAGTATCTTGAAAACTCTGCTCAGCCCTATCAGGTTGGCTATGAATCCTAGCGTTAGCTAAAGATGGTGATTCTGTAGTTTGAAGGAAGTCAATAGAACATTTGACAGCAATAATTCGAGGTCCTACTGATGACTGAGACTCAGCTTTTCTTAAGATTTAATCAATAAAATTTGATCATCCAAGGGTCACCAATCCGTTATATTTTTCAGGTTTTGGAGGAATAATTTTTCCATTGTCAGGTTTCTTATTCATTCATGGAGAAAAATAAATTGTTTATTTCTACCTTAGGTTCCTAACAATTCAGCTGGAAAGCGGGCGGGGGAGCAGGCATTTTACCTACTCTATACGCAGGTTCTTACCTTCTGTTTTTAATACCCAATTCTGTCTCAAGCATCAAACACCTGCTTCATTTTTCTGTAATTGTGCTGAAAAGCAGGTAGAGGAGCAAGGGCTTTACTTCCTCATTACATAGGTTCTGACCTTCCATTTTCAATCTCTATTTCTTCCTGAACAAAAATTATTAGATATACATCAATCTTTGTAAATGGCTATACTCTCCCCAGCAATGGTTTCAAAATATTGAGTGACAAAAGGTGCCCTTTAGAACTCCTAATTATCCCACATTAATCATCAATCCAGGCAAGTCCTCTTATTTCAAGAGTGTACACAATATGTGGCTACTATTAATTCAGAGAGTAATGTTTCCTAAATTGTAGTACAGATCTTGACACAAGAATAAATGGAAGCATCTAATAAACTCCAATTTCAATTATTAAAAGGAATACCAAAGCTCATTCTTCTACTGAAATCAAACCTTACAACAATTCAAGCAATAACATAATCAGCCGAGAGCACAATAACAATAACTCACCTCTACTTAGCTGATTCAATCTAAACTATACTAAATCTCTACACAACATTCAAGATAGGAATGATATCACTTATGAGAGTTTAATAGCAATAATCAAACCCTTACAGATGAATAAAACAATACAATGAATTGTTTAGATGATTTTCACTGTAATGAACAAACTTAGATAAAATGATAATGATGTACATCAGCACAGAACATATATTCTTTTGATATAAGAAAGTAATAACAGCTAATGAAATAAACTCACAGAAACAAGGAATTATCAACCAAACCAACTCTAACAGAATAAAAAATATAACACAAGGAAGCAGTTAACTCACCAGAGGCAGGGCCCTTAGCCACCAGCGAGCACTGCTAAATTACTTCAGATAGGGTGAGAGAACAAAAACCTCAATTATATATTAATCATCGAACTTGAGTAACATTATAGTATAATCCCATTCTCCAACGCTGCAATCTGTAATTAAACTTACAACTTGAAAAATAACAGAGGTTCTCCCTTTCTTCATACAATTGCTTTCTTTAATAATCAGAAAGCGTAAAAAGTAAATAGTAAATGCGATCCCTCAGGATCTCACGATACTGAGGGATTCGCAACTGATTTCTAACTTAAGACATATTTTCTGTTCCGCGTTGATCACTCTGATTTGTTCTCATCCTTGTCTACAATTGACGTGTTCCTTCCTTTTCTTGTCGGATTTTGTTGTCCCAACGTCAGGGAACAACAATCATTCCTTTGTCACTTTCCTACATAGTAAAAGGTAAGAGTTAGCTAAATCGTAAATGAAAACAATTCCTTCATTTCTTACCATAATTCCTCAATATATTAAAGCATTGAGATATAAAAAAGATAAGAATCAAGGAAAACGATGATGAACTTAGTAGTAAATACATACCCATTTCATAACTCAATAGTAGACACTTTTGAATCGAATTTAGGAGTTACATATCTTAATATTTTCTATACCTTGTCATCGCCTTCATAGCTCTGGATGATCCTGTCCCTTATTTCCTTTGTTGAATTTAGTTGCATAACTTTTAAAAAATTTGATTTTTTCAGGATTCCCAATAACGCATTGAAAATTTTTACATTGGTTTCATATTTGTTCCTTTTTGTTGCATCTATGGGAAGTACAACTGGATATTGGTAACCTCCTTCAACAAGTGCCCACACATCTGATCCAGAAGGCTCTAGATGGGATATTATTCTTGTCTTCCAGAAAAATAAATTACATCCGTTCAAGGGTGCTGGTCAGATAGGTGATGTTCTGTATTGATTGCTCATCTTGGCAGGTATTCCTTTAAATGATCAAGATTCTTCTGAAGGATCTTCTCTAATACCAATTGTTGGGAAAAATAATAAGAGGGTTGGGGGGGCTGGGGGAGGGGGGGAATCGGTACTTTAAAAACTCATGCAAACTTTTACTTTTCTTTTATGAATTTTGTACGTGACTTGAATAAAGAAAACTAGCGTATGTACGTGATTTTTATTAAGGAAACTAGCGTATACCTAGTAAACATATCATTAAGATAAATCTTCATTTACTTGACTTAAAATAGTGCATCAGTGATTGATCATACATTTGACAAGTAGTAAACATGTGAAGTAAAGATACATTAAACAATCACAAATAAGAAACACATATGAAAACTAGCATTTAAGAAAACCATCATTGTTGTCCTCTCATTATTCAATATTATTATTATGTAAAACCTCTTACATTCTTGTACTGGAGCAGACTCATAAAAGAGTGTAAGCACCAACTTGTTGAAGGCTATGATGGGTATGTGTTATATTCTTTCCATGACTAGCCCCACGCACTGTACATTGCGCTGAGTGCACCAGGGGGGTCACAAGGGGGCCAGCATCCCCCCCTGTCAAGGTTCGGGGCAGCACCTCGGCAAAAAAAGTTTTTGGTGTGCAAACCCACTTATAGGTGGACCCACCCATGTTTTGTGCATGATTTTGCACATGGTTTTGGGGTATGATGGTTTTCAGCCCCTGGTTTTTTGTATATCCGGTCAAGCGAACTACAGTTATGTTCTAATCCAGGGTTAATGGATTGGGGTTTATGTATGCTTAGGCATTTATATATATGTGTTGTAACACTAAAAGGAATATAATAAAAAATCAAGTTGGTCATCCCGATTTGGGATCTAGGGAAAAATCTCTGTGTTTATCTATTTTATGTTTTATGCTCTCGGTATTGTTTATTTTTTGTTATAAGATTCCTATGTAGATAATTTATGTTTAGGGTTAAAACCTACATTTGGTATCGAAGATGTTTTGGCTTCAAGGGGATGCCTTTACTGCTAAGGGTTTTTTTCTCAGGCTTGAGGTAGACCTTGTTTAGTGGGAGATCTGTGGGATCGATTCTTGCGGTGAAAGAAGATGGTGAGTGGCGGGAAGATAGAGATCGAGAAATTTAATGGTCAGAGTTTTGAGCTATGTGTTATCACTCAGATTTTCCTTGAAGTTGTAGAGAAAAGGAAAGGGTTCTGAGGTAACCACAAACCAACCTTCAGATACATAATCTAGCCAATCTGTATCTAGAGAGGGCTCTCTCTTTAAAATTTAGCTTTGTTCTTAGAAGATATTAGGCTAGTTGTAAAGTCCAGGGGTTTTGTTTGAATTTGGGTGGTGGAATTCGGTAACTAAGGGCAAGATTAAATAATTTCAGGCCATTGGGCTATGGAGTCAAAAAATTGGCTTTACTGGATTAAGTTTATCAACGAAAGATGGCTTTACAGGGCAAGATAGTCAAACCAAAGAAAAAATTATAGAACTTAAAGGAATGAAATGAATTTAAAATGGATGAAAGGCAATTAAGAATATTTCAACATATCCACCAGAAAGAAAGTGAGTGATTACCGATAAAGAGAAATTAAGAATTCTTTACTAAGTAATCAAATGTTTAAACTAGAGAAACAAGAGCAATTAAGAATTCATTTTTTATAACCAGTTTAGCAGAAAACATTTAGAATAATAACAATTGAAATCAGAGTACACTTAAGCAATTTTTGATTTAATCCTTTTTGTTAATTATACGGAAATGAAACACAATGATATATTAAACATATATAAAACTTAAAATACAAGATAGAAATGACTTATTGATCAGTAGTTTGACACATGAATCCTGTAAAAAGTCTTCAGCATCAATTCATCATCCAGCAAGCTACGAAAAATTTCTCCAACATCACTTTATTCTGAAAAATCAATGTTACAGCAAAGTATATGAATCCACCCTCACTAATTCGATTGAGGGCTTATTTATACAAAAAATTATTAAAAATATATCATAACAAAAAGAGATATAATCTAGGGTGATTAATGAATAAGTTACAATAAAAATAGAGACAGATGGTCTCGTAGATCGGATACTAAGCAACTGATGTTGTGTTGTTTCCTCTTTTTGAGAATATGCTAGAGGCAGGCCCTATGGTTGAGCTCGTTGTTGTCATCCTCGGTAATTATTTTCTGATTGGCTTGCTTCACTGATACTCTTTGTTCTTACTGATACACTTTAACTGAACCGATACTCTTTGACCTTTGTTTGTTCCTTTATCCTTTATACTGCAGTAAAATAGGAAAAATTTCAGACAAGGATAATTTTTACAGAAGTTCCAACAGGTCTTCCCACCATTTATTTTCTGCTATTCTGGTCCGTTGAAGCTTCCTTAATGTTTCATCAGCCTCAGTATAGCTGAAGAAATTAGGCTAATTTGGGAACAAATGTTTCACTTCATTCTCAAGATAAAACAAATTCTCTAATCTGTCATGAAGATACCTTCCTGTAGGTAATGATGCTTCTGATGAACTAGTTGAGGCAATGGTGTGATTATGAGCATTTATGTCCAAATTCTTAACATAATTTTCCAGGTCCATTATTTGATCTTTAGAAATCATAGGGCTGGGTAACCCTTTATTCAATAAGACATCAAACCTCTCTCTGAAAGCAATGATTTCATTTTGCATGTCAAAGCACCTTTGTTCTAAATTTTGCATAAGAGTTCTTTTAGTAAAAACTCTTTGTATCTCTAAGATTGTTGTAGTCCTATCCTCAATCCCAAGCTCTGCAAGTTGCTGTCTGGTTTTGGTGTTTAGAAATTGTATGAGATGATTGGCTTCCTTAGGCTTGTTTCCTAATTCTGCTTGTGTATTTTCAACTTCATCCAGAGCTATTTTGACCAAATCATTCTACTCGTATATTATCTAGATTGAAGACCAAATATATTATATTGACTGAATAATATCATCCCAAATAATTACACTTATTTCTCCTAAAGTTTTCTCCAATGTGAGATCCCTTTCCAAAGCTTTAACTAATTTTTCCAATTTTTTGACTTCTCTTATTTTGTCAGCAATAGTCATTTTTGAAAGATCATATTTCTATTACAAATTAATAAGCTGCAACTTTGTGTGCTGAAGTTCTGTTACTTGAAGTTTTAAGTCATTCATTGATTTTATTAGTTCTTCGGCACTCAAATTTGAAGTATTCACCTGTGATGACTCTGCTGCTGACCTGTTGGAGATGTACCTGTACCTACAATTACCTCTGTTGTAGATGCTGGGAGAGCAGATTGTCAGTATTTCAATGCTTGCTCAAGCTCTTTTTCTGTTTCAGTCATTCTCTCATTAATTTTCAAGAGAAACTCCATCATTTCTTCTTCAAAATTCTTCTTTATTATTTCTTAAGTTTCAGGATGTCTGGAGGCTGGAAATTTCAACTGCTTTCTTAAAGCAACAATTTCATCATCCTTCTTCTTTATTAATGCTTCTATACCTTTGACATCCTTTGGATTGTGACCTAATCCAATTATTATTTCCTCCAATGTTTTTATTATGTTGTCTTTGGCTTGAGATGAGGATATTTCAACCTGTAATTGTGCATTTTTGTTTTCTAAAGAATCTTGTAATTTATGAGCTGCCATTGCTTTATCAGTTAGTGTTGAATAGATGATCTCTCCTATTTGCTTATGTAGCTCAATTTGGTCTAAAGGATTTATATCCTTTGCTAAGACTTCAAAGTTGGTTCTGATGTAATCAACAGCAGTTTGGGGTTGCTGCACCTTTGGTTTAAAATGGCTTATTAACATTTTGCCATGTTGGATGTCAAAAGCTGACATCAATCTTTCTTGATTCTTTGGGGCCATTTTCAAATATTGATTATATAATTGAATTCTTAGTGGATCATTCTTGGCCTTGATATTGATAAATTTATTTTTTATATCTCATGCATCTTTAACTGGTGGCTTGAAAGAAGATATCTATGTGCCCTTTTGCTTCTGTAATTCCTTTCTTTGGAAAGTAGTGGATGCCACACTACCTGTACATGTTTGTTGACTGTCTTATCTTTCTTGGATGTCAGAGATTTCTTGAAATGATTCAATTTCTGGAAGAGGATTCAATCTCTGCCTTTTAATACCATTCTATTCTATAGATCTACCAACAGGGGTGGATGTTTCAGTCTCTCTCTTTTTCCCCTTTTCCACATTAAGAGGAGTTTGTAGATTGGCAATTTCTGACACAATGATCTGAACTGGAGGGATTTTTACCTGAAATTGTTCTTTTGAAGTCTCTGGTTGTTCAGTCATTGTGAAATTCTCGACTATTTTTAGGTCTAGTTCCTTTTCTTTTCCTTTTGATTCTACTGCCACTGTACTGATCTCTTGCAAATGTTGTTGTGAAGTTCTTGCTGAAAAAGGTCCTGCTGTCTGTATCTGTCCAAGAGAGTCCAGGTCAAGTATCTTTTCAAGGTATTTGATTACATTATCAATATTGACCTGCTCACTATCTTTCTCTATCAAAGTTCCTTCCACCCATTCATCTGTATTTGCATACTTTTCAATTTCTGGCATCCTAAAATGAATGTATGGAGACAATTTGCTTTTCATTCTTCTGTTACAAATAAAGCTATATGGATCATAGGGTGCCCAGTAGAAACTCTTTTGTAATTTGAAACGGTATTCTAATATCTTTTTAGCTTCTTGTTCAGCCTCCCTAGAATTACAAATAAAGGGACCTAATTGGCTCTTTATCCTGAGTCGCGCCTTCTTCTTGGCATTACAGAAATGAACTATATCTGAATTGTTCATCTGTCTAAAATACTCAAGTGAAAAAAGTCTCATTGGAACATATATGGGAAACTTGAATGGACACAATTCACATCCATAAATCCTAATTTCAGTATAATTCTGATATAAGTACCAATCTCCCACCTTATATTGTTTTGAGAGCTGAAGGATTCTCTTGATTTCATTAGTGACTCTGGGAGGAGAAATTCTAGTTAACAAAGTGGTTGTTGGATGTACAAACAGGTCAATAAACTCATTATAGGAATAGGGAGAATCTCTGGAACTATGGGTGATGGCAGACCAAAAGATAACATACCTAGGATTTCCTTTGGAATCAATATTTTGCACATGGAAAGGAAACTTTCTGAATGGTAATAGATCATGAGATGGTAAATGAAAGAAGAATACTTGAACACTTTCTCATTTTCTAATCTCATGAATTGATCATGAATTTTGTCTGAAATGTAGGATGCAAAGTCATACTTGACAGCAGGAGGCTGTCCAGGGGTAAAAATAGACAATAATACTAGGGTTAATTCATCAACATATTCACTAGTATTAAAGCCCATTATAAAAGATATCATACTCAGAATAAGTTGACCTTCCTCAGTGAAAAAAGCACAAGCATATGGGGGAAGGCCTGTAGGTTGATGGTTTGGCAGCATAAAGATTTGGCAAATGTGAGTTAATTCCTCATGGGATAGTTTGGTAGATTTTTCAAGTAATTCTCCAACGGACAGGGGAGTGAGGGCTTGACCAGGTTCAAAATGGAACAGCTCATTGATAGACTGAGAAGTGATTGGGAAAAGGACTTCTTGATTTGTGGATAAGACTGCTCTTTGGTTAAGATCATAATTAGCATGACAATAATGGATTATCTCAGGGAAAATATGGACTGAGGGAATAAGGTATATGGGAAGACTAGATTCCCATAACCGAATAATATCCAAGCCATTCAAATAATTGTCTCTACAGCGGCAATAAATTCGAAGGGGACTTTCAGTGAAAACCAAGTCTTTAATTTGGAGATCTTTGTCGACTAATGATAAATAATCCAAGTCTCTATGAGGGGCGTTTAATGGGGCAACATCTAAAGCCACAGAAACTTCCATTTTTGGTTCTTATGGATTCAAAAATGGAAATTCGAGTTTTTAGGAATGGGTACAATTTCCAGGTTCTGAGGGATTCAATAACAGTTTTGGGAACTCAGGGAGATGAATTTAGAACTCAGTTTAAGTTTTTTATGTTGAATTCTTAGACAAAAACTGAGAATCTACGGAGTTCAGTAGAAATTAGGGTAAATAACTGTTTATGGGAATGAAAAGTAATTGGAACAGGTATTGGTTGAGGCAGAAGAACACTGGAATACTTGATTTCAATTATCTTCAGCGAAGTAACGGTTGGCTGGCTTCAACAGTTAATTTGAAATTTCATGCATGGGAGTGCAGTCGTTTACAGTGCATACGATAATGAAAAAGATGCGGGGTTTTTGTTTTTATGTACAAAGTCAAAGGTGGTGGGGTTTCGATTTGATGACGTCAGCAAGTAGGTGGAAATCGTCACGGGAGATAGGCGGTAAGGGGTTTCTATCGCATCGCTTATGAGGGAAGGCGGTTTTAGGCGAAAGGGCAGGGATGCGATACAATGACTCACACGTAGCACGACATTGTTTGAAAACCGCTTAGCCATCACGCGTTATCTTTTGTACACAGATGGCCAGCGAAATGGATGAGGGCCATAGATCTTTGAAGGGGCGATCAGATGGCTGACGGGACAGGAAGATGGCGGGGAATTAACAGTGCAGGCCCAACGTAATTAACGGTTAAGTAAACTCATCGGGCGGGATTTGATTGGAGGGTTAGATTATTAATTAATCGTGATGATTAATTAATCTCTTTTGTTTAATGACGTGAAAAAGTGATTAGGTGCGGCGATGGATTATTTCAAAGTTTGATTTTAATTAAACTTTGCGTTTATTTTTTGTTTTAAACACATATTCATATGTTTAAACGTTTTTTCATATATTTTTATTAGATGGCAATTAAATCAATGCGACTTATTTACCATAGGGGCGGGAATAATATCTAAAGTTATATTATAGCCAAAAGGGGGTATAATGTGGGATTTTCATTTGGATTTGTGGGAATACAATACTTTTGGCTACAATAATTATAATACATGGGTTTTAGGGTTATTTATAAAAGGGAGTTATATATAATAGGAGAAGGTTAATTCAATAAGGATTTAAATATAGGTTAGAAATTAATATGGAAAAATGAGTCAAAGCGCTAAGTATAAAACATCCAAATAATGTATTTAACTCATGCTTGTATGAAATGGGTTTTTATGAATTGTTGCATGTTTTTCCTAAGAAAAATGGGATTTTACTTAGGAAAAGATTTTTATGAGTGAATGAGTATGATGATGAATGTTTTTAAATACTAAGTTTTTCTCCAATTATTAGGCTGAGGGTCCGGTCCCTCCAAAAGTCAAGGAAATGTGTTGAGCCCCTTTAATCTTCAAATTCCTTAGCACTTAAGGGGAAATTAGTAAAATCTTTGGGGAAAATGAGATGGGACATTAATAATTTAACCTTGCTTTGCTTTGAAATTTTGCTAATGTAGTATTCTGCATTTGCACTTATGATGAAAGTAAATAATTAACACATTTTGCACCATCACTCATCATATGAAAATCTACAACATCATCTACCTACCCTATCTACTTTACTCTACCATTTTCTCTTCTTTATTAGGGTGCACTTAGACTGGAAAACCCTTTTCACACTTTTCTTTTACATATGGAGATCTATCTAACTCTACACTTATTACATCCAAGGGCTCAGATTAAACTGTTGAGCACCTTTTATTAACTCTACCTATCTACTTATCTGCCAAGATTAAACTGTTTGGCCAGATATTTATTCTCTATTCTACATTATGAAATTTAAAAATTAATGAGTCAAGTTTAAACCGTTTGACTCTTCATAAATTGTGGCAAAAGTTTGACAAGATGCACACAATTTTGTTTATTACATCTGAGCAAAAGGTAGTGGCATTTAGATTTGCACACTTTCCTTGACGTTTCTTTTGATGGGGTTCATTTTCTTTCACTTTTTTTGGCCAATTTTATTTTTCCACCCTTTGATTTTTCTTTTAGGGTATACCCTCTTTAAATTTTTTAAATTTTTTGATTTTTGAATAATATGAAAACCTTTGCAACAAGAAAAAGGTATGAAAATATTACATAGTTCATCAAGTCAATCATGAAAAATGACCCCTATTGGTATAGGAGGCTAACACTGGCTCCACATGGGGATGGCTTTTCCTGGTGAAAATTCAACAACAACAGATCATTTTTCCCATCATAATAAATGTTGACTGAACCATGGAATTTTCTCCTCCTTGTTGCTTTATTGTATATATGACAGTATAACTTCTGAAGCTTAGGGCCTTCTCTTCGGGCTTCAACTCTAGTAGGTTAATATCCACTCCAAACTGATGCATTACAACAGATATATTATGTACATGTTAAAGAATCAGAACATCCTAGTAAATAGGATCAAAGTAGTTTTTTAACATTCGACCATTGACTGGTCCTTCCTCAGCTTCTGTACCATCCAATTTTTTCAATAAATATGTGTTGTTCCCCTGCAAAGCATGAATGATATATGGTCCTCTCCATAGGAAGTCAAACTTCCCATGTTTTCCTTTCTCTTCTCTTCTGGAATCCCACCATAAAAATTTGTTTCCTAGATGGAAATCTTCTTCTTTAGTCCTTTTATCAAATATCTTTTTCATTTTTTCCTGCAACACTTCTGATCTATTATAAACCTCTTCTCTAGTTTTCTGCAAATTGATAGTTTGATTAATTCTTCTTTGAACATCATTTGATTCAACTTGAGCTTCTTGAAGTAACTTCATTACAAGCACTCCCAAAGATGAAGGAAAAACAACTTCAATACCATAAACTAATTCATAAGGGCTGGTTCCAATGGAATTTTTGGTAGTAAGTCTGTCTGCCCATAATGCATTTGTAAGTTTCTTATGCCAGTTTTTCTTATTATCTTCCAATAATTTTTTTATAATATTAATAATACTCTTATTGGAAGATTCAGCTAGGCCATTACCCTGAGGGTAATAGGCTGTGGAATGACCTAATGTGATGTGATATTTATTGCATAAACTAATCATTTTCTTGGACTTAAAAGCAGTGGCATTATCAGTTATAATTTTCTCAGGACAACCAAATCTTGATAATATATTGTTTTCTAGGAATCCTATAATCACAGCATCATTAGCTTGTCTGGAAGGAATTTCTTCTATCCATTTAGTAAAATAATCTGTGGCAGTAAGAATCCATCTATGTTGGCCGGAAGAAGGAGAATGGATTTCTCCAATGAAATCCAGGCCCCATTGTTGGAAAGGTCTTTCAGTAGAGATTGGTTTCAATGGTAAGGGTAACAGTTTTCTCTTGCCTTCAAAAATTTGATATTTATGACAAGAGGTGACAAATTTCTTTACATCAGAAAACAAAGTTGGCCAATAAAAACTAGCCCTTAAGATCTTATCTGCACTAGATTTCCAGTAAAGGTGTCCACCACAGTCTCCTGCATGGAATTCATTGAGAACCTTGTCAGCTTCATCTTTTAATAAACAATTTAATAGAATTCCTTCATGATTCTTCCAAAAGATAACATTATCTAAAATACAAAATTTTAAAGATTTCATTTTCAAAAACCTTTTTTTTGTTCTGGATAACCTTGGAGGAGCTTGCAGGTTTAACAATACATACATTATGTCAGCGTACCAAGGTGAATCTAAGAAGGCTTGACTGATTTGTGGAGTCAGCATCTCTTGATTGTCATCTAGTTCATTAATATCTAAGGCTTCCAATTGGTTTCTGTCATGGGTTGAGCCAAACCTTGTCCTTTTATGAGTTTTGTAGGTCTTATTTCAATATCATATTCTAATATGGTAGCTATCCATTTACCCCTTTTGCCTTCAATTCCATATTGAGTTAATATTTCTTTAACGAAAACATTGGGTACATAAGGTATCACATGAGAATACAATATGTAAATTCTGAAATCTTTAATTTCTTTCACAAGCACAAAAGCTTGTTTCTCCATGACGTTGTATTTTAATGATGCATCTCTAAGTGCTTTACTAAAAAAGGCTATAGGTTTTTCACATCCTTGGTCATCCTTTTGTAGTAAAACAACTGCTATTGTATGTTCAGAAGCAAATGAAAAAATTATGAAATCTCTATCAAATTTTGGACTGGTAAGAATAATTGTTCTTGTCAAAGCCATCTTAATTTCCTCAAATGATTGCTTGGCTTCTACTGTCCATTGAATACTCGAATCCTTTCTTAACATGTTAGTGAGTAATCTAAGTAATTCAGCTAAAATAGAAATGAATCTTCTCAAAAAATTAATCTTTCCTATGAAAGCTTGAAGTTCTTTAATATTCCTGGGATGAGGTATCTGCAATATGGCTTGTATTCTTTCAGGATCAATTCTAATGCCATCTTTAGAAATAATGTGACCAAGGAGTTTTCCTTCTTTAAGACCAGACAATGACTTTTTAGGATTCAAAGAAATACCATACTTTCTGCACTTTATAAACACCTGTCTGAGATGATCTAGATGTTGTTGATCTGTTTTAGAAAACAAAGTTAAATCATCCAGATATATAACCAGAAAATCATGTATTTCTTTGGAAAATGAAATTTCCATTGCTCTTTGAAAGGTAGCCCCTGCATTTTTGAGTCCAAATGGCATCTTAACGTACTTAAATGTATCCCATGGTGTTGTAAAGGTTGTTTTGTCTTCATCATCAGGATAAACCAGAATCTGGTTGTATCCTGAGAATCCATCCAAAAGAGAAATCCTTGAAGAACCTACTACCCTCTGTAAGATATGGTCCATTTTAGGCAAAGGATAGTTATCTTTTATAGAAACTTTGTTTAAATTTCTCAAATCAACACAAAGTCTAATCTCTCCAGTCTTTTTCCTTGTTGGTACCAAATTAGAAACCCATTTAGAAAACCTAATAGGAGCAATAATTCCTGCATCATACATTCTTTTAATTTCTTTTTCAATTGAAGGTAGTAGCACGGGATTGGTCCTTCTAAGTTTCTATCTAAATGGTTTATGATCTGGTTTCAAAGGTATTGTATGTTGAATTATTGATGTATCATAAGATTTTAGGTCTTCATAACTCTAGGCAAAAACATCCTGGAATTCTTTCAAAAGTTCAACATATTTTGTTTGATCAAAGAAAGACAAGAATTTAGATGCTCAACATTTTGATTTTCTTGGTTCTCAAATTGGATATTCTGCTTGATATCTTCTGCTACTTTGATTGTTTGGGTTTCTTCGGGATATCATTTGAGTCGAAAAGATATTTTGAAGGAGTTAATCCTTTAGGTAAATGATTGTCCTTCAAGTTAATGATTTCAGTTTCATCTTCTATAATTTCATCAACTTCCATTTGTTCAAGGTTTTGCATATCTTTTTTAGTGAATTTTGTTGGATGTAGAAGTTGAATTACATCCTTTTCTGAAATGTTGGTTTCTTTTTCATTTATTTGATAAGATTCAATGAGTATTTCTTCATCTATGCTACTGTTAGAAAATTCATTCTCTAAAGTTAAAAAGTTGTTAATCTGCTCATTAGTTGCAAATACTTGCTAGTTCTTGAAATTATCAGGAATTGATGATCTATGTCTAATCTCAACTGTAAACTGATGATTAGGTTCAAAAGGTAATTTACAAGTACTAGCAAACACTGCAAGACTATGAGCATGCAAATTTTGTTTTCTTGGAATTTTAGCTGATTGACATTATAGAAAAGTATTGAGAATTTCTACAACTGTTCCTCTGTATTCTCTCAATCTGGGATTGTTCATAAAAAATTCACCTTTAATTTTTTGAATAATCAAATCAGAGTCTTCTACGACTAACAATCTAATTGCTCCTAATTCTTTGACACGCTTAAGCCCTAATAAAAGAGCCTCATACTCTGCCATATTATTAGTGCATTTAAAATTTAGTCTATAAGCATGACCTTCGGCATGATTGTTTTCAAGATTATGTATCCAAATTCCAGCTCCTGCTCCTAACTTGTTGACTGAACCGTAAAGTTCCAAATACCATAAGATTTCCTTTTCATAATTAGTGTCAGGATATTCAGGAATTTTCTTAATGGTGAGATGTTTTCTTTCTTGTGTTTCTTCTTGGGTGTCCGATGTTTCTTTGTTGTCTGAAATTTCTTCAATTTGAACAGTAGATTTACTTGCAATTTCTTTTGGTTCTATTGTTGATACTTCTAATTCAGTGGGGAGATCAGATTCGGCATTATAAAGGATAAAAGAGTCCATATCAGAGTGTACAGAATATATGGGGAAATTTTCAGGTTTTTCCTGACTACTGACCACATATTTCATCAAGGTTTCTCTATATAATCTTTTGGGTTGACCGAACACTAAAATAGTCGCATATGACATATCTAATTGAATAGATCCTCCAAGTTTTGCACCCCAGGCTCTAGACAATAGCATACCATATTTAGGAGGAATATCTGCTACAACTATATCCATCAGAATACTTTTAAAAGATACTGAACCAAAGTAACGCACAAATATTTAATCAACCCTAAACATCTTACCTGATTTGAATCGAAAGAAAAAAGATCTTTATATGGTCTGGTGATGTTTAAGTTTAATCTTTCCATTACAGCCTTGGGCATTAAATTGTGAGATGCCCCAGTATCAAGCATGGCATTGTGAAGTATTTTATCATGTAAATTCAGACTCACATAAAATGGAGCAGTTCCTCCACTTTCTGGTTTTCCGTTTACTTCAGGACCAAAAAGTAATTTGGGCTGATCATCAAACACATTAACTGAATCATCCATTTCAGAAATATTAATATATCTACTAATCTGGCTTTTGTAAACATCATGTTTAGCTAGTTCTGACAATGGAACAACCATCTTTATTTTTCCAATTTTAGCTTCCAGATTGAAAGGTTTTTCAGATTGAGTTTTTGTATTTTGAACAGTTGGGTTTTCTTTTTGTTTTGTGTTTTCTGTATTTTTCTCTTTTTTAGGAATATGGTTATGAGTTGAAGTTGTTTCTGAATCAGCTTCTGCAAGTTCTTCAACATTTCCTCTAGGAGGAAAAGTATTAGAAAGTTGTTTGTTATTTAGTTCACTATCAGAGACATCTTCAATTATTGGGTTTGCTGGGTTAGGATTTTCTTTGGAAAGAATTTGTACAGGGGAAGTGTTAGTTGTCTTACCTTTGAGGTTTTTTTTCACAGCTTTCTGTTTACTAGTCTCTGGAACATCAATCCTTCTGCTTCTCAAATTTTATTGCTTATGTACTTCGTAGATTTCCGAATCATATCCTTCCTTAAAATCAAAATATTCACCTGAACGAGTTTGATATGTTTCACGAATATGACCCTCTTGATCATCTTGAGATAGGAAAACTTCTGGTTCATTCTGTCGTTCAGTGAAATTATTTATTTTAACATCCTCAGTTGGTTCTTCAGAAGATGAACCTTCAATAAAATTTTCTTGGAATGGTGGCCTGATGTTTTGGTCAGGAACATTTTTTCCAGTATTTTGATTTGGATTTCTTCTAAAGTTTGGATTTCTAACAGCATTACTAGGTTGATTATCTCCAGGAGATCTTCTTTCGATTGTCTCAACTCTATCTCCTAGTCTTTCCATACCTTTGATGATTGCATCCAGCTTCTTTTCAAAAGTTGAAGGTTCTTCACCAGAAGGCATCCTCTTTTCAGCTCTAGCTCTTGCCCGTTTTTCTATCAAGTTAGCTTCAATGCTAACAACTATGCTTTGCATTTCTTCAAGAGTTTGAGGAGCTCTTTCCCTAAGTGAATATGCTATGTCAGAATCAAATCCATCAGGGAATTTGACCAATACCGAATCTAGAGGAGGTCTAAGGTTCTGGGGAATAGCATTGTAAGCTTCATTGAATCTAATGATATAATCTTGTACTGCTTCATTAGGTCTTCTTTTCAATTTTCCAAAATCAGATAGGATTTGAAGAGGATCCTTCTTCTTCTCCCATCTGTTTAAAAATGTTCTATAGATGTTTGGTAAATCAATAATACTGTCTGGAGCAAGAGCTCTGAACCAAGTTCTAACCTCTTATATAAGGCTTTGAACAAATATCCTCATCCTAACATCATCAGCATCTATTTCATAAAATTCAAGATAATCGGTCATCCTTTTAGTATGCTGTTGAGCGGTATAAGTGCCAGAGCCATCAAAAGGAGTGATTTTTCTTTGATAATCCTGAGGCATTGCCCCTAGATTAGCTGGTAACCGTAGATGAGCATATCTATTGGCCATTGGAAGATGCAGTACTGGGATAATCGGTGAAGTTGGTTTATGGACGAGGGGTGGAGGAGTAGAAGGAATAGTTTGTGATTGAGAAGTTTGGGGAAAAGTAGGTGAACTTGGGGAAACTGCAGTAATCACAGAAGTGTTTGAGATTTCTTCAAAGGTCAGTTCAGATTGAATGGAATTTTTTAAATGTCTGTCAATATGATATGTAAAAAATTTAAATTGTAAATCTTCAAGAAATAATGGGTTCGGAACTAGTCTGGACAATTCAGATTTAGAAAAATTTACAAATAAAGATGTTTCAAATCGCTCATCAAAAGGTTCTTCATCAAAATAAATCCACTTTACTGGACAGGAAAATGATCTATAAAGAGGTCGAGAACTTCCAGAGCTTTCTTGACTTTCTTGTCTTCTAAGAATCCTAGGAATCAGATTCGGATTTTCGAATACAGGTGGTGGATTTGTATCAGGATTAGATCTAGTGTAACGAGTCCTTTCTGAAGCCAGTTTTCCTAGTGATACTTTGTTTTTTACTTTTTGTTTTAAATGAAATGGAAAATACAACTTCGACAAATTATTCAAGAAATTTAAGATTTTGGATTAAAATGGTCTTAAAGATTTATTGAACTAGAGAAACTGATTGAATGTTTGAAATCAAGGTCTAATTCATAAACTAAATCAGAGGTGGACTAAAGCAGCTTTTATTTACTATGCAATTGTAGAGAAAAAGCAGTTCAAAGGCTACCTGGTTGATCTTTAGACTCCGTCTATAGTTTATAAAATAAACAGTAATAACAATAAAATGATTCAGGTCCCCAGTATGGTCGCCACTATGTTATCACTTAGATATTTCTTGAAGTTGTAGAGAAACGGAAAGGGGTCCGAGGTAACCACAAAACAACATTCAGATATAGAATCTAGCCAACCTATATCCAGAGAGGGCTCTCTCGTTAAAATTTAGCTTTGTTCTTAGAAGATATTAGGCTAGTTGTAAAGTCCAGCGGTTTTGTTTGAATTTGGGTGGTGGAATTTGGTAATTGAGGGCAAGATTAAATAATTTCAGGCCATTGGGCTATGGAGTCAAAAAATTGGATTTATTGGATTAAGTTTATCAACGAAAGATGGCTTTACAGGGCAAGATAGTCAAACCAAAGAAAAAATTATAGAACATAAAGGAATGAAATTAATTTAGAATGGATGAAAGGCAATTAAGAATCTTTCAACATATCCACGAGAAAGAAAGTGAGTGATTACCAATAAAGAGAAATTAAGAAATCTTTACTAAGTAATCAAATTTTTAAACCAGAGAAACAAGAGCAATTAAGAATTCATTGTTTATAACCAGTTTAGAAGAAAACATTTAGAATAATAACAATTGAAATCAGAGTACACTTAAGCAACTTCTGATTTAATCCTTTTTGTTAATTATTCAGAAATGAAACACAATGATATATTAAACATATATAAAACTTAAAATACAAGATAGAAATGACTTATTGATTTTTAGTTTGACACATGAATCCTGTAAAAAGTCTTCAGCATATATTCATCATCCAGCAAGCTACGAAAAATTTCTCCAACAACACTTTATTCTGAAAAATCAATGTTACAGCAAAGTATATGAATCCACCCTCACTAATTCGATTGAGGGCTTATTTATACAAAAAATTATTAAACATATCTCATAACAAAAAGAGATATAATATAGGGTGAGTAATGAATAAGTTACAATATAAATAGAGACAAATGGTCTCGTAGATAGGATAATAAGCAACTGATGTTGTGCTGTTTCCTCTTTTTGAGAATATGCTGGAGGCAAGCCCTATGGTTGAGCTCGTTGCTGTCATCCTCAGTAATTATTTTCTAATTGGCTTGCTTCACTGATAATCTTTGTTCTTACTGATACACTTTAACTGAACTGATACTCTTTGACCTTTGTTTGTTCCTTTATCCTTTATACTACAGTAAAAAAGGCAAAATTTCATACAAGGATAATTTTTATAGAAGTTCCAACAGGTCTTCCCACCATTTATTTTCTGCTATTCTGGTCCGTTGAAGCTTCCTTAATGTTTCATCAGCCTCAGTATATCTGAAGAAATTAGGCTGATTTGGGAACAAAATTTTCACTTCATTCTCAAGATAAAACAAATTCTCTAATCTGTCATGAAGATTCCTTCCTGTAGGTAATGTTGCTTCTGATGAACTAGTTGAGGCAACGGTGTGATTATGACCATGTATGTCCAAATTCTTAACATAAGTTTCTAGGTCCATTATTTGATCTTCAGAAATCATAGGGCTGGGTAACCCTTTATTCAATAAGACATCAAACCTCTCTCTGAAAGAAATGATTTCATTTTTCATGTCAAAGCACCTTCGTTCTAAATTTTGCATAAGAGTTATTTTAGTAAAAACCCTTTTTATCTCTAAGATTGTTGCAGTCCTGTCCTCAATCCCAAGCTCTGCAAGTTGCTGTCTGGTTTTGGTGTTTAGAAATTGTATGAGCTGATTGGCTTCCTCAGGCCTGTTTCCTAATTCTGCTCGTGTACTTTCAACTTCATCCAGAGCTATTTTGACCAAATCATTCTGCTCGTATATTATCTGGATTGAAGACCAGATATCTTTTATTGACTGAATAATATCATTCCAAAGAATTTCACTTATTTCTCTTAAAGGTTTCTCCAATGTGAGATCCCTTTCCAAAGCTTTAACTAATTTTTCCAATTTTTTGACTTCTCTTGTTTTGTCAGCAATAGTCATTTTAAAAGATCATATTTCTGTTCCAAATTAATAAGATGCAATTTTGTGTGCTGAAGTTCTGTTACTTGAATTTTTAAGTCATTCATTGATTTTATTAGTTCTTCTGCACTCAAATTTGAAGTATTCACCTGTGATGACTCTGTTGGCTGACCTGTTGGAGATGTACCTGTACCTGCAATTGCCTCTGTTGTAGATGCTGGGAGAGAAGATTGTTTGTCTTTCAATGCTTGCTCAAGCTCTTTTTCTGTTTCAGTCAGTCGCTCATTCATTTTCAAGAGCAACTCCATCATTTCTTATTCAGAATTCTTCAGTTTTAGGATGTCTGGAGGCTGGCAATTTCAACTACTTTCTTAAAGCTGCAATGTCATCATCCTTCTTCTTTATTAATGCTTCTATACCTTTGACATCCTTTGGATTGTGACCTAATCAAATTATTATTTCCTCCAATGTTTTTATTCTGTTGTCTTTGGCTTGAGATGAGGATCTTTCAATCTGTAATTGTGCATTTGTGTTTTCTAAAGAATCTTGTAATTTATGAGCTGCCATTGCTTTATCAGTTAGTGTTGAATAGATCATCTCTCCTATTTGCTTATGTAGCTCAATTTGGTCTAAAGGATGTATATCCTTTGCTAAGACTTCAAAGTTGGTTCTGATGTAATCATCAACAGTTCGGGGTTGCTGCACCTTGGGCTTAAAATGGCTCATTAACATTTTTCCCTGCTGGATGTCAAAAGCTGACATCAATATTTCTTGATTCTTTGAGGCCATTTTCAGATATTGATTATATACTTGAATTCTTAGTGGATCATTCCTGGCCTTAATATTGATAAATTTATTTTTTATATCTCCTTCATCTTTAACTGGTGGCTTGAAATAAGATATCTCTGTGCCCTTTTGCTTCTGTAATTCCTTTCTTTGGAAAGTAGTGGATGCCACACTACCTGTACCTATTTGTTGACTGTCTTCTCTTTCTTGGCTATCAGAGATTTCTTGAAATGATTCAATTTCTGGAAGAGGATTCAATCTCTGCCTTTTAGTACCATGTTGTTCTGTAGATCTACCAACAGGGGTGGATGTTTCAGTCTCTCTCTTTTTCGCTTTTTCCACATTAAGAGGAGTTTGTAGATTGACAATTTCCGACTCAATGATCTGAACTGGAGGGATTTGTACCTGACCTTTTTCTTTAGAAATCTCTAGTTGTTAAGTCATTGTGACCTTCTCGACTATTTTTAGGTCTGGTTCCTTTTCTTTTCCTTTTGATTCTACTGCCACTGTACTGATCTCTTGCAAATGTTGTTGTGAAGTTCCTGCTGAAAAAGGTCCTGCTGTCTGTACCTGTCCAAGAGAGTCCAGGTCAAGTATATTTTCAAGGTCTTTCATCACATTATCAATATTGACCTGCCCAATATCTTGCTCTATCAAAGTTCCTTCCACCCATTCATCTGTATTTGCATATTGTTCAATTTCTGGAATCCTAAAATGAATGTATGGAGACAATTTGTTTTTTATTCTTCTGTCACAAATAAAGCTATATGGATCATAGGGTGCCCAGTAGAAACTCTTTTGTAATTTGAAACGGTCTTCTAATATCTTTTCAGCATCTTGTTCAGCCTCCCTAGAATTACAAATAAAGGGACCTAATTGGCTCTTTATCCCGAGTTGCGCCTTCTTCTTGGCATTACAGAAATGAACTATATCTGAATTGTTTATTTGTCTGAAATAATCAAGTGCAAAAAGTCTCATTGGAACATATCTGGGAAACTTGAATGGACACAATTCACATCGATAAATCCTAATTTCAGTATAATTCTGATATAAGTACCAATCTCCCAACTTATATTGTTTTGAGAGCTGAAGGATTTTCTTGATTTCATTACTGAATCTGGGAGGAGAAATTCCAGTTAAGAAAGTGGTTTCTGGATGTACAAACAGGTCAATAAACTCATTATAGGAATAGGGAGAATCTCTGGAACTATGGGTGATGGCAGACCAAAAGATAACAGACCTAGGATTTCCTTTGGAATCAAGCTTTTGGACATGGAAAGGAAAACTTTCTGAATGGTAATAGATCATCAGATGGTAAATGGCAGAAGAATACTTGAACACTTTCTCATTTTCTAATCTCATGAATTGATCATGAATTTTGTCTGCAATGTAGGATGCAAAGTCATACTTGACAGCAGGAGGCTGTCCAGGGGTAAAAATAGACAATAATACTAGGGTTTATTCATCAAAATATTCACTAGTATTAAAGCCCATTATAAAAGATATCATACTCAGAATAAGTTGACCTTCCTCAGTGAAAAAAGCACACGCATATGGGGGAAGGCCTGTAGGCTGATGGTTTGGAAACATAAAGATTTGGAAAATGCGAGTTAAATCCTCCTGGGATAGTTTGGTAGATTTTTCAAGTAATTCTCCGATGGACAAGGGAGTGAGGGCTTGACCAGGTTCAAAATGGAGCATCTCATTGATATACTGAGCAGTGATTGGGAAAAGGAATTCTTGATTTGGGGATAAGACTGCTCGTTGGTTAGGATCATAATTAGCATGACAATAATGGATTATCTCAAGGAAAATATGGACTGAGGGAATAAGGTATCTGGGAAGATTAGATTCCCATAACCCAATAATATCCAAGCCATTCAAATAATTGTCTCTACAGCGGCAATAAATTCGAAGGGGACTTTCAGTGAAAACAAAGTCTTTAATTTGGAAATATTTGTCGACTAATGATAAATAATCCAAGTCTCTATGAGGGGCATTCAATGGGGCAACATTTAAAGCCACATGAAATTCCATTTTTGGTTCTTATGGATTAAAAAATGGAAATTCGAGTTTTTAGAATGGGTACAATTTCTAGGTTCTGAGGGATTCAATAACAGTTTTGGGAACTCAGGGAGATGAATTTAGAACTCAGTTTAAGTTTTTTATGTTGAATTCTTAGACAAAAACTGAGATTCTACGGAGTTCAGTATAAATTAGGGTAAATACATATTTATGGAAATGAACAGTAATTTGAACAGCTACTGGTCGAGGCAGAAGAACACTGGAATACTTGATTTCAATTATCTTCAGCGAAGTAACGATTGGCTGGCTTCAACAGTTAATTTGAAATTTCATGCATGGGAGTGTAGTCATTTACAGTGCATACGATAATGAAAAATACGCGGGGTTTTTGTTTTTATTTACAAATTCAAAGGTGGCGGGGTTTCGATTTGATGACGTCAGCAAGTACGGGGAAATCGTCATGGGAGATAGGCGGTAAGAGGTTTCCTGCACCGCTTATGAGGGAAGGCGGTTTTAGGCGGAAGGGCAGCGATGCGATACAATGACTGACACGTAGCACGACACTTTTTGAAAACCGCTTAGCCATCACACGTTATATTTCATACGCGAATGGCCAGTGAAATGGATGAGGGTTGTAGATCTTTGAAGGGGCGATCGGATGGCTGATGGGAAAGGAAGATGGCGGGGAATTAACAGTGTGGGCCCAACGTACTTAACGGTTAAGTAAACTCATCGGGTGGGATTTGATTGGAGGGTTAGATTATTAATTAATCGTGATGATTAATTAATCTCTTTTGTTTAATGATGCGAAAAAGTGATTAGGCGCGGGGATGGATTATTTCAAAATGTGATTTTAATTAAACTTTGTGTTTATTTTTTGTTTTAAACACATATTCATATGTTTAAACATTTTTTCATATATTTTTATTAGATGGCAATTAAATCAATGCGACTTATTTACCATAGGGGAGGGAATAATATTTAAAGTTATATTATAGCCAAAAGGGGGTATAATGTGGGTTTTTGATTTGGATAAGTGGGAATACAATACTTTTGGCTACAATAATTATAATACATGGGTTTTTTGGGTTATATATAATATGAGAAGGTTAATTCAATAAGGATTTAAATATTCGGTTAGAAATTAATATGGAAAAATGAGTCAAAGCACTAAGTATAAAACATCCAAATAATGTATTTAACTTATGCTTGTATGAAATGGGTTTTTATGAATTGTTGCATGTTTTTCCTAAGAAAAATGGGATTTTACTTGGGAAAAGATTTTTATGAGTGAATGAGTATTACGATGAATGTTTTTAAATACTAAGTTTTTCTCCAATTATTAGGTCGAGGGTCTGGTCCCTCTAAAATTCAAGGAAATGCCTTGAGCCCCTTTAATCTTCAAATTCCTTAACACTTAAGGGGAAATTAGTAAAATCTTTGGGGAAAATCAGAAGGGAAATTAATAATTTAACCTTGCTTTGCTTTGAAATTCTGCTAATGTAGTATTCTGCCTTTGCACTTATGATGAAAGTAAATAATTAACACATTTAGCACCATCATTCATCATATGAAAATCTGCAACATCATCTACCTACCCTATCTACTTTACTCTACCATTTTCTCTTCTTTATTAGGGTGCACTTAGACTGGCAAACCCTTTTCACACTTTTCCTTTACATATGGAGATCTATCTAACTCTACAATTATTACATCCAAGGGCTCAGATTAATATATTGAGCACCTTTTATTAACTCTACCTATCTACTTATCTGCCAAGATTAAACTGTTTGGCCAGATATTTATTCTCTATTCTACATCATGAAATTGAAAAATGAATGAGTTAAGTTTAAACAGTTTGACTCTTCATAAATTGTGGCAAAAGTTTGACAAGCTGCACACAATTTTGTTTATTACATCTGAGCAAAAGGTAGTGGCATTTAGATTTACACACTTTCCTTGGCCTTTCTTTTGATGGGGTTCATTTTCTTTCACTTTTTTTTGGCCAATTTTATTTTTCCACCCTTTGATTTTTCTTTTAGGGTATACCTTCTTTACATTTTTAAAATTTTTTGATTTTTGAATAATATGAAAAACCTTTGCAACAAGAAAAAGGTATGAAAATATTACATAGTTCATCAAGTCAATCATGAAAAATGACCCCCATTGGTATAGTAGGCTAACACTATGGAAGCTCAAGATGGAGGATCCGCTGGTGGATAAAGATCACTTGATCGTAGTAGATCTAGGTACTAAACCAACGGCAATGTCAGATGAAGACTGGAAGAAACTGGATCAGAAGACTAAGAGCACAATACAGTTGTGTGTCTCAGATTCAGTATTGTTGAATGTATCTGGGGAAGCTATGGTGAAGAATTTGTGGGAAAAACTTGAGACTTTGTACCAATCTAAGTCTCTGGTGAATAAGTTGTTCATGTGGAAAAAGCTGTATAACCTGAGGATGAAGGATGGAGACTAGGTGATAGAGCATCTAAAGGCCTTCAATACTGTGGTAAGTCAGCTGTTATTTGTTGATATTAAAATATCAGATGAAGATAAGTGCATCAGTTTGTTGTGTTCTCTACTAGAATCATGGGATAGGCGGTTATTGCAATAGGTAGCAATACAACTACCTTGAATTTTGATGACATTGTCTCAGCCTTGTTGTTGGAGGAAATGAGACGGAGAAATATGGAGGGTAAAAATGGAGATGCCTTATCTGTACGAGGAACGTCTCAAAATAGAAACAAGAATAAGGTTTCGAGTGGGAGATCCAAATCTAGAGGGAGATCTAAATCTCTTGGAAAGTTGGAAAGGTATGCTGGAAATACGGAAAGGAATGACACTACAAAAAGGACTGCAGATCTAAAGCTCCTGAGAAAGGAAAGGGATCTGATGATGATCCTTCTGTAGAGGCAAAAACCACCTCGGATGAAGGTGCGGATGTGTATTTGGCTTCTTCTTTAAATACACATGTAGATCATGAGTCATGGTTGATTGACTCCGGTGCATCCTTTCACTTCACTCCCCATAGGGAGTGGTTGTGTGAGTATGAGAAATATGATGGTGACGATGTACTCCTAGGGGATGATAGGAAGGCCAGAATCGTCGGACATGGAAAGTTCAAGCTGAAGCTACAAGGTGGAAGGATTAGAACACTTCATGGTGTTCTACATATTCATGCATTGGCTAGAAATATGATTTCTGTAAGCAAGATGGATGATGTAGGTGTAAAAACAGTGTTCGAGAAAGATCCCTGCAAGATGGTTCGGGAAGCACTGGTATTAATGCGGGGAGTTTTGATTGGAACTCTGTACAAGCTACAAGGTAGCACTATTATTGATGGGTGTAACAGTTTTGTGGTTCCTGAAAGTGGAGCAGAAAGCCTAGCTGTCTCTGGAGAAAAGACCATGCTCTGGCATCAAAGGCTTGGACATATTGGAGAGAAGGGCCTTCAGATACTACATAGAAATGGTATGGTAGAAGGTATGTCTAATTGCTCTCTCAATTTCTATTTCTGTGAACATTGTGTATATGGGAAGCAGAATCGGGTGAGTTTTCCTTCTAGTGTTAAGAGGGCGAATGAGTTATTAGAACTTGTGCACAGTGATGTGTTTGGACCTGTGTTAGTTCCATCACTGGGAAATACTATGTACTATGTTTGATTCATATATGACTTCTCAAGGAATACATGGATATATTTATTGAGGAATAAATCTGAAGTCTTTGACAAATTTAAAGAATTTAAGGCACTGGTGCAAAACCAGACAAAGAAGAAGATAAAGCCACTAAGGACAGATAATGGTGGGGAGTTCTGCAAGAAGGAATTTGAAGAGTTCTGTAAGAAGTGTGGTATAGCACGGAAGAAGACTACTCCATACACACCTCAGAAAAACAGAGTTGCAGAAAGAATGAACAGAACACTGATGGAAAAGGAAAGAAGCATGCTCAGTGGTATCGAGTTAGGACAAGAATTCTGGGCAGAGGTAGTGGAGACTGCATGCTACTTAGTTAATAGATCACCTTCATCAGTGTTGGAGGATAAGACTCCACATGAGATATGGACTGGTAAGAAACCCTTTCTTTCACATTTAATGGTATTTGGATGTGATGCATATGTACATGTTCCAAAGGAGAAAAGGACCAAGTTGGATAATAAATCTTAAAGGTGCATCTTTATTGGGTATAAGGATGGTTTAAAGGGTTACAAGCTTTGGAACCCAGAAATAAGGAAGGTTGTGTCCAACCGAGATGTGGTGTTTATAGAGGTGAAAGATGTTGTTACACATGAAGTCCTACCAAAGGAACCTAAGAAGATAGAGTTTGAGCTAAAGGAGTATGAACCAGACTCTACAACAGAAGAAGATTTAGAAGAGGAAGAGCCACAAACCCCATCTTTGAGAAGATCAGTTCGAGAAAGAAGGCAACTAGAAAGGTATAGTCCATCTGCTTTCTGTTCAGGTTTTGCCTTAACTATAACTGATGATGATCCCAGAACTGTCAGGGAGGCAGTAGATTCAAAGGATGGAAAACTCTGGAAGGAGGCCATGGTTGATGAAATGGCATTCTTGCATAAAAATGAGGCATGGGATTTGGTGGAGTTGCTGGCTGGAAGGAAGCCCATCAGGAGAAAATGGGTGTTTAAGAAGAAGATGAGTGTAGAAGGCAAGGTGGAGAAATACAAAGCTCGGTTGGTAGCAAAAGGTTATTCCCAAGTGCCGGGAATTGATTTTGGTGATATTTTTTCTCCTATTGCCAAAGTTACTTCTATTAGATTAATTTTATCTGTTGTTGCTGCATTTTATTTTGAGATAGAACAGATGGATGTGAAGACAAAATTTCTTCTCGTATGGGTTAAAACAGTCACCAAGGATGTGGTATCAGAAATTTGATACCTATATACAGGGACTTGGCTTCACTAGAAGCAAGGAGGATCACTGTGTTTATTTTAAATTAATTGGTGACCATGTTATTTATTTGGTATTTTATGTGGATGATATGTTATTGATTGGAAATGACAAAGAAATTACCCAAGATTTGAAGACCCAATTGTTCTCCAAATTCGATATGAAGGATCTTGGTGTTGCAAACTATATTTTGGGGATGGAAATTAAGAGAGATCGGGCAAAGAGGAAGCTCTGGCTAAACTAGAGGAAGTATGTCAAGACTATATTGCAGAGGTTCAATATGCAAGATAATAAATCGGTTAATGTTCCTATTCGTGTCGGTGTAAAGCTGTCTGTTGAACAATGTCCCAAGACACGAGAAGAAGAGGAGAATATGTCACATGTTCCATATGCAAGTGTAGTTGGTAGCCTGATGTATGCAATGGTTTGTACTAGACCAGACATTGCACATGCAGTGGGAGTATTGAGCAATTTTATGTCAAACCCAGGGAAGGAGAATTGGACAGCAGTGAAGCGGGTTTTCATATATTTACGTGGCACTAGTGATTATGGCTTGTGCTACCAAGGAAGACAAGGATTGGAAATAATGTTGGACATTCGTGGTTTTGTTAATGTAGATTGGGCTGGAGATCTGGACCAAAGAAGATCTACAAGTGGGTATGTGTTTAGCCTATTTGGAGGCGCAGTCAGTTGGATGAGTAAAAGACAGTCTATAGTGGCTCTTTCAACTACATAAGATGAATACATGGTAGCCACTCATGCAAGAAAGGACGCAGTTTGGTTGCAGATATTGTGTTCAAGTATGGGGTTGGTACAACAAGCTATAATGATAGATTGCGATAGCCAAGGTGCAATTTTCTTGGCTAAGAACCCTGCTTATCATTCAAAGACAAAGCACATTGATGTTCAATACCACTTTGTTAGAGATATGGTTGAGGCTGAAAGGGTGTTGCTGGTAAAGGTGGACACTTCAAAGAATGTTCTAGATGCATTGACGAAGTCTGTGAGCACTCAGAAGTTTTCTTGGTGTAGAGAAACAATGGGTTTTGAAGAATTGGCCCAATGACTAAGCTCTCCTGTGCCCCCCTATGGAAAGAAAACAACAAGTGGGAGAATGTTGGGTATGAGTTGTACTCTTTCCATGACTAGCCCCACGTACTGTACGTTGCGTCAGGCGTAGGAGGGGGGTCACAGGGGGGGCAGACCCACTCATAGGCAGACCCACCCATGTTTTGTGCATGATTTTGCACATGGTTTTGGGGTACGATGGTTTTCGGCCCCTGGTATTTTGTAGATCTGGTCAAGGGAACTACCATTATGTTCTAATCTAGGGTTAATGGATTGGGTTTTATGTATGCTTCGGCATGTATATATATGTGTTGTAACACTAAAACGAATATAATGAAAAATCAAGTTGGTCATCCTGGTTTGGGATCCAGGGGAAAATCTCTGTGTTTATCTGTTGTATGTTTTATGCTCTCGCTATTGTTTATTTTCTGTTATAACATTGATGTGTAGATAATTTCTGTTCAGGGTTAAAACCTATAGGCTACAACCTTCACTTTCTCTCCATCTCCTACTGGAAGGGAGCTCCAACCCCCTAATCTCATTTACCAACACCCACTAGAAGGGAGCTTCATCCCCCTAATATGATCACCAGCTACCACTGGTAGGAATATTTGATAGGGGGTATCATGTGGGAAGGTGGACACTTGTTACTACAGAGGTGTGTTGCAGCTCACGAATTAAAGATGTTACAAGAAAACCAAATGCATATGAACATGTGATCATAAATTTTTGTACCTTGGGAGTCTGATGCATGAGCATCAACCCAACCTCTATAAAATCAACAAAAAAATATGAGCTTCTAGAAAGTGAACATGACCATGAGGATAAAGTTTCCTTGAATGCACTGATTTTTCCTAGTTTCTATTGATTGTGAACACTTTTAGAGATTATGTTGAAATATTTATAGAGAAAATCATGGAGTCGTAGTGATCAATGGAAATTTAATTTCCTCTATAAATCTATCCTTTGAGGATTGGATAAAATTACCATTAGATGAAGAGAAGGCCCGTCAAGACAGAGAGGCCATGAGAAGTAATTGTGTATTTTTTAATAAATTATTCATATGTGTTTTTATATATGTGTTATATTATTATCATATGAATATTTGGTATATATGCATGGCATGAATTTTGAGTTGCACATGTGTTGCATGGATTAGAGGAGGAGAACCAAATGAGTAAATGATGGTCACTTCAAGTTCCAATTGCAAATTAAGTGAACCTAAGTTGAAAGGTTTGTTTACAAGGGAACGGTCATAATGCAGGTGGAAGTACAAATAAGACTGTGATTTAAGAGTATTTAGAAATTAACATTTCATGGAGATGATTGATTGTGCACGAGAGGGTGTGGATACATGAGGAAAGGAGTGAAACATGCGATGTTGAAATTTGGTATTGACCAAAGAGCATGAGCAATAACACTACTTGCAACATGACAAAAGTCGTTATGGTGCTTTCTCCCTTTCGACCCATGATTTTTTTTAAAACCCTACATTGCGTTGTTGACACTTAGGACCCTATAGTTTTGAATTTTTGGTGTGGATTTTCATGCAAGGACCACGCGTGTGAAGATAATGTTCTTGGTGAAAGAAGCACAACATTGAGTGTTGAAGGTTGATTGTGCACCCATAATCGATAGGTCCAAAATCAAGCTCAATAAAAATATTGAAAATGGTAGACCCCAAAAATCATTTTCATCAAAAGTCACTTTATATGGCACTTGTTCAAATGACCTTATTTTAAGTAATCAATTTAATTAAAAAGAAAAAAATGACATTACCACTTTAGAGATAAACCTCAATCTTGGATTTGCATATGTTACTAAGGATGTTCTAAAATATTTCTTCGAGGTTAAATTCATACTATTTACTTAATAATTATTGATAATGAAATTAAAAAATTTGAAGCACTGTTCCAAAATAAATATGCCTATGAACATTAACATAATTAACACAATATATATATATATATATATATATATATTAAAAATGTGAAAATACATTATATTATTTAACTACAATTTACTCTAAAATAACTATGTTAAAAAAGCCACAATAATCATCTAATTTTATGTATAAAAATATATTAAAAAAAAAAATGAAATATATATAGCAAATTTCAAATAAAAAACTTGTATGTAAACAAAAATAAGAATTTTAAGAAGGTACACAAATTTTTTTACTCGTATATAACTCCTAAAATTAAATTTTGTATACCATTATAGAATTATAATTTAGATTTGTCATATTACAAACTTTCTTGACTAAGTGTTAAGTGAACATAACTATATTGATTTAGAAAATATTTTATCTCTTATTTTTTATTATAGAAACAAAATTTTAGTAAGTTTCAATTAATATCTTACTTTCTTAAGCTCCAATGGACCATAATGGCATTTGTGCTACATCATCATCATCATCATCATAATCATCAATAATATTATAGAAATTTTTTAAATAAATATTAATTTTTTATATAGTAAATATAATCTATTCATCCAAATTATTGTATAAATAAGAATGAAATATTCACATATAAAGAAATATAATATGTTAACAACTTATAAATAATATGGTGCTAATAGAGAAATAATATAAATTTTAAGGTATTTTATAATATCGAGGTTATTAGCATGGAAGTTATAAGTAATCTTACTTAACTTTTTAAAAAGAAAAAAATAATATAACTAAAATAATAAAGGTGCAAGGAGAGGCCAACAAGATTGTTGAATTGGAAAAGTTGTACTTTGATTTGAAATAATAATTTTTTATTTATGTTGTTTAGCATATTTGTTTTAATTTTATAATATACAACTAAAATGGTAATTTAAATATTTCGATGATGCACAACACAAGAACCATGATGGCTTGTCCTTCACTTTTGTTTCCCCACTCTGACATCTTAAGCTATGGGCGACTTTGGTATTCTTGTGGATTGCGACATATTAAACTATGGGTGACTTGGTCCTCTTGTGGATTGTCCTTCATAGTGACTTCCTCACTCTGTCATCCCTCTACCAAATATTTTTATTTTATAATTAATGAATAAATATCTTTCTTATAAAATGTCCATAAACATATTAGATTTAACTATTCAAAGTCTAAATAATAACTTCCTGAACACAATAACCATGATTCTTTGACATCATAACCTATGGGTGACTTGGTATTTTTATGGATTGTGATATCTTAAAATATGGGTAACTTGGTCCTCTTCTGCATTGTCCTTCATGACTATCCCATTGTGACATCCCTCTACAACATATTTCTATTTTAATAATGAATAAATAAATACCTTTTTATAAAATTTCCATAATCATATTACATTTAAATATTCAATGTCTAAATAAAAACTTCCTGAAAAATATTTATTATTATTATTATTTTTATATTATTATATATAACTTTCAACCTTAATTATTATAATAATAATTTACATTACCAATTTTATAGTATTTTACAACTTATTTTAAAATCGACCGCTTCAATCAATACATTTGGATTGAAATATATGATTCTACCACCAATAGGATATTTCTCGCAATCTACTATTTCGCTCCCACCAACTCTAAATCATATAAGAAGAACAACCTGGACAAGAATTTTCCTTTCAATTCTTTAGAAAAATACATCTTCAACCTGAGAAATGATGGTAATATCCTTTTACTCAGAGACTTTAATTATAGAACTTCTACTAACCTAGCCATTACATTAAGCAACAAATCTAACCTCGACCCCTTATGGCTTGATGAAGATAGTAACTTAGCTAATAAATTCAAGAGAAAATCTGAAGACATTATTGAGAACTTATTTGGCACCAAGCTCCTCAAACTATACAGTTCCCAGGACTTAATTACTTGTAATGGTATTAACAAGTGGCCCCTCTCCGGTCATATGACATGTTTCCATGCACTGGGTAGCAGTGTCGTGGATTATGCTATATCTAACATAATCTTCCTCAAACATATTATAAAATTTGAAGTTCTTAATGGATTCGAACCTAATTTTGACCACGGACCTCTATCTCTATCCCTCAATCTTGCTATGCATACCACCCACTTGCAGGAGACCAATGAAAGAAAAAGACACATTTGCTTTGATGGAAGTAAAACCGACCTCTTGTTAAGGTATTTACAGAGGGATTTAGGCCCCATGAATTATAATAATAAAATTGATCAAATTTATTACCATTTCACTATTATCCTTTCCAACACGATTAGGAAGTTTTCTAATGAGATTTCGTTTAATAAGTCTAATAGAACTTGGAATCCATGATATGAAAAATATTGCAAGATGGTGAGGAAAGCAATCAAAGATTCTCATAATGAAAAAATTAAGCTATATAATATAAATATATACACAAATATCATCAAGAGGAAGAAAATATCATATATTAATAAAACGGAGGATTATCTTCTCCATCTTTCTAAAGTCATGCCCAAAAAATTTTGGCAGAATGTTCTTGTCCATAAAACAAAAGATAAGCATTTTATCCCCTTAGAAAACTAGGACAACTATATTAAGAAGTTGTATGACTCTCCAGACACTATGAGAACCACCTTAATCACTCAAATTAAGGAGGATTTATTCTCTCTTGAAGACATTGAGTCTGGTATTAATAAGATCGCTAATGGGAAAGATAAAGGTATTGAAGGACACCAGGCTGAGATCCTTAAAATGGGAAGATCTATCCTCATTCCTTATCTCCACAAGCTTCTCAATATGGCTATAATGCATGGCTTCCCTCAAATTCAGACGCAAATCCTTATTGTACCTGTATTTAAAAATGGGGACAAGAGTGTTCCATCCAACTACAAGAGCATTATGGTTATCCATATCCTGACCAATCTTTATGGGTTCATTTTGGAGAAGAAGCTTTTCCTTTGGCTTGAAACCCAAGGAAAAAGAGCTAAAGGGAAAGTTGGTTTTAGGAGACATCACTCAACTATTGACGATCTAGTGAGTCTTAGAATAATTGCAGAGGAATGTTGCAATAGTAAAGTCGATCTCTTATGTTGCTTTGCGGACTTTAGAAAATCTTTAGAAACTGTCCCTTGGGATAAATTTTGGGATAAACTTAAAGAGATCATGGTCCCTCATGAGATGAGGATTGATGTGATCCGTTTCTACGAGGTTGTTACTACCAAGATTAAGACCAACAATGGGTGGTCTAAAGATATTAAATGCAATATTGGAGTTACGAAAGGGTGTCCCCTATCCCCTACCGTTATTGGCATATACATAGATAAGCTAGAGGAGTGTTTGGAATCAGCGGGGTGCAAGGGCACCGAGCTTGCTAGTGTCCTCATTAGTCTTCTCCTCTACGTCGATGACCATGATAAGCACCTCTAGATTCCTTGTGACTACTGATCTAATATGGGTAATAAGTATTTGGGAATTGACTTCCCTCATCATATCAACTGAAATTATAACATCAAGAAAAGGATTATTGGGGGTTGGAAAGCTTATTATGATCTTGAAAACAATTGTAAGTCGGTCGATATTTACATTTGGAGTAAAAAGAGGTTCCTCTTTAAGACCCTTGTCACCCTTGTTGTCTTATACATATGTAAGGTTGGGGGTTGTAGTATATCTAGAGATTCATGGAGGAATCTTGAGATGATTCAAAATAAAATAATAACCTACAACCTTAAGATCAAGGGAAATAATTCATATCCTATCCTCTTGATTGAATCTGGTTTGTCCCCAATTGAAAGTACATCTATATTTAGATATATGATTTATAATAAGAAGCTAGACAACATGCAATAAAAAAGTCTCCCTAAAATTTCTTCTAACTATACTCAACACCCTCACCCTTTCCTCAAATGTGGGTGGCATAAGGATGCCCTGTCCTGGCTCAACCATTGGGGAATTAAGGAGGAGCACAATATGGGAGGAAAAGATAATACAAAAAATACTATTACCTCCAAGTTTAAGGACAAGTTGTGGGAGGATCAGGAGCTGGAGGGTAAAAGGAAGCTAATATACTATAAGGAAGTCATAAAGGCCACCCTTGATAATCAGAATTATCTCTTTCTGTTTTCCAACAATAACAAGAAAATGAACATCTCTAAGATAAGAACTAATTCCCACGAGATTTAGAGTGAGACTGGGTGGTGGTCTATTCCCAAGACCCCTTGGAACGATAGAATCTATTAGATTTATGATTATAAGTAGGTGGAAGATGAAAATCACTTCTTTTTATACTGCTAGACTCTTGCTCACATTCGCTCTCAATTCCCTACCATCTGCCACCCTTCCAATCTTCTTGACCTATTAAGAAAACCCACCTATATTGATCGTGGAGCATTTATTTCCCTTCTCTTTGACCATAGAAACAAGATTTTGAAGAATGAAAATTAGATTCTTTCTCCTTTCTTAATTTCTGATAGGCCGCATTGTTATTAATTGATGGTAACCATTATCATCATCATCATCATATAATTCCATTTAAAATGTTAAATTTTTTTAAAATCATTATACTATTCAATTTATTATGACTAGTTATAAAAAGTTTCATACTTTAAAATATTATTTATAAAATGGTTAAAAAATATATTTAATAATGTGACCACTTATTTTTTTACTTTGTAAAATATTATTTATAAAACTTTTAAAAATTATATTTAATAATGTGACCGCTTATTTTTATTTTTTAATCTGAAGGCATGGGACTGTACATGATTATTGTTAGCTTGTAATTGCAAATTATAGTTGCTAATTGACTAGTGGATTCAATTTGTGATTGATATTCAATAAGGCCTTTCTACCTTAAATTCCACAAAAGGAGAAAATAGCCCAATTTGGCAACTTTGGAGCATAGTTACCAAGTTTTACCAAGTTTGGCCGAATTGGGTAATACAAAATAATTCCATTTGAATATTAATACACAATTTTTCTATATGGTAATATTGGGAAACCAAATGTTATTGGTTTAAAAAAATTGAAACAGGAATAACTTCTTGTTTAAAACTCATTTGGATTTTTCGAGAAACATTCTTTTGAAACATAGAAATAAAATGTGTTGTTTACTATGAAATCCTAAACACTATAGGTTGAGATTACTAGGTCTTTGTTCAATAAAATCATGAGGGTAGTGTTTATTATAGGAATTTATTTTTAATGGATCACAATTAAAAAATTAGTTTTTGAATATTATTGTTGAATAAATTTATATTATATAGTTAAATGGTATGAAAGTCTGTTTCACTACTTGAGAGATAAATTTATGGATATATGGACTTGTAGGGGAGCAGAGGATAGGGGAGGATGAGGAGAGAGAGAGAGAGAGAGAGAGAGAGAGAGGGAAGGGGAGGGTGAAGAGGAGGAGGAGGGAGGGAGAGAGAGTGAGAGAGGAGAGGGAGTGTAAGGGAGGGAGGAAAATTGTGAGAGGTGTTATCACTCAGGTTTTCCTAGAAGTTGTGTAAGAGGAAAGTATACTCGAGGTAACCACAAACCAACCTTTTAGATGCAGAATCTAGCCAATCTGCATCCAGAGAGGGCTCTCTCTTTATAATTTATATTTGTTCTTGAAAGGTTTTAGGCTAGTTATAGATTCAAGGGTTTGTTTGGAAATTGGTGGAATCCACAAACTAAGGGCAAGGTTGAGAGCTTTCAGTCCATTGGGCTATGGACTCAAAGGATGGCTTTACTAGATTTCTATTCTAGGCACAAGATGGTATTACAGGGCAAGATAGCTAGACAGAGAACAATCCTTAAAATTTAAAGTGGATGGGATGATCTTGAAGGGATGAAAGGCAGCTAAGAATCTTTCACCATGTTCAAAAGAAAGAAATGAGATGACTACAAACAAAGAGCAATGAAGAATTCTTTATTATAGTAATCAGCAGTGTTTAAATTAGAAAAGCAAGAGCATTTAAGAATTCATGCTTATAACTAATTTAGAAGAAAACCTTAAGAACAACCACATTTGAAAACAGAGTACAATTAAGAAAATTCTGTTTCAATCCTTTATGTAAATTATTCAGAAATGGATATGATGGTATTATAAAATAATATAAAATTTCAGACAAAGGGTAGAAAAACTTATTGAACTGTAGTCCAACACATGAATCCTGCAACAAGTCCAGTGCTTTAAATCGTCATCCAGTAAGCCACGAATAAATTTCTCCAAAATGATTTTATTCCGAAAATCTCAATGTTACAGCAGAGTAATAGAATCCACCCCAAATGCTTCCAAGAGTGGAGTATTTATACAAATTCTAAACTAAAATATCTTGAAAAAATATCAAAATTGGTTCACAAATCTCTCCAACTAGTTTACATAAATAGAACTAAAGTAAAGGACACTCAAACTAATGCATCTATTTGGCACTATTTTTGATGGATAGGTGATGAAAAAGAGGAGAATTCGAATTTGATCCAACTCTTAGTTGATGATGAGGCATCCAAGTCACTAACTGCTTCCCTTTTTTGTGAATTCTGCTCCAACAATTCTGCAAACTTGGGGTCCAATGATACCTTGTTATTTCTCAATCCGTAATAGATATGTAAAAAGTGAAAGAGGTTATTGTAGATAAATATGTTGGTGAGATAAAAATATTTCACTTTCCTAAAATGTCTCTCCAGTTGTGCACAATAGGCTCTGCAAAAAGATGTGTAAAACAGAGTTTTTACAGAGTCTGAAAAATAGCCTCTAAAGACATGCATGTATCTCTCAGCCTGAAATCACTGTGGAAAAATTGATATAGGTTTTTGTATATGGGTCTCTTAGGAACAAAAACCTCCTTCAGTTTTGTAAAATGTATTTCGAATTGGCCACAATATTCTCTGAAAAATGATGACTTAACTGGTATTTTCTGCAAAAAGTGCTTTCCATCATTGTTTAATATTTCCAAAACCATAATAGCTGTTAGAAACGTGAGAGAGGTTTTTGTAGATAATACTCTTAAGAGCATAAACCTCCTTCAATTTTTCAAAATTCATCTTGGATTGATGAAAATAGTTTCTGCAAAACTATGACTAAAATATGCAATTTCTGCAAAAATGTTCCTTCTTGTTGTATTTTTCATCTTTTCACTTTTTTGTTCCTTTGACTGTTTTACTTTCACTTTAGATAAAATTCAATGTTGGTGAAAGTATTTTCATCTCTTTTTACCATTTTACTGCCTCTGTAATTACTTTTAATGTTTTACCTTTGACTGCTCTGTAACTTCATTTTAACTTTCACTCTGACTTTTACCTGATACACTTTAACCACTGATACTCTTTAACTGTTATGCTTTTCCTATCCCTGTAATTTCTCATTTCACTTTTACCATTCACTGTGCACATTTCATCATTCTAATCTCTCTCTGACTTTGTATACAAATTTTTTGTTGAATGAAGATATTGAATTAAAATCTGAGAATTTGGTGTAACAATTTTGTCAACTAGTATTGAAATTGTTGGTCCAAATCCATATTCTGATGATAACCTGCTAAAATCAAACAATTTGTTAATGAAATCTAGGTCTCTATGAGGGGAATTCAATGGGGTTACATTCAGGGCTGCCGGAGCTTCCATTTTGGTTCTTGTGTATTCAAAATGGAAGTTTCTGGGTTTTCTTCACAGACTGAGCGCGATTTCAGTTTTAATGAGGGAAATTGGCACAATTGCAGGTTCAGGGGGAACAATTCACAGTTTAAAAATCAGGGAATGATCTTAGCAATAAGATTTTAACACTGATCCAGCGGAAAAACAAGGAACACAGAGTTTCTTTTCAAGTTCGGAGCACAATAGAAGAAATACTTGTTCTTGGAAGCAAACTGGGTTTTAACAGGTATCAGGTGATGGCAAGATGATGCTCGAACACAGGTCCAGCGAAATTATGGAGCGAAGTCGAATGGAACAGTGGATTTCAATGAAAATTCGAAAACCGTAGCAGAGAGCACAGTCGCTTTCAATAATGAAAATAACGGGAAAAACACGAAAATTTGTTTTATTTACAAGTTAAAAGGGATTTTTATTTTTTCGAGGAGTGACGTCATATTAGTACGGGCTGACGTGTGCAGGAGGGCTGGGTGGTAAGTGGTAAGCGGTAAGAGGTAATCCCCGCACCGCTTATGGACAAGAGTGGTATTAGATGAGTGGGCAGCGATTCCATTGGATCTTTGACGCGTGGCTGGTGAACTATTTGAAAACCACCAAGTCCCCACGCGTTAAAACTCTGACGAAGGATGGGTAGCGGAATCGCCGTGGAGCGTCGATCTATGGTGGGGTGATCTAACGGTGGAAAAGAAGGGGAGATGATGAAGCGTTATTGTGCGGGCCCGGCGGGGTTTTACACGTGATTATCGTTATTAATCATCCCTGGGAGCTTCTAATTGGCGGAGAAGGTTGGTTATTAACTAATTCTGATAATTAGTTAATCCCACTGTATAATGGAAATAAGGGTCGTGGTGGGGTTGAAACGTCGGGCGGAATGCCATGGTGGATGGGCCACGGTGGCATAGGACTTTTCAGTAGTTTGAATTAAAACTTTGGCTTTATTCATCTTTTTGCGTTTAAACATATATATCATATGTTTAAAGTTTATTTCGTATATTTGTTTTTTATTTTATTATATGGTAAATAAATAAACATTATTTAACTACCATAAGGGGCGGGACTATAATATAAAGGTATATTTAACCAAAGTGTGTATGAAGCGGGTTTTTAATGAATATTTGGGAAGTAATTACTTTGGTTAAAACATAATAGAGGGGTTTTTGGGATATTAATTTAAAAGGAGTTATATACTTAGGATAAGGTATTTTATTAGGGATTTAGTACAATAGAGTTAAATGTAAATATGGCAAAGGACAAGGAAACTCAAAACATTTTGCACATCTAAGAAAGTGATAACTTCTGAAGTAAATTGCAATATCTTATCTTTAACACTTAAACTTAGAATAGCAAGTTATGATGAGGGATTTTTATGGAATTTTGCATGATTTTTCTAAGTAAAATAGGATTTTACTTAGGACAAAGTTAAAGATGGATAATCATAATGATGGATTATCTCAAGTACATAGGCCTTTTTTGATCATTAGGCCGAGGGTCCGGTCCCTCCAAAAGTCAAGGAAATGCCTTGAGCCCCTTTGATCTCCAAATACCTTAGTGCTTTGGGGGAAATTAGTAAAACTTTTGGGGGAAAGTGATAAGGGAAGTTAATGATTTTGACTTTGCTTGCTGTGATTTTCCAGTGTATTTCCTGCTTCAGTATTTGTGATGAAAGTAAAGGATCAAAAACATGTAGCAGCATCATTCATCAGATAAAACTTTGTAACACTATCTACCTACCCTATCTACTACTACCATTTTCTCTTCTTTATTAGGGTGCATTTAGACTTGCAAACCCTTATCAATCTTCTTTTCTTTTACATGGTAAATCTATCTATTTCTACCCTTATTACATCCAAGGGGTCAGATTAAACTGTTGAGCACCTTTTATTAACTCTACCTATCTACTTATCTGCCAAGATTAAACTGTTTGGTCAGATATTTATTCTCTATTCTACAACATGAAATTGAAATATGAGTAAGTCAAGTTTAAACAGTTTGACTTATTCATGAATTGTGGCAAAAATTGAACAAGCTGCACACAATTATTTTATTACAAAAATGAAATAGTAGTGGCATCTGAATTTGCACACTTTCCTTGGTCTATTTTTTGCTTGGGGTTCATTTCTTTCACTTTTTTGACCATTTTATTCTTTTTACCCTTTGATCTTTCTTTTAGGGTATACCCTCTTTACATTTTTTAAATTTTTTGATTTTTTGGTTTTTTATAGAATATGGAACACCTTTGTCCAAGAAAAAAGTTTGAACATATTCCATAGTTCAATCAAGATAATCATGAAAAATGACACCTATTGGTATAGGAGTCTAACAAGAGGTAGAGAGAGAGGGAGGGGAAGGGAGTGTGAGGTAGACAAAGAGAGGGGAGGGCCCCCCTCCTCATCCTATCTCTCTCTCTCTCTCTCTCACTATACCCCTCCCTCTATCTCCCCCTCTTTAACCATCCATCTCCTTCCCTCTCCCTCTATTTGTCGCTCCCTCGGCCTCCCTTCACATCCTCCTCCTCTCTCTCTCTCTCTCTCTCTTCCTCCCTTCCTCCCTCCCTCCCTCTCTCTCTCTCCCCTCCTCCTCCTCTCTTCTCATCCCCTCCCCTCCCCCCTCCTACCTCCCCTTCCCATTCCCCTTCCTCTCTCACTAGCCTCCTTCCATTTCCTCCCCTCTCTGCCTCCCCCCTTCTCCCTCTCTATCTCCCTCTCCATTTTCCTCTCCCTCTCCCTTTCCCTCACCCTCTCACAATTAATTGGCAGAGTATGCCCCATCTCTCCCTCTTTTTATCTCTCTCCATCGCCCTCTCTCACCCTTCCCTCTCTCTCCTCCTCCTCCTCTTCCTCTCTTGCTTTCTCTCTCTCTCTTCTCCCTCCATCCACTCCCTCACCCCCTCTACTCCCATACCCCCCTCCCCCTCTCTCTCCTCCTTCCCTCTCTGCCTGCCCCCTTGTCTGTCTCCATTTTCCACTCCCTCCACCTTTCCCTCACCCTTTCACCATTAATTGGAATAATATGCCCCCTCTCTCCCTTTTTCTCTCTTTTTCCATCGTCCTCTCTCTCCCTCCCCTCTCTCTCCTCCTCCTCCTCCTCCTCCTCTTCCTCTGTCTCTTTCTCTCGCTCTCTTCACCTCCCTACCTCCACTCCCCTACCCCCTCCCCTCTCTCTCTCCTCATTCCCTCTCTGCCTCTTCCCTTATCCCTCTCTATCTCCCTCTCCATTTGGCTCTCCCTCTCTCTTTCCCTCACCCTGTCACCTTCCATCAGACTAAAATTCCCCCTCTCTCCCTATTTCTCTCCCTTTCCTTCTATCTCTCCATACCAATCACCTCCTCTCTCTCTCATCCTCCACGTCTTCCTCCTCCTCTCTCCCTCTCTCTCACTCTCTTCTCGTCCCTTCTTCCCATCCCCTCCCCTCTCCCCCTAAGTATCTCTCTCTCTCCGCCTCTCTGTCCTCCTCCTTTCCTCCCTCCCAGTCCCTCTCTCCCTCCCCCTTTCTCACTCTCTCTCTATCTTCCTCCTTTCCTCACTTGACATCCCTCTCTCCCTACCTCCCTCTCCCCTTCTACCTCTCTCTCTCATCCTCTTTCCCTCCCCTCCCCTCCATCTCTCTCCTTCTCTCTCTCCCTCACCTCCCCTACCCTGCTCCTTTCCTTTCTGTCTCTCTCTCCCCCCCTCTCCCTCTCTCTCTCCCCCCCTCTCCCTCTCTCTCTCCTTCTCCCTTCCTCCCTCTCCTATCCTTCCCTATCTCCCTCCCCACTTATCCCTCTATATATCCCTCTCTGTCATCCTACCGTCCATCCCTCCCTCCCTCTATCATCCTCCTCCCTTCCCCTCTCCTCCCCTCCATTCTTTTCCTCCCCTCCCTCACTCCCTCCAACCCCACCCCCCGGATCCTCCCCTGCCTCCCTACCTCCCCCTGTTCATCCTCCTCACCTCCCCTCTCCTCCCCCTCTCATACTCCTCCTCCCTCTCCTACCCTACCCTCACTCCCTCCCCCATATCCTCTTCTTCCTCTCCATTCCTCCCCCCTCGTCGTCCTCATATGTGTCCTTGTCCTCATCCTCATCCATGTCCTTGTCCTCCTCCTCCTCACCTACTCTCCTCTCCTCAATTCTCCTCCTCATGACACTATCCTACCCTCCTCCCTCCCCATTCTCCTCCTAATCCTCTCCCACCATCCCTTGCTCCTCCTCCTCCTCCTCCTCCTCATCCCCTCCCTCACTCCCTCCACTCCTCCTCCTCCTCCTCCTCCTCCTCCTCCTCCCCTGTCCTCCTCTCCTAACTCGTTCTGCTTCTGCACCTCTCCCTCCCCTCTCCTTCTCCTCCTCTCTTGAATTTTCATCCCCGTCACACTCCTCTTGCCCCACCCTCCTCTCCTCCCTCCTCCTCTTCCTCCCTCTCCTACCCTTCCCTCCCTCCCTCCCCCTGCTCTTCCTGTTGTGTAACCAGCTCCATAAATAGAAGAAAAGAGATATAAACACCTTAGAAATAAGCCACATTGAGGGGGAAACATCCAATACATTACATAAATGAACAAATATTGGATGATCCAATGTACAAAACCTCCTTTGTATATATAGGAATCCATGGGTCCATAATGTAATCCTAGTGGGCCACAATGTAATCCTAGATAACCTAACAATAATAATTTAAGGGCACAATAATAATAAAATGGGGGTTACAAGGGTACACTAATAACAATAAGGGGGTTACACTAACAACAATAAGGGACTATACTTGTAATATATGGACCTAACATGCCCCTATCCTTCAAAAAAGTTTTTTCCTCAACACTTGAGTAGCTCTGGGTGCTTTTGTATAAAGTTCTCATCCTCCCATGTAGAATTTTCAGTGGGTAAGTTCTTCCACTTGATGAGATACTCTGAAATTGATCGATTTCGTAGTTGTCGAGTTTTTGTTTTTGTGACCGCTTCAGGTTCCAATATGATTTTTCCTTCCTCATCAAGTTTTTGTAATATTGTTTGAATAGGAAGATTTTCACTGATAACCTTCTTTAAGCATGAAACATGGAAAATTGGATGTACTCGCGAAGAAGCAAGAAGCTCCAATTTGTATGCCATAGTACCATTCTTTTACAACACCTTGTAAGGACCATAGTACTTTGGCAATAATTTATTATCCTTCTTTGCTTGCTTGAGGGACATTTGTTTGTATGTTTGTAGCCATAAAAATACCCAATCTCCTACATCAAAAATTCTCTCACTGTGATGTTTATCTGCCTGTTGTTTCATTCGATTTTGTGCCAAATTTAGGTTATCCTTTAAGAGTTGGAGAACTTCGCTCAATGTGATATTCCACTGCTTGAACCTTCGAATTTTCCCTTAAATATGATGTGACGGATGGTGGATGATATCCATAAAGTGCCATAAATGGGGTCATTTTTGCTGCAGTATGGAAGGAAGTGTTATAGCACCATTCAGCAAGAGGTAGCCACTTGACCCATTGTGTTTGTTTATCAGATACAAAACAACGAAGATATCCTTCCAAACATTTATTTACTATCTCATTTTGACCATCAAATTGAGGATGATAAGATGAGCTATGAGCTAATTGACTACCCAAACAAGAAAATAACTCCGTCCAAAATTTACCAGTAAAAATGGGATCTCTGTCGCTCACAATAACCCTTGGGCTTCCATGTAGCTTTTGAATTCTATCCATAAATGTAGTAGCAACTGTACTTGCTTTAAATGGTTGATATAATGCACAAAAGTGTGCTTACTTGGTAAGTCTATCAACTACCACCATGATGACACTCTTTCCTTCTGACTTAGGTAAACCTGTGATAAAATCCATTGAAATATCCTCCCAACATTGACTTGGAATGGATAAATGTTGTAGAAGTCCCGGGGTCTTAATTGTTTCCACTTTATTCTACTGGCAAACCAGACATTCCACCACAAACTTTCGAATATCAGATTTAAGGCCATCCCAAAAAAATTCTTTCTTCACCTTGTGGTAAGTTTTTAAAAATCCCAAGTGTCCTCCTAAAGGAGAAGTGTGCAATTCCAGAAGAATCTTTTGTTTTAGTTGGGAATTCTTACAAAGATATAAGCGATCTTTTTACCATAAGGAATCATTTTTCCAACTAAATGTATCAGATGTACTAGGATCTTGCTGCAACTTTTGAATGACTGTCCATACATCTTTTTCCTTCTTCCATTCATCTCTTGCTTCAGTTATCCAATCTGGTTGGATAATAGAAATGGCACAAAGAAATGCTTCCACCTCTTCGTTCTTTCTTGAGAGTGCATCTGCAACAACATTAAGCTTTCCTTTTTTTGTAGATTATTTCAAAGTCATAACCCAACATCTTTGTGACCCATTTCTTCTACTCTTCTGACGATATTCTTTGTCCCAAAAAGTGTTTAAGACTATCATGATTAGTTTTTACCTTGAATTGTCTTCCCATTAGGTAAGTTCGCCATTTGTTTAGTGCATGCAGTATTGCTAACATTTCCTTCTCATAAATAGGTTTTTGTAAATACTTTCCTTTGATTGGACGACTTCCAAAAGCAATGGGTCTTCCTTCCTGTATTATAACCGCACCAATTCCATTTCTTGAGGCATCACATTCTACAATAAAGGTTTTTGTGAAGTCTGGCGTAGCTAATATCGATGCTAGGCACATTGCCTCTTTAAGACGTTCAAAGGCCTTAGTTGCTTCAGGAATCCATGAAAATGCATCTTTCTTCAATAATGTTGTTAGAGGTGCTGCTATTCTCTCATAATTCTTAACAAACTTGCGATAATACCCTGTTAACCTGAGAAATCCTCGCAACTTCTTTATGGTTGTGGGGACTTTCCATTCCTTAATGGCTTTAATTTTGTTAGGGTCTACTTTAACACCCTCGTGACATACAATATGACCCAGATATTCCACCTCTTGTACTCCAAAGAAACATTTGGATTTTTTTGCATATAATTGTTTCTCCTGCAATAGTTTGAGCACCCCGTCAACATGTTCAACATGATCCTTCCAAGACCTGCTGTAGATTAGTATATCATCAAAAAATACTAGCACAAATTTTCTAAGGAAGGGTTTGAAAATGGAATTCATCAACCCTTGAAATGTAGAAGGTGCATTGGTAAGGCCAAAAGGCATGACCAAAAATTCATAATGACCTCATGAGTTCGAAATGCTATTTTTAGAATATCTTCAGTCTTCATTCTAATTTGATGATATCCTGAATGAAGATCCAACTTGGTAAAATAAATTGCTCCATGTAATTCATCCAATAATTCATCAATCACAGGAATGGGAAATTTGTCTTCAATGGTGAGCTTATTGAGCTCCCTATAATCCGGACACATTCGCCATGATCCATCCTTCTTGTGTACCAATACTACAGGAGCAGAGAAAGAACTTTGACTAGGTTGAATTATACCCGCCTCTAACATTTCTCCAATCATACGTTCAATTTCGCTCTTTTGGACATAAGGATATCTATAAGGCCTGATGTTTGGAGGAACACTTCCTGGAATCAAATGAATAGCATGATCATGATCACGAATAGTTGGGAGTCCTTTGGGAGTTTCAAACACCTTGGAATGATTGTCCAAGACTTGTTGGAGATCTGCAGAAATAGATGATTTTGATGTCGGAACTTCTAGTGAGCATAATTGTGCAATTACGCCTCATTGTTCTTTATTTAGAAGCTTTCTCATGACATTAGAGCTTATTATCCTTCCTGGCTTCCCTTCAATACCCCGTAATTCGACTTCCTTTCCTTCTGAAAAAAATTTCAAGAAAAGTTCTTGAAAGTTAAAACTTACCGTCCCCTAAGATTGTGACCATTGTACTCCTAGTACAACATCAGCACCTCCAATAGGAATGGAAAGCATTGGAATAGTCAATACATATTCCCCCATGGTTAGATTGATATTATGGCATTTTCTAGAGCAATTTATAGTTCCTCCATTTGCAGCCATCACTTGACATTCTGGTGCTGGGTATAGGAAACAATTTAATTCCTTGGCTACCTTACAATGAATAAAATTATGGGTGCTACCTGAATCAATCAACACTACTACCTTTTTCTTCTTGATTTGTCCTTCTATCTTGAGAGTTTGAGGAGTGTTAATTCCTGCCAGTGCATTACACGATATGGTCGGATTCATTTCTTCCTCTTATAGGGTTGGTTCCTAGTGTATATCCTTTTCTTGTTCATTTTCTTCTTCCTCTTCACAATCTATGTAAAATAATTTCTTCTTAGCACACTTATGGCCTTTAGTGTATTTTCTATCACAGCTATAGCAAAGCCCTTTTGCTCCTTTTTCTTCCAATTGTTGTTGTGTCAACCTTGTAGGTTGTGGAAATCTAGACGTAGCAACACTTCCTTCTGTATAGAATTGAGTGGTAGGCTTCCTTGTCTCCATTATTTTACATTCAACTTTTCTTGCCAACCTGAATGCCTTCCCCAATGAATCCAGTTCCAAAACATGAACTTCATGTTGGATGTTATCCTTTAAAGTGCCTATGACGAGATTGATCCTGTGTTCCTCTAGAATATCAGTTACCCTCATATTCAATTTTTGGAAGTCCTCAATGTGTTGCCCCGCTAAACCCTTTTGTTTGAGATTTATCAATTGGCTAAAGAAGGTGTTGCTCTTCGTATCCTCATAATGTGCTATCATTTCCTCCGTAAAAATTTACCAAGTGACAATTTTTTTACGGGAGCAAAGCCATCGATACCATACAAATGTATTTTGTTCTAAATGTAAAGTTGCAATGCGTACCTTTGTGTGTTTTGCACGTTATGGAGATCAAAATATTGCTCCATCTGTAGTATCCATGTTACAGGATCCTTTCCATCAAACTTCCTCATATCCATTTTTGGAATATGGTAGTTCTTCCCGCCAACATTAGAGTTTATGAAATCACGATTAACATTTATTTTGTTCTCATCATGAGGTTCTTCTACTATCTTTTCACCATTAGGAAACATTTCTTGTATCAACTTTTTCAAACCTTCGATGTCTATTTTTAGATCATTCTTCATGTTTTCCATCTTAGCTTCCATGCCAGCTTCCATGCCATCCATATTTTCTTCCACACCTTTCTTCAAAACTTCCATTTCATTTTTTGTTGCTCTTTGCGAGAGTGAAATTTGTTGCACTTGCTCTTGTAATTTTGATAGATCATGTTGAAATTATTCATCTTCATGAGTCATAGTAAAGCCTTCTAAAGGCTTAATGGGTGTTGAATTATTTTTACGAGGCATATTTTAGAACCCAATATTGATATATATTCTACAATATGCCCTTGGAATCAATTAAAATTTATTCTTCAAACAAGACTTATGCAATTCGGAAAAACAAATACACACCTTTTTCTTGATTTTGAGGAGCTTAATATTGAAATTGGATTATCTCTATGGTTGTAGCACTTCAATATCTGAATTTCAATACTCATGTAGTGCTCTGAATTATATTTCGAATGCCATAGGTCTGACCTTATTTGGATTCTCCAAGACAAATTGTGTCCAATCTCCCACAATGACCTGATTATGGACTTGTTCAGTAGAGCGAACTTCTATGACTTGCCACGTATCACTGTTTCGTCCTTTGTATTTGAAATTGATAGCGAAGAAACTACAGTCTATGTACTTGTGACCACTTTTTACAGCACTCCAATATAATGCTCAGAGAGAGAGTTATTGAACTTTTCCCACGATCACCTCTTTGAAATGAAATTCAGGAGCCTGAAAAAGCACTACATTCCACATATCATATCTCCAAAAATATTCTGAACCAAGCTCTAAATTTTTTTGAAGAACTTTCTCACGATCTCATATTTGCACCATATGAATTTCAGATTTTGAACCTTCGTAGAAAAAAATTTATAGCGCAAATGCCACGATGACCTGTTTAGGAGCCTGAAAAAAGACCTAAATTCCACAGATCATATCTCCGAAAATATTGCGAACTAAGCTCTGAAATTTTTAGAAAATCCTCCTCAAGATTTTGGCTTCGTACCCTAAAAATTTCAGCTTCTGAAACTTTGTAGAAAAAAAATTATAGCAAAAATTACACGATGACCTATTTGGAGCAGTGAAACTCGAGAATCCAAAGCTCTGATACCAAATGTTGTGTAACCAGCTCGAAAAATAGAAGAAAAGAGATATCAACGCCTTAGAAATAAGCCACTTTGAAGGGGAAACCTCCAATACATTACATAAATGAACAAATCTTGGATGATCCAATTTACAAAACCTCCTTTCTATATATAGGAGTCTGTGGGGCCATAATGTAATCCTAGTGGGCCACAATGTAATCCTAGCTAACCTAACAATAATAATTTAAGGGCACAATAATAATAAAATGGGGGTTACAAGGGTACAATAATAACAATAAGAGGGTTACACTAACAACAAAAAGGGACTATACTAGTAATATAGGGACCTAACACTTCCTCTTCCTCCTCCCCTCTCATCATCCTCCTCCTCTCTCCATCCCTCCCTCCCTCTGCCTCCTCCTCCTCCTCTTCTTCTTCCCTCCCCTCCCGTCCTCCTCCTCTGGCCTCCCTCCCTCCCTCCTACTCCTCCTCCTCCACCTCCTCATCCTCCCTCCCTCTCTCCCTCATTCTCCTCCTCCTCCTCCTCCATCCTCCCTCCCCTCTCCTACTCTTCCTCCCTGCTTCCCTCTTTCTCCCCATCCTCTCCTTCGCTCCCTCCCTCCATCCCTTCATCCTTCCACTCCTCCTCCTCCTCCTCTCCCTCCCTCCCTTGATTTTTCTTCTCCTCCCTCAACTCCCTCCTTACTCCTCACTCCTCCCCCTCTTCCGCTCCCCTCCCCTGCCTCACTCCTCATCCTATGCTTGTCCTTGCCTCCCTCCCTCCCTCCTCCCCTACCCTTGGTTACCGCTCTTCCCACCCTCCCTCCCTTGCTCCCCTCTCCTCCTCCCCTTCCCTCCCCTTCCCTCCCCTATAATCTTCTTCCTCTCCTATCCTCCTCTCCTCTCCTCCACTCACCATCCCATCTCCTCCTCCTCCCCTCCTCTCCTCCCCTCACCATCCCCCTCCTCCTCCTCCTCCCTTCCTTAACCTAACCTCCCTCCCTCCCTCGATCCCCTACTCCTCTTCTCCCTCTCCCTCCCTCCCCTATCCTCCTCATCTCCCTTTTCCTCTCTCCTCTCCTCCACTCCCCTCCCCTGCCTGTCCCCCTCCTCCCATAGCCTCCACTCCTCCTCCTCTTCCTCCTCCTCCCCCCAACCCTACCCTCCTCATCCTCCCTGCCTCCACCTTCTCCTCCTCCTCCTCCTCACCATCCATCCCCTAGTCCTCCTCCCCCTCCTCTTCCCTCCCTCCCTCCTCCTCCTTCGCTCCGCTCCCTCCCTCCCCACCCTTCCTACTCCTTCTTTTCCTCCCTTCCTCCTCCCTCCCCTCTCCTCCTCCCCCTCCTCCTCCACCTTCTCCTCCTTCCCCCTCCCTCATGTCCCCTCCTCTCTTCTCCTCTCCTCCTCCCCTCCCTCCACTCCTCCTCCTCCTCCTCCTCCTTGTTGGAAATATGATGCAGAGTGTTGTCCTTGATGGCAACCCACTGAATGAAGATGAAGACATGTGACTGTTGACATGTGTTGTCCTTGATGGCAATCCACCTGATGAAGTTATGCTTGACTTGATGGACTTGGTAAATGATGTAAATCTAATGTGATATGTTGTTGAGTGTTGTCCTTGAAAGGCAACCCACTTGATGAAGATGATGAAAACTTACTTGATGAAGTTGTGCTTAAGAGAATGTGTTCCCGATGAAGAAAATATGATGTTTCTACAGTGTGTACAGAAGGCTATGAAGAAAGGATTTCAGAATGTACTCAAAGTATGATGAAAAAGAGTATGTCTCTTGGTATACGCGGATTGGCCTAGGGGAAGTCGCGTATGCACGCGGAAAAGAACGTGCCAAGTCGCATATGGGCTAAAGCGCTCAAAAAGTGCAAAACTAAGGGTAACCACCATGGTATTGACCCATTGTATTGGGTAATTATCCACCTAAATGACCCCGTCCAAGTAGTTTTGGGCTTATGGTATTGTTTTGGTCCATGGTATTGAAAAAGGAAAACCTATATAAGAAGAAGAAATTCATTGTGCATATCATGGCTGTGGTGCAAGATGTCTGAGCTTGAATGAATACTTCTCTCTGAAGTATATCTGAATGGAAAGGGTTACACTTGAATAATAAATCTAAATGTATGATGCACCAATGATGAAGAAGGGGATCTAGATCTGAATTGCTCTTGTATTTGCTAGATCTAATTATGGAAGGCTTAGATCTGTGATGAGGCGAGCATCTTGGCGAACATCTGTCTGAAGCAAAAGGGTAGATCTGAACTGAATATCTGATCTGATGATGTACGCTGCTCTGTAATGATTGAAGATCTATACGCTACTTCGCCGCGGAGGAAGCGCGTATATACGCGGCTTCAACGAAGAGAAAGCGCGTATGCGCAATAAAATATACACTGTGGTATACGCTGGTTTGTGTGGACGGAAGCGCGTATATACGCGACATCAGTGAAGTTAAAGCGCGTATGCAAACTAGGGTCTGCTGAAACAAGGGGTATGAAATATCTGATCTGTTCTGCTATCTGATCTGTGTTGATATGTATCTGTTGATAATGTATGTTTGTGCTTGAAAGTATGGAAAGGGTTCGGTCTGGAAATATGATGAATTGTGGCCTGCAAGTTGTGTTCTATTGAAGTGGTTGGATCCAGTGTGAAAATTGATGAAACGTGGTCCAAGGTGGTGCTGAGGGTTGTAGCCTTCAGTCAGGGGGTTGTAGCTCCCTTCCAGGAGAGGCTGGTAAACGAGATCAGGGGGTCGTAGCTCCCTTCCGTGGAGAGGCCGGTAAACGAGATCGGGGTCGTAGCTCCCTTCCGTGAGGGCCGGTAAACGAGTCGTGGGGTCGTAGTCCCTTCCAGGAGATGCCGGTAAACGAGAGCCAGGTGCTCATGTGGCTGTCGAAGTCTGCGCCAGCACATATGTTGTAAGATGTTTTCTCTATAATAAAATATTGAAGGTTGAGCAACTGCAGCGGTGGTTTTCTCCCGATTTGGGTTTCCACCTAAAAATCCTGGTGTTCATGTGTGATGCTTTGTGTGATGGTTTATTCTGTTCTTACTGCACCTGTTTACTGCTTATTGAATATCTGATGAATAAATGATGGAATGGTTTAAGTGAAGATTTAATGACATATCTAAATATCTGTGTATACGCTAGTTTCATAAAGGGGATCCACGTATATACGCTAGTTTACTGAAGTAAAGTAGCGTATGGGTTTTAAGGAATGAAAAAGTAAAAAGATTTGATTATGCAGTAAATACTGATTCACCCCCCCCTCTCAGTATTTTTCCCAACAATTGGTATCAGAGCAGGTCCTTGTGCAGAAGCTTGATCGCTTAAAGGAGATCCGTCGTAATGGGAAGTCAAGAAGGAGTAATGTCTATAAAGTCACCTCTATTCAATGGAAGCAATCTGATATTCTGGAAGGTACGTACAAAAGCATATCTGCAAAGTCTTGGTGCAGATGTATGGGCAATCGTGGAAGAAGGTTATCAATACCCGGCAAGTATTCCTACCGATGCAGCAGAAAGGAAGAAGTATGAAATCAATGCCAAAGCAGTGAATGTCTTATTGGGAAGCATGTCTGAATCAGAATTTGGTAAAGTGATGCAGCTACATTCGGCAAAAGACATATGGGACAAAATCATTCTAAGCTATGAAGGAGACACAAAGGTAAAAAGTGCAAAACTCCAAACTCTTAGAATTGAATATGAAAATTTGAAGATGCACAGTGATGAAAGTGTTGCCAGTTTCTTTCTTCGTCTAGATGATTTTGTAAATCGGATGAGAAATTTGGGTGAAACCATGGCTGATACTACTCTGGTAGAAAAGGTCTTAAGATCTTTGACTTCAAAATTTGACTCTAAAGTTTCAGCTATTGAAGAAAGGAAAGATCTGCAATCGCTTACTATTGTTCAATTACATGGTACTCTGACTGCTTTTGAAATGAGACAAGGAGGTCCTTCTCAAGTAAGAGAAGCTACTTTTAAGGCATCTACAAAAGGAAAGGAAAAGGAAGTTGTCAAAGAATCCAGCTATATATCCGATGAAGAAGAAGCAAATTTCGTGAGAAAGCTCCAACTAGGTACTGGAAGATTCAAAGGGAAGCTTCCCTTCAAATGTTTTGAGTGTGGAAAAGTTGGTCATTATGCTGCTAAATGTCCTTATAGAGAAAAGCATGGTAAAGGGAAACAATTTGAGAAGAGAAAGAGTTATTATGCAAAAGAAGATGATGATGAAGTGTCCAGTGAAGATGAAGAAGATTCTGACCAAGATCTGAAAGTGCTCATGGATAAGAAGCAAAAGAAGAAGGTTACTCGAGGAAAGGAGATACCTCAGAAATCATGTATAGCAAAAATTGAAGAAGATGAAACAGATTCTGACGAAGATCTACAAGCACTCATGGCAAAGAAGAAAAAGGAGAAGGCCACTTGTAATACTTTTCTTTGTGCAAACAATAGTAAAGATAGTGAAAGTAAAGTTGTGGATCTAGAAGAAGCTCTCAAGATTAAAGAAGAAGAACTACAAAGTTCATACAATAAGCAAGAAACTATCTATAAAGAGATGATCTCACAAATGAAAGATCAAATAGAAATGTTGAATGAACAGATGGACAAGTATCAAAGGTTTCATACTTATGCATCTAATCGAATTAAAGATCTAGAAGCAGATCTTGAAAACTCAAGCAAGAAGAATGAAGGACTTGAAGCTGCTATCATCTTTCTGCAAGCAGAGCTAGAAGCATCAAGTAAGGAGAATGAGGAACCTCTACAATCCTTTGAAAAGGAAGGCCTTGAAGCAGAAATTATCTCTCTCAAAGAAGATCTGAAAAAATCAAATAAGAAGAATGAAGAGCTGGAACAAACATGTGAAGAAAACGAAAATTGGTTGAAAGAAGAGATTCTAAATCTGAAGGATCAAGTAGAAGATGGAAGAAGGAAAGAAGAAAGCATGACAAAGCAATGTCAAGCCTTGGAGGTTGAGGTAAACATTCTCAAAGGTAAATTAGAAGAAAAGGTTAAACTTTTGAGGTTTCATGATAATACTAATATTTTGGACAATATTCTGAGTAATCAAAGGTCTCCTGCTATCAAACATGGTCTTGGTTTCCATGAAACTGTTAAAGGAGAATCTAGCTCACAAGGAAGTGCCAAAAATTCAGAGGGTGTCAATGCAAAACCTGAAGTGTTGAAAGAGACAAAAGCTCAACCAACAATCATGAATTCTCAAAGGAATTCATTCAAGAACGTTGAATGTTTTAAATGTCATAATTATGGGCATGTTGCAGCAAATTGCAAGAGCAGATCATTTCAGCCTCAATCAAACAGTTCCTACATAGAAAGATACTCTGGTTTCTTCAAAGGATATTGTTTTTCATGTAACAAGTATGGACATAGAGCAGCTGATTGTAAAAGGAGGAAGATTAGAAATACTCATCATGATTCTTATGTTTATTTCTCTGGCCACATGAGATGTTATGCTTGTAACAAGTATGGACATATAGAAAAAGAATGCAGGATGAACAGATCTGGGAAAGTAGATAACTTCCAGCACACAGATAGAAAGTTCAAACAAATCTGGAAGAAGAAGGAGGACCGATCAGAAACGTAGGGAATTCAGACCCTACTACATTCATTCGCTTCTGAAGCTTACTTCTCTGATTGACTGCAAGAATGATGTGGGATACATTATGAGATTTAGTAATGTATCGTCACAGGGGGAGCAATGCATGATGACTCTCATGGTTGATTTGATTATTCTGGTTATATGTATTTCTGACAGTACATCTGGTGTGAAGAAAAGACAGGAACATAAGGTGAATTTGCAGAAGGAGATGAAGGTGTGAAATTTTTCTATATTACACTTTCCATACGCGAGTTATATTAACCAAAGTCGCGTATACACGCGAGTTCCAACAGACACAGTCGCGTATGCATTGATGATAAGAGAATTTATCTGATAGCTGAAGATCTGGAGCAGATGTCCAGGGGGAGCATCAGTCTGACTGCTGATGATTGCACTGTTAGCATCATTCTGGTTATACTCATGATAATGAATTGATACATGGGTTCTTGTGTGAAGATTATGGATGAAGCCTGGTTGCTTTATGATGAAGAGCATTCGTTGTTGAGATGAAAGTCTTATAATTCAGAGATTGTTGCTGATGACTTGCTGTTGAAGGTGCTTCAGATTGCAAACTAAGGAAGAGCATTGGTTTAGGGGGAGCAGCAGGTTGAATACTAATGATTGCATTGTTGGCAATATGACTGCTTATTCTTCGGTTATTATGATACTCTTGCTCAAATGATGATGGCTTGATACATGGTTCATGATGATGAGATGTTGAGATGAACTATGTTTACTGCTTGCTGAAGTTTATCTGTTGGATAAAATTGGAAGTCTTATGATTCAGAGATAAGAATAGTTCATGCATAGTCGTTACTATGGCTGAGATTTGTTCCTACATATGTTACTTCATGTTAAATCTTAAAGGTCATGGTGATGTAGGATGGTGGTGGACCACATGAATGATTGCTTGTCTCTTATGAGAAGTTGTTGTTATGGTATGATAAACTTTCTTGGAAAGATTGTATTGATGGTGCAAAGAATCTGAAGGCTTGGTTACTAATGTGCCTTTGCTACAACCATTGGATGACGCTTGAAGACACAACTACATTTTTCTATCTATCTGTAGTCCAGGGAAGCATTCAAAAGAAGCTGAACACTGTCTTTGCCTCACAAAGAATCAGATCTAGTTGAAATTTAGAAGATGGCTTGGGATACGCGGGTTTCCTGAAACACAGTCGCGTATGTACGCGAGTTAATGCACAGAAAACCGCGTATGCATGATTTCTGACAATTTTTGGTTGGTTCAGCTCTCTTCAGCACAGCTGCAGTGCTGTTTGGTATCTCTGATACTGTTTGGTATCTCTGGTGGTGTTCCAGTTCTCATAATTATGTTTCTATTGTTTTGATGAAGATGCCTTGATGATTTGTTGGTGGAAGTTTTCAGGATGCACAAACTAAGGGGGAGCCTTAGTCTTTTGGAAAGGATGCTTGGATGCACAAACATTTGTATATTAGTTTTGCTGAGTATAATGCATTGCTGGCATTATGGTGGTTCTGATATTTGATCTCTCTTGAGGTCTTTTTGGTATTGATTATGAAAAGTCATATTTGTATTTTGATGAAAAGGTCTGATAGAGACCCATGATGTAAAATTGTAATATTCAGTCATGTAAGGACTTGTCAAATTTGTAAACCCACTTGGTTGGGTAGCTGAAAACCCACTTGGCTGGGTACTTGAGTCTTATATGTAAATCCACTTGGTTGGATATTTGATGTAAGTATGAGTCTTTGGTGATAGGAAGTTCATAGAGTCATGTACTTCATTGACAAATATGTTTGGTTGATTTGGGTAGATCAGTGGGAGTTTGCCACTATTGCTTCAATCGTATCTGCGTAATGTTTCTTCCACAGAGAGATTGGAAAGGGAGAATGTTGGCTTGGAATCCGCCCTTGCGAGTCCTGTCATGAGAGTGACATGGTTGTTGAATAAAGAGACATAATATAATTGGCTTGGGATAATAAGGAGATTTTATCTCATTGGGTGGGTAACCAAACACTCATCGTGGTTGCCATCAAGTCCAAAGGGGGAGATTGTTGGAAATATGATGCAGAGTGTTGTCCTGGATGGCAACCCACGAATGAAGATGAAGACATGCGACTGTTGACATGTGTTGTCCTTGATGGCAAACCACCTGATGAAGTTATGCTTGACTTGATGGACTTGGTAAATGATGTAAATCTGATGTGATATGTTGTTGAGTGTTGTCCTTGAAAGGCAACCCACTTGATGAAGATGATGAAAACTTACTTGATGAAGTTGTGCTTAAGAGAATGTGTTCATGATGAAGAAAATATGATGTTTCTACAGTATGTACAGAAGGCTATGAAGAAAGGATTTCAGAATGTACTCAAAGTATGATGAAAAAGAGTATGTCTCTTGGTATACGCGGATTGGCCTAGGGGAAGTCGCGTATGCACGCGGAAAAGAACGTGCCAAGTCACGTATGGGCTAAAGCGCTCAAAAAGTGCAAAACCAAGGGTAACCACCATGGTATTGACCCATTGTATTGGGTAATGATCCGCCTAATTGACCCCGTCCAGGTAGTTTTGGGCTTATGGTATTGTTTTTGGTCCATGGTATTGAAAAAGGGGCTCATGGTATTGAAAAGGATAAACCTATATAAGGAGAAGAAATTCATTGTGCAAATCATGAGTGTGGGTGCAAGAGGTCTGAGCTTGAATGAATACTTCTCTCTGAAGTATATCCGAATGAAAGGGTTAATTCTAAAATAACAATAAACGGTGGACCCACTGAACAGATGCACCATTGATAGCGTCTATTATTTTGTCTAGATCTGTTCGTTTTGGTTACTAAGTGGATCTAATTATGGGAAGGCTTAGATCTCGTGACAGGCGCAGCATCTTGGCGAACATCTCAATTGGAAGCAAAAAGGTAGATTCGAAATTCGTAATATCCGATCGAATATGATGTACGGCCGTCGAATGACGGAAGAGTTCGTACGACGCTGGGAGAAGCAGACACACGCGGTTTCCGGCTGAAGAGAAAGCGCGATAAAGAAGCAACAAGAATGTAAGTGCCACGTTTGTGGATGGGAAGCTTATGGCACGCTACATCAAGCAATAGCGGTGAGTCAAACTAGGGTTTGCTGAAGCAAGGGGTATGAAATATCTGATCTGTTCTGCTGTTTCTCTGATATCTGATCTGTGTTGATATGTATCTGCTGATGATGTATGGTTGAGCTTAAAAGTATGGAAAGGGTTCGGTATGGAAATATGATGAATTTTGGCCTACAAGTTGTGTTCTATTGAAGTGGCTGGATCCAGTGTGAAAATTGATGAAACGTGGTCCAAGGTGGTGCTGAGGGTTGTAGCCTTCAGTCAGGGGGTCGTAGCTCCCTTCCAGGTGAGGCTGGTAAACGAGATCGGGGGGTCGTAGCTCCCTTCCAGGAGAGGCTGGTAAACGAGTCAGAGGGTCGTAGCTCCCTTCCAGGAGAGGCGAGGGGGGGGGGACCCATTCAGTGGCCGAGCTCTTTCCAGAGAGGGTCAGAAGGATGCAGGGAAATGCGGCAGAGACAGCTGTCCGCGCTAAAGACATATGTTGTAAGACAATATAATAAATATTAAGGTTTGTTGTCTCCAGAAGGTGTTTTTTTTCCTGATTTGGGTTTCCACTAAAAATCAGTGTCTATGTGTGATGCTTTGTGTGATGGTTTATTCTGCTTCACTTAATTGCCATCGCTTATTGAATATCCGATGAATAAATGATGGAATGGTTTAAGTGAAGATTTCCACGACATATCTAAATCTTCTGTATACGCTAGTTTCAAGGGATCTGAGATGCATGCTTTTGTGTTTTAGATTTGCAGCATGGAGTATTTCAGTTAAGGAATGGAAAATCATGTTATTTCCGGATATAGTAGCCACTTATCTACCCTGCAGATTTTTCCAACACCTCTCTCCTCCCTGCCTCCCCTCTCCTCCTCCTCCTCCTCTCCTCCCCTCCCTCCAATACTCCTCCTCCTCCTCTCCCTCCCTCATTCCTCACTCCCCTCCCTTACTCAGCTCCCTCACTCCTCCTCCTCTTGCTCCTCCCCTTCCTCACTCCTCCTTGCTCCTCCTCTTGTCCTCTCTCGCTCCCTCCCTCGCTCCTCCTCCCATACCCTCCCTCACTCACTCCCCTCTTCTTGATCTCACTATCTCCCCTCTCCTTGTCCTCTCCCTTTCCTTCCCTCCCCTCCCCTCTCCTCCTCCTCCTCTCCTCCCTTCACCCTCCCTCTATCACTCCCCACCTCCCCTCCCCTACCCTCCTCCTCCTCTGCCTCCCTCCCCTCCACTCCTACTCCTCCTCCTCACCATCTATCCCTCCCTCCTACTCCTCCTCATCCACCTCCTCCTACCTCCCTTCCCTCCTCCCTCCCTAATTCACCCCCCTCCCTCCCTCTATCTCCTCGTCCTCCTCCTCCCCCTTATCTCCTTATATCCTCCTCCCCTCCCCCCCTCGCTCCCTCCCTCCTACTCATCCTTCTCCTTCCCCTCCCTCCCTCTCTTCCTTCATCCCCCCATCCACCTCCTCCTCCCCTCTCCCTCCCACCCTCCTTATCCTCCTTCTCCACCTCCTCTCCCTCCCATCTCCTGCTCCCCACTCCTCCCCGCCTTCACCCTTCTCTCCTCATACCCTCCCTCCCTCACACCACTCCTCCTCCTCCTCTCCTCTCCTCCCTCCCTCACTCCTCCTCCTCTTGCCCTCCCCTTCCTCTCTCCTCCTCCTCCTCCTGCCCTCCCTCCCTCCTTCCTCCTCCCCTCCCCTCTGCTCCCCCCCCTTCTCCTACCCTCACGTGCACTCCTCCCACTCTCCCTCACTCTATCCCTCCCCTCTCATCCTCCTCTCCCTCTCCTTCCCTCCCCTATCCTCCTCCTCCTCCTCCTCCTCTCCTCTCCTCTCCTCCCCCCGCCCTCCCCCTAATAATCATCCCCTCCTCATCTCCTCCTCTCCCATCCCCCTCGCCCTCCTCCTCCTCCCCTACACTCCTCTCCTCCCTCTCCTAGCCTCTCCTCCCTCCCTTCCTCCCTCCCCCTACCCCTCCTACTCCTCTCCCTCCTCCTATTTCTCCTCCTTGCCCTCCCTCCCTTCCTCGGTCCCTCCATCCCATCTCCTCATCCTCCTCGTCCTCCCATCCCTCCACACCTCATCCTCATCCTTTCTTCTCCTCCTCCCCTTCCTCCTCCTCCTCCCTCCCCCTCCTCCTCCTCCTCCCCTCTCATCCCTCTCCTCCTCCCCTCCCATATTCCTCCTTCTCCTCTCTACCTTCCCATCCCCCCCTCCTTCCCTCCTACCCTCCGCCCAACCCTCCACCCCTTCCCTTCCCTCATCCCCTCCTCCTCCTCCTCTCCTACCCTCCCCTGCCCTCCATCTCGACTCTTCCTCCATCTCCTCCTACCCTCCCTCCCTCATTCTCCTTCCTCTCCCTCCACTCTTCCTCCTCTTTTCTCCACTACTCCCCCTTTCCCTCCCTTACCCTCCCTCCCTCCCCTCTCCTCCTCCTCTCCCTCCCCCTCTCTCCTCCTCATACTCTCAACTCCTCCTCCCACTCACTCCCCCCAACTCCTCCTCCTCCTCCTCCTCCCACTCACCTCCCCCAACTCCTCCTCCTCTCCCTACATCCCCTACTCCTCCTCCTCCTCCCCTCCCTCACTACCTCCACTCCTCCTCTTCCTCCTCCACTCCTCCTCATCCTCGTCCTCCCCTCCCTCTCTCCCCTCCCCTCCCCTCGTCCTCGTCATTTCTCCCTCTCTCTCTCCTACTCCTCCTCCTCCTCCATCCCTCCCCTCTCCTCCTACTCTCATCTCCTCTCCTCCCCTTGCCCCTACCCTCATCTCCCTCCATCCCCCTCTCCCTCCCTCTACCTCCCTCCGTCCCCCTCCACCCTCTCTTTCTCTGTCCCTCCCCTCTCTCTCCTCCTCCTCTCCCTCTCTATCTCTCCGTCTCTCTCTTTCTATCCATTTATATATAATATCGTCACCAATATAACTATTTATTTATTTTAAAAAAATATAATAAATAATTTCAAAATAGATTTAAATAGAATAACTACTATTTTTTAACATAGTTAAAAAATATCATATAAAATTAGCTTTCAAAATTAACACAATCTTATTTTTGGCTAAAATAAAAATAATAATAGCGACAAATAAGTGAAGTTTTAAAATAATAAACCCTAGGTGAGTACATAGTAATTTTTTATTTTTTATTTTAATTTTGAAGACATGCTAGATAAATAAGATCAAATTAGCAAATAACAAGTAACTAAGGATGAACACAATTTTTAGTTCTCTTCGTCGTCATAAAGGAGACGTAAACTTTGCTCATGGTCTATTCTAGATTAATATGCATGGTATGATCTGTTCTAGAGGAATTGAAAACAACCAAAGACTTGCAATTAGTTCTGGGATTCAATCTAATTCACGAGTGATAAAATCATCATAATTTTCTAACATAATGAAAAACAAACAAACAGTTGCAATTAGTTCATGAATTCAATCAATGTGTATGTGATTAGTATTTTGGATATTCCATCTAATTCACTCGTGATAAAATAATTATAATTTCTTAACACTATCGAAAGTAAGTTTTACGATAATTTCCTAATTTTTGATGCCCAATAACTGAATCTTTAAAATGGTAAACTAGAGCTAAGCTCCCAATAATGTCCAAGATATGCTAGATAATTAAGATTAAAATAGTAATTAAGCATTCGTTCACTTTCTCATCTGAATGTTTTCTCACGCTCTGTTCTAGAGTAATATGTCTTGCATGGCATGTTCTGTTCTAGAGTATATGCATGGCATGGCATGCTCGATTTCTCACGATTTTTTTTCCTACTGAATGATATTTAGGTTTTCCTACCTAATGATATTTATTAGTATTTATCTACGAGACTGTAAACCTCCATAAATGTGTTTAGAATATGTGTTTTTGTTGCCATAAATGGATCTTATACCAGAAAAACTCCGAAGACAAAATGCTGTAAAGATATCCCACAAAGAATTTTGAACTCTGATATGCCAGATTGTGATAATGATGGATATTACCCTTATAAGTGTATTGAGTTAGCTTCCGGACCACTATGCCACTGTGGAAGCCTCAACAGTTATAGTGGGTACTTTCGCTCAATCGTCTCGATCTGTTATTGATACTCTTGATAATTTATTGCATGTCATAAAATCACCTGGTCCTTCCAGGCCTCAAGCAAAAGAGCCACAATGTATCAATAATTTTTCAAAGGCCATGGATAGTGTTATCACTACTATCCCAAAGTTAACCATTGACACCTTTCCTTATAATCTGCAAATGAGGGATACAAAAAGTCTTGTCTCTGGAGGAATTTGGGGGACTGGGAGGTCTCCATATGTCTATCAAACCCAAAAAATCAAGTGGTCGTAAAACTAAGATCTCAAAGCTACATTTAAAAGCTATGATTGATATCGCAAATGTGAAACTAATTTCTCTGAAAGGGGTGCTTAGAGTAGCGCAATCCACTGTTCAGGTTACAAAATGATTTTATTTTCCTTTAATTGTAGATGATTTTCTAGCACCCACAATAAAATATCTTTAAAATCCCTTTTTCTAAACTATAAACATGATTTGATTATGGTTCAAGAGACTTTGGGTCAGGGAGACCTAGTAATGGAATTCCTTTCAAAAATTCTTCCAGATTGGTCTTTTGTTGCCTTGGATGCCAAAGGAATATCTAGAGGAATATATCCAGGGATTAGGGATAGTACCATAAAACTGAAAAGCTCATGGGGCTCTGATCATGTCATTTGAGCATTTGTTTTTTCATTTGAACTGGCTATGGATTTCACATTTGTAAATATTCATGGTCCTTTTTAGGAGAGGTCAGGTTTCTAGAACAACCTTCTCTCAAATTATTTTATGCATGCCCATAATTTCGTAGTGGGTGGTGATCGAAATTTCTCCCTTGGTTTGGCTAAAACACAGAGTCCTCTAGCCCAAGCTGACCCTCTTGTAGATTCTTTCCTAAAAATACTTAGAGAAGTGATATTAATTGAACAAAAATTAATAAAAATCATTCCCACATGGAGGAATGCACATGTGGCCAAGAGGTTGGAAAAATTCCTCCTTAATGAATATTTCGCTATTCTGTTGTTCAAATTTAGTAAATGGGTTGGACTTGGAGGGGAATCATACCATTTACCTATTCTCATGGAGTTGACAGGTCCAAACAAGAATCTTGGTGTGCCTTTTAATTTAAATTTAGATTCGTTGAAGGACGCTGAATATATAAAGATTGTTAATGAAACTTGGAGCCCTATAGAGAGATCAAATTCCAGATATTTTTCTTTGTCCTTTATGAGTAACCTGAATCGACTAAAAAAGGTGACTATAACATGGGCTAAAGATAAATTAAAAAGGGATGAGCCTACCCTATAAGAGATTGGGGAAGAATTGGGAAGAATGGAGAGTTTGGAAGCAGATGTCTACAAGAATGAGGTAAAGAGGGATGAAATAAAGGCTCTTGAGTCTAAGAGGAGGAAGATTTTAGTTGAAAAAGAAGAAAATTAATGATTAAAAAGTTAGGAAATATGGATTTCAGCTAGGGAAGAAAACACACTTTTTTTTCCAAAATCATGCTAAAGGGATAAAACACTGCAATACTTTTAGGGAACTGGATAAGCGACGTGGAGGCAAGGTAAAAAAATTCAATGAGATAGAATTAATGGGGAAAGATCACTTCAAATATCTCTCTAGGGCCCCTGAGGGTTCCACTATTGTTGAGGTGATTAGGGTTACAGAGAATTCTCCTAGATATACCGAAGACGAAGACATTATGGATTTAATGGCTCTTGTTTCGAGGCAAGAAGTGAAAAATGTACTTAAGTCCATGCAAAAAAATAAAATTCTTGGGCCTGATGGCTAAACTGTGGAATTTTTTCAACATTTCTTTGAGTTGTTTGGGGAGGAATTGGTGGGAGTGGTGGAGGAATCCAAAATTAAGGGGTCTTTTCATGAACCTTTCAAATCAACCTCTCTAACTCTTATTCATAAATAGGATTCACCTTATTCATAAATATGATTCACCTTCCTCGTCATGCAATTTTATATACAAAATCATTGTAGAAATTATTACTACGAGATTGAAAACAATTCTATCTCGAAACATTTCTAAAGAACATTTTGGTTTTTTGAATGGCAGGTAGATTCATGAATCAATTGGGGTGGCCGAAGAATAAGTGCATAACATTAAGCAGGAAAGGTAAAAAAGGATGATTGTAAAAATTGACCTTTCAAAAGCATATGATATGATCAAGTAGATTTATTTGAGATTACTATATACTCACCTGGGATCTGGTATTGATTTTGTAAACTAGATAATGGGTTGTATCTCAAATGTGTCCTTTGTTGTTCTTATCAACAGGGTTGCTTCCTCATTTTTCCACAGTCAGAGAGGGCTCAAACAAGAGTGCATGTTATCCCCTATTTTAACCCTTCTAGCAGCCAATGACTTAGTTAACTTATAATTATGGCTAAAATAAGAGGAGATCTTAAAGGCATAGAAGTTGCTACAAATATGTTTATTACACATTTGCTTTTTGTGGATGGCACTCTCCTTTTTGGAAATGGGAAGAGGGAGGAAGTTGCTAAAAATTTTCACTAGACCTATTTTTGAAAGCTAATGGTATGATCATACATTCTCAAAAATATTCATTACTATATGTTGTTGTCTTAAGGCCGGACCTTGAAAGGATAAAAAATTTCTTCCATTTTTATTTTCAACCTATAGGATCTTACCTTAAGTACCTGGGGTTCTATTTGAAACTGGACACATATAGAAAACATGATTGGTTTTGGCCTGTGAAAAAATTGAGAATCATTTAAACCTATGGAGTTATAAGTGGCTCTCTAGAGCAGGAAGATTGGTTCTCATTAAGTATATATTTATGGCAATTCTGGTGCATTGGATATCTATGTCTTGGGTCCAAAAAGGAATCCTTCTCAAGATAAGGAAAATATGCAGTCGTTTCTTATGGGCCGGGAAAAAGTAGGAATATGTAATTCCATGGGTGGCATGGGAAACAAATATTGGACCAAATAAATGGGGAGATTGGGTTATAACAACATCAATACATTCAAAAAAAAATTTAAGTCTCTTATTGCAACATCTGTATCCTTTTTTTCTAGATGAGTAACCAATAATAATTCCTTCATCTTCTCTAGAATAATTCCTTCATGAGTAACCAAGTTTTTCATCATTATTTTTCATGAAACATTAACTTCCAAATACCCTAAACTGATTTACAGTAGGAGGCTTACCATACCAAACTTCATAAGGAGCTCTATCGCTATTTACTCAAACATGACCTTTGTTGATAATATTTACTCCATTATGGGCTACTTCACCCCAGAAGGTGTTAGGTGCTCTAGACTAATCAAGCATAATACAAGAAATTTTTTGAAATGTTCTATTCATCCTTTTTTCCACGACATTTTTTTGAGGAGTTCTCGCTACAAAAAATTGCCTTTTGATGCCATGTTTTTCACAAAAATCAAAGAATTCATCTGATATGTATTCTCCTCCTCTGTCAAATATGAGACATTTTATTTTTATATCTAACTCATTTTCATCTAATGCTTTAAAGGCTTTGAATTTGTCAAATTATTCTTCTTTGTATTTCAATAAATGATCTAGCACATTCTACAAAATTCATCAATAATAAGATATAGTATTTATCTCCTTGAGGTGAAATTTTTATATTGGATCGCACAAATTAGTATGTATAAGTTTAATAGGCTTACTTGTTGATCCTTCTTTGGCATTTAATTTAACCCTGGTTTGCATACTGAATTTACATGACTTGCATATGGTACTTTCTGGCAAGGTGATGTTGGGAAAATCATGAACACCTTTGAGCTTTCTTGATTTGTGTAGTTGAGAGAATCTTATATGTCCCTACCTTCTATGCCATAAATATTATTACTTTCATTTTCCTAAGTAAAAATTTTCTTGGATGCCTCTCAATACATTAATATTACTTGGAGTTATTGTTCCCTTTATTATGGTCTTCCATGTGTCAAGTTCACGAACCACACCTTCTTCTGATCTTAAGAAAACCTCATTTCCTTGGTCACACATTCTGCTAAAACTTAGCAAGTCATTCTTTAATCCACCAATGAAAATTACATTATCAACTTTAACATTTTCTTTTAGAAAAATAGATCCTTTACCTTTAATGATATAAGGTGAGACATTTCCAAAATTAGTATTCTTTTCTATCTCTAATGCATTGTATGAAATGTGTTTATCTTTATCACCTGGCATGTGTTTTGAGCATACCATGTCAATGTACCATTGATTCTTGACATTTTGCAAAAAATTCTATGCCACAACTTTCATATTCTAGGTACTATCTTTTCCATACCTTAGAAGTTGTTGATATTTTATCCTTTTGAAATGTTGGCTATAATTTTCTCTTACATTCAGATTCCTCATGTCCAAAGTTATTGTAAAATGAGCATTCAAACTTGTCGTTAAGAGGTGAGCAATTATTTTAGGTGTTTTTCTTCCTTCCTATCACATTCCTTTGTTTTCTTGCTTCTCTAGTCATGATGGTTTTGTATGCAACACATTGAGCAGCATTGTGACCAAATTTATGACATGAGAAACATTCTCCATTAAAGTAGAAATTCTTGTGACCATAGAATCTTCTTGTGTCCTTTACCTTTTGACTGATGCTTCTCTTATTGTTTGTCCTTGAATTGGAGTGGACATGATTTACATGTGAAGTATATTTATTCTTTTGCTGAAGGTTGGATATTCGATGATTAGTTTTTACTGCATTTAGATAACTTCCAGTTGTTATAGAGGATTTTTATGTATTTTATGTTTCTCCATTGTATCCAAGACCTGTCTTCATAAGAGGAGAGAAATGAGCCTTAATAATTTCATCTAAGGTTTCATATCCTTTAGCAAATATATGATTTAGATTATTTTCTTCTCAAGTTCCTTTCTTAGACTTATTATTTTACATTATCACTTCTCATTATGATTTTATTTTTCTATGAGTTGATTATTTAAAGTATGTATGGCTAACTTTTTTTATTCTAAACATACTTTAAGCTAAGTGATTTCTTCAATGAAAAACCATTTTCCTCTAAAGAATCCATGGATTTGTCATCAAACTCATTATTACTTCTTTCGAATTCCATGAGTAATTTAAGAACTTGATCAAAATCTCCTTCTTCACTATTTGACCAACCATCACTATCTTCATCACTATAATAAATTTTCTTATTTTCAAACCGTTTCATATTTCCTTTTGTAATTTTATTCTTTTTTTATGCTTTTCTTTATAAGGAAACTTAGCAACATAATTAACAACTCTACCATAAGAAAATAATTTGAAGTGAAGCTTACCTCTGAACCTTCTGGTGACAAAATGGAGTTGATTTATAAAATTCACCTCATGTTCTTATGATATACAACTTGATTCCATATGTTATTCCTTTTCCTTTCATCATGTAGTTGCTTTGAATGAAACTTCTCTGATTTATGAGGGACCTCCTTTTCTCATTTCAAAGGAAGTTAGGATCCTATGAAGTTGTACAAATATAAGGTTGTAAAGATCCTACTTTTCCTCAATGGTAGATGTTGGGTCACAAAAGGTGCCTCTCAGAACTCCTAATTATCCCACATTAATCATCAATCCAGGCAAGTCATCTTATTTCAAGAGTGTACACAGTATGTGGCTGATATTAATTCAGAGAATAATGTTTCCTAAATTGTAGTATAGATCTTGTCACAAGAATAAATGGAAGCATCTAATAAAATCCAATTGCAATTATTAAAATGAATATCAAAGCTCAATATTCTACCAAAATCAAACCTTACAACAATTCAGGCAATAACATCATCAGTCGAGAGCATAGTAACAATAACTCACCTCTACTTAGCTGATTCAATCTAAACTATACTAAATCTCTACACAACATTCAAGATAGGAATGATATCACTTCTAAGACTCTAATAGCAATAATCAAACTCTTCCAAATGATTAAATCAATACAATGCACTGTTTAGATGATTTGTGTTGTAATGAACAAAATTAGATCAAACGATAACGATGTACATCAACACAGAACATATATTATTTCGATATAAGAAAGTAATGACAGCTAATGAAATAAACTCACAGAAACAAGGAATTATCAACCAAACCAACTCTAACAGATTCAAAAATATAACACAAGGAAGAAGTTAACTTCACTAGAGGTCGAGCCCTTAGCTGCTAGTGAGCACTGCGAAATTACTTCTAATAATGCGAGAGAATAGAAACTTCAATTATATATTAATCATCGAACTTTAGCAAAATTACAGTATAATCCCATTCTCCAATATTGTAATCTGTAATTAAACTTACAGCTTGAAAAATAACAGGGGTTCTCCCTTTCTTCCTAAAATCGCTTTCTTTTATAATCAGAAAGGGTAAAAAGTAAATAATAAATGCGATCCCTGAGGATCTCCTGATCCTGAGGGATTTGCAACCGATTTCTAACTTAAGACATATTTTCTATTATGTGTTGATCCCTTTGATTTTTTCTCAGCCTTGTCCGCAACTGACGCATTCCTTCCTTTGCTTGTCTGATTCTACTGTCCCAACGTCGAGGAGCAACAATGATTCCTTTTTCACTTTCCTACATAGAAAATGGTAGGAGTTAGTTAAATCGTAACTGCAAGAAATTCCTTCATTTCTTACCATAATTCCTCAATAGATTAACGCATTAAGATATGAAAAGGATAAGAATCAAGGAAAACGATGATGAACTTAGTAGTAAATACATACCCATTTCGTAACTCAGCATACTCCCCTGCTTATCCTGTTTCATGTCCTCATGAAAACCAATGATTTTGACTGAGTGCAATTAATGAGTAAGATGGATAAAGGGCATCAAAAATTGGTCTGAAACCATGCTGTTGAGCTAAGAGTGCAAAAGTGGGTCCTTCCTTACCTTCAGGAAATTCATAGATGCCCTTGTAACCTTCAGGAGGATACCAAATGATGGGACTATGAAATCGACATCCTAACTAATAGCGTCCTTCAATTAAAATGAGGTTGTTATATGTGATAAAATGGGCTATGTCTGCTTTAAAATTTTAGTAATTAAATGGTTCTCTATCCTGCACACTACTAGTAGAGACCGTCCATCTAATCTTGGACACAGTCAGAGAGGTTTCTTGAATGGATTGAAAATATGATACTTCATTTTGTACAATCTCTCTATGAATAGGCCCTAAGGTTTTAATTACCTCTTTCCTTTTCGTCAAACTCTTGTGGTTGGAAAGAATTTGCAAAGGGTGCTTGTGCTCATTTCTTACCCATAGATCCAATATATGCTCTTGTCTTTGGAAGGCGTTATGATATTTGAACCATTTAAGTGATTAACTGCAAACGAAATAAAGGCCTGGAATTGGACATCTCCCAAAAAAGGGTTAGGGTTCTTTTCTACCTCATCCACTAATACAAAATTGTGCAAGTAAACTTCACTAAGCAACCTTTGAACCTTTATACCATGTTTTTCGCAACAATTTATAAAATCTTCAACTATTTTTAATTCAATTGGATTTCCAGCTCTTATGGCTTTAATTTTCAATAGCAAGTATCGCTCTAACAAAAACAAGGCATAGTTAGTGGCGGGAGCCCTACATGCCAAGACATCTGTATATAATGAGTAGATGGTATCTGTCCAAGCTATGACCCTATCTAATATGAGCTCGATTCTCTCTATTTTATCCATAAATTTTCTGTATCTATCGAACGTCTCACTCTCTATCACATTCATTTCTTGAAGCATCCTCTGCAATGCTTGATATCTTTGCTGGGGAATAGTTTCCTGTTCAATTTGTTCTAATGCAAGCCGAGCCTACGCTAACTCTTTCTAAAGATTAATAATAATGGGGTCATCATGTGTCATGATGTATTTATCTTGTATGCTTGTCTGAGTCTCTTTATCATGGGAGTTCCAAGCCTCTGTCTAAGTAGCCGTGCTATGAGAGGGTACATCCTCTGTCTGAGTAGCTATATCTACAAAAATTGTGTGTTTTTCTTCTTTAATGATGACTGGTTGAATCGGTATGGGCTCGGTTTGAGTCTTTGTAGCTCTCTCTTCATGTGATTATGTTTTTGCAGTCATGTTTGTTGTCTCTAGGTTTTTGTCCGGGACCTTTCTCGTTGTGATTTATTTTATTTTTCTTCTGAGCCTTTTTACTGTTTTGCAAAGCTTCTATATTTATTTCCTAAGCTTTTTCAATTTGGCCCTATACTGTTTCAGAGGAGCAACTATTCTGCTGATAGTCTCATTAATAGTTTCTGCCTCTAAAGAGGTTGGTTACTCGTCTTCACTCTATTCTAAGGGGATCATGTCTCCTAATTGAATATTGGATTCTTGAAGCATCTCTGTCTTTACTTCCTCTCTTGGCCTATGTTTTTTGTACTTAGGCTTACCTGGATATTTTCTACCGAAAGTGTGTCACCGGGTTGGTGCATTGCTTCCTGAATGGCCTCTACATCGGTTTCTTCTTCATGTATTGCATCTTTTAAGGGATATGGACTCTTGGTATCACCAGCATTTTCAGGAGATTGGGTTGCTCCTAGATATAATCGAGCATGCTTTTAGGCTTCATGTAATCAATCATGTTAGCTAGGACCTAGGCCAAATCAACATCGTGAAACAAGTCATCTTGGGGAATCATGCTTAGTATTGATTCCTTTCTTTTTTCATCTCCAGAATGCCCTGTTTCTTCGTCATGGTCTGACTTAGGGTTATCCTGGCCTTCTGACTATGGCTGCAACTGTTGTTCATTTACTGGGCTAGATAATTCTTGAGATTGACTAGTATTGCCTTGAGGATTTTCTGCCGCTCCTAATCTTGACCTCAACCTTGCACATTGTCTGCGCTTTTGAGGTATGTTTCTTGAATGGGTATTCCTCTTCCTTTTATGAACCAGGTTAAGGGCAGGCAGGTCTGAACCACCCTCGAGAGCTAATATTAGTTCATCCCAGGTTCATTGCTGTCGGGCGAGGTTATGGCTAACTATTAGCCAGATCAGACAGTGGTGGCTTACTACGGCTTGTATGTGCTGGGACTGTCATAGCCTCCCAGAAGTGTTATGAAGTAAAGAGTTCAATAATGTAGGTAAATTAACAGAGAATTTTTGTTTTAGAACTACTAAGAGTTTCAGTTGACGCGGCCTTACCACATCTTTTCGCCCGTCGCATGCCATGTAGTTCTGGACGATTCTTGCTAGTTCTCCCCATGGCTCTCCAAGAGAATATGGACGAACGTATTTCCCCTTTTTCACAAACTCCTATCCTTCATCTGTAAAAGCCTCGATAGTGTCCTAAAGCTTCAACCGCTTATCAGCCCAGACAGGTCCTTCTGCTAGTAACCCAGATGCCTCTGTTATCACTGTGTCTGATACATTGTTTTGCCTGCCCCTTACGAAAGACTTTAAATTCTGTAGATTTCACAAGAACTCAATGGAAATTTCCTCATTGGGTGGTTGAAATCTCGTAGAGTATGTTATCCACCTGGCTTGAGCTAAAATTGCCCTAGCTGCATCTGAAACAGATAGTATTAGATGTTCTTTGCATACTACTCTTCCTCCCATCGTGCTGGAATTCTGTAAACGATAATTGTAGTAGAAAAAAAAATAACATAGCAACGAATAGAGATGACTGACGGAACAAAAAATAAATATAAATACCGTTATTGAGGGTTGTTATCATACCACATGCTCTGCAATCATGGAATGTCGTATCATTCTCCAAAATCCAATGAGAAAATTACAGCGCATTCATAAGTACACGGGAGGTCCCACCCACCTTCGAATTGATAGGTCACCTATGACAGAATAAATGAAAAGGGTAAGGCACGGGTGGTGAATTAGAGGGGTAATGGATTGGCAGGGTATGCTTATTAATGACAGGATCGTAAAGGATACGAGGGTGGTGAAATCAAGGCTTGTACCGAGAATTATGAATAAATGATAGGTTGTAATGATGTGATATGATAAAGAAAAAGGGAAAACATAGGCAATAACACTTTAGTGCCATTATTCCACTTTAAACTATTTTGGTTGATTTTTTTAAAAAAATATTCATGCATAAAGGTTCAAGGTATGTTAGGACCACAATCTCTCGATAAATTTTTTTATAAGAAGAGGGTATTATAATATTTATTGATGTAAAATAAAGCTTCAATACCATTAGCAGAGATTCTGTTTCTCACAGGCATTCATAGCCTTGACAAAATTGTGTTTTAACCCTGGGGAACCATGATACTCTATGTATAATTGGGGAAGTGTCTTATGATGTCCATAATAGAGACCAATGTGTTGGCTAGGTGACCAGATGAACACATTTCCATTCACTGGGAAGTAGCGAAAGTGGTTAGGTCAGCTCGTGATGAGACCTCCTGTTTCCAAGGATTTTTATTGCATTCGTTGGATCATATCCCTGGTGTGGTGGCCATAGTGGGAATGCCACTTCGCTGCTTCCTTATGATCATGGTAGGTTGGCTCATGATGAGACCCCCTATGAGCCACCCTGTATGTATAATCCCCATTTTATACATACAGGGTGGCTCATCACTCCTTAAGAGTAGGGATGGTAGAAGAAGTTTAACATATCAATATATAATAAAATATACCCGTAATATTATTGATAATATGTAGAAAGAGTTATACGCAAGGGGGAACCAACATGGTCTAAATACTCCATCAATTTGATTTATAATGGAAATAATGATAGTAAAGTGAGATAGATAATTCTATTGTTTTATTTTTCTTTGGATAATCACAAAGCAATCTTGTTAAAGATGATAATATTGACCTCCATATTTTTTTTGTTTAAATTCCAAGAATGAAACTGGGGTGGTCTAGGGAATATTATACAAGGAAGAGAAAGAAGATGTTCTAAAAAATATTCACAAAGTGTTGTTCTTTGAAAGAAATGGCAATATAAAAACCCACACAAAAAGTGTTGTTCCTTAAAGGGAAGAGCAGTTGTTCCCTATAAGGAACAACAAAATAAAACAAAAAAAAATGTGTTGTTCCTTAAAGGGAACAACAGCTGTTCCCTATAAGGAACAAAAAAAGAAAAAAAAATAAAAAATAAAAAGATGTGTTGTTCCTTATAGGGAACAAAAAAAGAAAATGCATGCAAAAATTGTTGTTCCTTATAGGGAACAACAACTATTCCCTATAAGGAATAGCAAAGCGAGCTATACACAAAAATTTTTGTTCCCTGTAGGAAACAACAACACAAAATTCACATGAAAATTGATGTTCCCTATAGCGAACAACAAAGCGAAATACACACAGAAATTTTTGTTCCTTGTAGGGAACAACAGTCATTCCCTGTAGGGAACAACAAGGGAAAAATAGAGAAAGAAAAGAGAAAAAAACTAATGTACAAGCAAATCCAATCAAACAGAAAGGTAAATTTATGTACAAGTTTCAAGGAAAAGTACATTTCTTCATTGGACTGGCACTGTGGAAGGGTTTCCCTCCTTAGCAATAATTTGTACTGTGGAATCTTCTCATATCTGTTGGTAAAGGAATTCCCTTGTAAGCTGTTTGTGATAGAGGCATACTCGATGTACATTTAATTTAAAAGACTAGACAAACCCATCAATGGTGGCTAATGTATGGGTTCCATTATCATGCACCTCTTGTATCTCATAGGGGCCTAACCACCTAGACTGGAGTTTTCTCGAGAAATCCTAGAACCTAGAATCATACAAAAGTGCCCAATCACCTTCATGGAAGACCTTCTTCTTGATGAGGGCATCATCCCATTTCACTCTTTGTTGTTGGATTAGTGTTGTATGTTTAAGAGCTGATAGACGGATTTCATCCAATTCATTGATTTGATGTAACTGTTGATCTGTGCTTCATTCAAGTCCAAGCCTACTTCTTGAGCTATCCTCAATGTCTAAATTCCAAATTCTATTGGGAACATAGGTTCTTTGCCAAAACCTAGCTGATATGGGGAGTATCCTATTATATAATGTCTGAATTTGTTAATATCATAAATAACAACCAAGAACTCCTTCTTTGTTACTGTGTAATTCAATTCAGCAAGGGATAATTTTTTTCTAATGTAATATATAGCATAGGGTTTCTTTTCTTATTCTTCACCAAGAACTGCTCTAACGGCTGTGTCTGATGCATCTACTGAAATTTGGAATGGTATATGCTAGTTCCGTCCCCGTAGAACTGGTGCTATTGATACTAATTGTTTTAGATCTATAAAGGAAGTGTCACATTTTTCAATCCATATGAGATCACTGTTTCTTGTTAAGGCATATAATGGTGCATTAATTCGTGAAAAATTATTGACAAATATACGATAATATCCAGCAAATCCCAGAAAACTACGTACCTTTGTTTAAGTGCAGGGGGTAGCTAGTAAGAGAATTACCTGTATTTTTGCCGGATCTACCTGAATTCTAGCTGTTGAAATGTAATGACCCAAGATCAGGCCTTCTGTCATCATCATATGGCACTTTTCGTGACTTAAACATAGGCTGGTAGCAATACACCATTCCAGAACTTTTTCCAAAGTTTGTAATGCTTGGTCAAAGTTATCTCCATATGGTGTGAAATCATCCATGTATACTTCCAATCCTTCATTTATCAAATCTACGAAAATACTGAGTATGTCTCGTTGGAATGTGGTAGGTGTATTACACAATCCAAAAAGTAATAGCATGTAGGCGAATGTTCCCCACGGACACGTAAAGGTAGTCTTATCCTGGTCTTCAGGGGCAATTTGAATTTGGTTATAGACGCTGAAGCCATCCAGGAAAGAGAAAAATTTCTTCCCTGCCAGTGTATCTAAGACCTGATGAATAAATGGAAGGGGTAAGTTGTCCTTTTGTGTTGCCTTGTTGAGTTCTCTATAGACAATGCATATTCTCCATTTACCATTATTTTTGGGAACCAGGGCTAATGGAGAAACCCATTTACTGTAAGATATGGGATAAATAAAATTGACATCTAACAGCTTTTGAAATTCTTCTTTAACAAAGTCTTTCAGGTGACGGTTTAATCTACGCTGACGTTGTCGAATGGTTTTGGTATCTTTCTTAGTGTAGATGTGACGTATGCATAGCTAAGGGTCAATCCCTTTCATATCTAAGTAGTCCCTAGAAAAAGCCTTTTTTTTTCCTAAGAACACGAGTAAGTTTTTTGTTGGGTATGTGTTAAATTCTTTCCACGACTAAGCACGCGCGAGGGGGTAAAAGGGGGGGCGATAGCCCCCCCTTTGCGCTGGGCGCAACGGAGGGGTCACAGGGGGGGCGGTAGCCCCCCTTGTCGGGGTTCGGGGCAGCGCCCCGGCGAAAATTTTTGGTCCTTAATTTCTGGTGGGTAGTCCGCGCCCATGGTTTTGTGCATGGTTTTGCACATGGCATTGGGGTACGATGGTTTTCGGCCCCTGGTATTTTTGTAGATCCGGTCAAGGGAACTACAGTTATGTTCTAATCCAGGGTTTATGGATTAGGGTTTATGTATGCTTCGGAATGTATATATATGTGTGTTGTAACACTAAAAGGAAAATAATGAAAAATCAAGCTGGTCGTCCCGATTTGGGATCCAGGGGAAAATCTTTGTTTATCTGTTTTATGTTTTATGCTCTCGCTATTGTTTATTTTCTGTTATAAGATTCATGTGTAGATAATTTCTGTTCAAGGTTAAAACCTACATTTGGATTGGAGCTGTTTTGGCTTCAAGGGGACGCCTTTGCTGCTGAGGGTTTTTTTCTTGGGCCTGAGGTAGACCCTGTTCAGTGGGAGATCTGCAGGATCGATTCTTGCTATGAAAGAAGATGGCGAGCGGTGGGAAGATAGAGATCGAGAAATTTAATGGTCAGAGTTTTGAGTTGTGGAAGCTCAAGATGGAGGATCTTCTGGTGGATAAAGATCAGTGGATCGCGGTAGATCCAGGTACTATACCAACGGCAATGTCAGATGAAGACTGGAAGAAACTGGATCGGAAGGCTAAGAGCACAATACGGTTGTGTGTCTCAGATTCAGTATTGTTGAATGTATCTGGGGAAGCTACGGCAAAGACCTTGTGGGAAAAGCTAGGGACTTTGTATCAATCTAAGTCTCTGGTGAATAAGTTGTTCCTGCGGAAAAAGCTGTATAACCTGAGGATGAAGGATGGAGACTCGGTGACAGAGCATCTGAACGCCTTCAATACTGTGGTAAGTCAGCTGTCATATGTTGATATTAAAATATCAGATGAAGATAAGTGCATCAGTTTGTTGTGTTCTCTACCAGACTCGTGGGATAGTCTGGTTATTGCAATAGGTAGCAATACAACTACCTTGAATTTTGATGACATTGTCTCAGCCTTGTTATCAGAGGAAATGAGACGGAGAAATATGGAGGGTCAGAATGGAGATGCCTTATCTGTACGAGGAAGGTCCCAGAACAGAAACAAAAATAAGGTTTCGAGTGGGAGATCTAAATCTAGAGGGAGATCTAAATCTCCTGGAAAGTTTGTAAAGGTGTGCTGGAAATGCGGAAAGGAAGGAAACTACAAAAAGGAATGCAGATCTAAAGCTCCTGAGAAAGGAAAGGGATCTGATGAAGCTCCTTCTGCAGAGGCAAAAACCACCTCAGATGAAGGTGGGGATGTGTATTTGGCTTCTTCTTCAAATACACATGTAGATCATGGGTCATGGTTGATTGACTCAGGTGCATCCTTTCACTTCACTCCCCATAGGGAGTGGTTCTGCGAGTATGAGAAATATGATGGTGGTGATGTCTTCCTAGGGGATGATAGGAAGGCGAGAATCATCGGACGTGGAAAAGTCAAAAGGCACGAGCTGTAAAAGGCTGGAAAGATTATAACCTTCTGGTGTTCATATTCATGACAGCTAGAAATCTGTTGCAGCAAAAATATGGATGATGCGGAGTGTAAAAGCAATTATTCGAGAAAGATACTGCAGATGGTTCGGGGAGCACTGGTATTAATGCGGGGGAGTTCGGACTGGAACTCTGTACAAGCTACAAGGTAGCACTGTTATTGATGGGTGTAACAGTTCTGTGGTTCCTGAAAGTGGGACGGAAAGTCTAGCTGTCTCTGGAGAAAAGACCATGCTATGGCATCAAAGGCTTGGACATATTGGAGAAAATTTGGATCTTTTGCCTTAAAAATGGTATAATGAAGATGTGTATTTCTAGTTTCGTTACATGGAACATTGTATATAGGAGACGAGAATTGGGTGATTTTCCCTGCGAGTCTTGAGGGCGAACGAATGTTATAACTGTGCTGCAGTGGTGTGTTGGGCACGTATGGGTTAGTGCTGGGAAAGTCTGTGCACTATGTTTCATTCATAGATGACTTCTCAAGGAATACATGGATATATTTCTTGAGGAAGAAATCTGAAGTCTTTGACAAATTTAAAGAATTTAAGGCTCTGGTGGAAAACCAGACAGAGAAGAAGATAAAGGCATTGAGGACAGATAATGGTGGGGAGTTCTGCAAGAAGTAATTTGAAGAGTTCTGTAAGAAGTGTGGTATAGCACGGCAGAAGACTACTCCATACACACCTCAGCAAAATGGAGTTGCAGAAAGAATGAACAGAACACTGATGGAAAAGGCAAGAAGCATGCTCAGTGGTACCGGGTTAGGACAAGAATTTTGGGCAGAGGCAATGGAGACTGCATGCTATCTGGTTAACAGATCACCTTCATCAGTGTTGGAGGATAAGACTCCACATGAGGTATGGACTGGTAAGAAACCCTCTCTTTCACATCTAAGGGTATTTGGATGTGATGCATGTGTACATGTTCCAAAGGAGAAAAGGACCAAGTTGGATAATAAATCTGAAAGGTGCATCTTTATTGGGTATAAGGATGGTTTAAAGGGTTACAAGCTTTGGAACCAAGAAACAAGGAAGGTTGTGTACAGCCGAGATGTGGTGTTTAGAGAAGTGAAAGATGTTGTTAAACATGAAGTCCTACCAAAGGAACCTGAGAAGATAGAGTTTAAGCTAAAGGAGGATGAATCAGACTCTACAACAGAAGAAGACTCAGAAGATGAAGAGCCACAAACTCCAACTTTGAGAAGATCAGTTCGGGAAAGAAGGAAACCAGAAAGGTATAGTCCATCTTCTTTCTGTTCAGGTTTTGCCTTAACTATAATTGATGATGAACCCAGAACTGTCAGGGAGGCAGTAGATTCAGAGGATGGAAAACTATGGAAGGAGGCCATGGTTGATGAAATGGCATCCTTGCACAAAAATGATGCATGGGATTTGGTGGAGTTGTCGGCTGGAAGGAAGCCCATTGGGAGCAAATGGGTGTTTAAGAAGAAGATGAATGTAGAAGGCAAGGTGGAGAAATACAAATCTCGGTTGGTAGCGAAAGGTTATTCCCAGGTGCCGGGAATTGATTTTGGTGATATTTTTTCTCCTATTGCGAAGGTTACTTCTATTAGATTACTTTTATCTGTTGCTGCTGCATTTGATTTCGAGATAGAACAGATGGATGTGAAGACAACTTTTCTTCACGGGGATCTAGAAGAGGAGATCTACATGAAGCAACCTGAAGGCTTTATGGTGAAGGGTAAGAAAGAACTGGTATGCAGGTTGAAGAAGTCTCTGTATGGGTTAAAATAGTCACCAAGGATATGGTATCAGAAATTTGATACCTATATACAGGGACTTGGCTTCACCAGAAGTAAGTAAGATCATTGTGTTTATTTTAAATTAATTGGTGATCGTGTTATATATCTAGTCTTGTATGTGGATGATATGTTGTTGATTGGAAATGACAAAGAAATTATCGAAGATTTGAAGACCCAACTGTTCTCCAAATTCGACATGAAGGATCTGGGTGCTGCAAACTATATTTTGGGCATGGAAATTAAGAGAGATCGGGCAAAGAGGAAGCTCTGGTTAAACCAGAGGAAGTATGTCGAGACTATATTGCAGAGGTTCAATATGCAGGATAGTAAACCAGTGAGTGTTCCTATTCCTGTAGGTGCAAAGCTGTCTGCTGAACAGTGTCCCAAGACACAAGAAGAAGAGGAGGATATGTCTCGTGTCCCATATGCAAGTGCAGTGGGTAGCCTGATGTATGCAATGGTCTGTACTAGACCAGACATTGCACATGCAGTGGGAGTATTGAGCAGGTTTATGTCAAACCCAGGGAAGGAGCATTGGACAGTAGTGAAGCGAGTTTTTGGATATTTACGTGGCACTAGTGATTATGGCTTGTGCTACCAGGGAAGACCAGGATTGGAAAGAATGTTGGACATTCGTGGTTTTGTTGATGCAGACTGGGCTGGAGATCTGGACCAAAGAAGATCTACGAGTGGGTATGTGTTTAGCCTATTTGGAGGCGCAGTCAGTTGGATGAGTAAAAGACAGTCTGTAGTGGCTCTTTCAACTACAGAGGCAGAATACATAGCAGCCACTCATGCAAGCAAAGAAGCAGTTTGGTTGCAGAGATTGTGTTCAAGTATGGGGTTGGTACAGCAAGCTATAAGGATAGACTGTGATAGCCAAAGTGCAATTTTCTTGGCTAAGAACCCTGCTTATCATTCAAACACAAAGCACATTGATGTTCAATATCACTTTGTTAGAGATATGGTTGAGGCTAAAAGGGTGTTGCTGGTAAAGGTGGACACTTTGAAGAATGTTGCAGATGCATTGACAAAGTCTGTGAGCACTCAGAAGTTCTCTTGATGTAGAGAAACAATGGGTGTTGAAGAATTGGGCCATTGACTAAGCCCTCCTGTGGCATGATAATAAATTAGACAAAGTTTCGACTACGTGGACAGTTCGGGTTGTTTTTATTTTCCTCTTTTGCCTTTTCATACACAAATCCTTAATAGTTTTTGCATAAATTGGAATGTCCTAAATAACCTGGAGGAGAGGTATTTTCACGCACAGATTTTTTAATTCTCCTAGAAGATCAAAATTGGGATATTCTATTGAGCAGGGTATAATCAATCTCTCTAGGAATAGTGGAGAAGAGGTAATAGTTTGATCGTGGCTTTTCTGTCTACTCGTATTCTCCATTTGAGGTGTTTGTTCTATAGGTAACGGATCTTCTAATTGTATATTTTTATCCTTCTCCAATTTAATTATCCATCCGATATTAATTTGAGTTCATTACACTCCCTCGACTCAGTTTCCGGCTCTGGTCCTTCCATAATTTGTACAGATTAGACTGGTCTATTGTTGGGATTCGGGTTAGGTTGGGTTGGGAATTGTGGTCGTGGATTGGATTGCGGGTTTTTTTGCAATGTGTAAGGTGCTGGTAAGGTTGGTTAAGGAAGAGGGATTGTTCCCATAAGGCTGGTTTGTAGCTCTTTACCAATTTTATTACCAGTTCTGATTTTGTGAAGTAGAATGATACCATTGGGAAGAATAAGGGTTGTTCCGCTAGAATGGTGGTGGGTAAGGGAAATTCTGTGAAATATTTTTATTTGGATTTGACTGATTGCTCCATGGTGGCATAAAAAATGCTTCAGGTGGCAAAAATGATGGCTGATTCTGCCATGTTGCCCCTAAATATTACTGAGAATTATATTGCAAGGAAGGAAAAAGTGAAGATGGATCAATAGGCATACCTGTCTGACGTGATTGCCATTGGCGACGGTGGTTCAATAGAGATGTTGGTTCTACTTCTTCTTCCACTTACTTGAAGATTGCTTTTAAAACTGGGAGTGATGGGCAGCTTTTCGTGGCATTCTCTTTAGTGCATATAGCGCATGTTCGTATCGCATCTAGAGGGAATTCTTTACAGCTCTACTTTTTTCTGCAGTAGGGGCAGAAAATAGTCAAGTTATATTCTGATATAACCTTCTTTTTCTTAGTTTGCATGACATCCAATTGTGTTGTCAGAGTCCCCAGGATATATTTCTTGAAATCCCCTAACAGATTGTCGATTTCACTTTGTGTAATGCTTTCTTCTGAAGCTTTACTATCTTTGAGGCTTGTGTCACGTCTGATTGGTTTCAGCCTCGAACTGCCCCTAGAACGCTTGATGCACAAATTTACAATATCGTTATAACTTTCTTGATAAATATCACGTTTACCCATTATATTTAGTGTCTCTACCCATTGGTCTTTCATACCTCTAATCAACGTGGTTTTTAGAACATTATCAGGCATATTTTTATAAGGATATCTTTGCAAATTATATTGGAAACGTTCTACATATTCTGCCAAAGTCTCGCTAGGCTTGGCTACAATTTGAAAGATTTCATCCTTCAGTTCTCTAGTTCGACAGTAATCTTGGTATTTTTTAAATAAATATTTTTTCATTTGGTCCCGATCATTGATGGTGCCTCCAACAAGTCCCATGAACCAATGCAGAGCTGTTCCCTTCAAATTAGAGGGGAATAGCTTCAGTTTCTTGGGATCGATAGTGTAATCATAACCCTTGCATAAGACATCAAACTCAAAAAGAAATGCATCGAGATCTTCAGAAGTTAGCACATGAAAGATATGAATGTTCTGTAATGGGATAGCCTTCATGGGAGCATTGACAGCTATGTCAACGATAGGGTATTTCAATTTAGAATTTTGAGTTTGTTGGTTATGAGCCATCTGGTTAAAAATATGACAATATCCTTCAAGGATCTCCGAAGCTGGAGATTTTTTCCTAAGATGCCTATCGGAGGTTGGAAAAGTTTTAATAGCACTACCTTGGTCTGGAAGACTAGCTATCCTTTGCCCAATCACTATTTTAGGAGATCTAGGTTCTGGTAATTCAATTTCAAGGTTACATGTTTCTCCTTCTCCTTCACGGAGGTTGCAATAATTTCCTTCTTGTGGAGGGTAGGCTTGTATGTTCTTAGTATCTTGAAAACTCTGCTTAGGCCTTTCAATTTGGCTATGAATCTCAGCACTAGCTAAAGATGGTGATTTTGCAGTTTGAAGGAAGTCAATAGAACATTTGGTAGCAATAATTCGAGGTCCTACTGATGACTGAGACTCAAATTTTCTTAAGATTTCGTCAATAAAATTTGATCGTCCAAGGGTCACCGGTCCCTTATATTTTTCAGGTTTTGGAGGAATAATTTTTCCCTTGTCAGGTTTCGTAGTCATTCATGCAAAAAAATAATTTTTTTATTTCTAGCTTAGGTTCCTAACAATTCAGCTGGAAAGCGAGCGGGGGAGCAGGAATTTTACCTACTCTATACACAGGTTCCCTTCCGTTTTTAATACCCAATTCTCTCTCAAGCATCAAACACCTACTTCACTTTTTTGTAATTGTGCTAAAAAGCGGGCAGAGGAGCAAGCACTTTACTCGCTCATTACGTAGGTTCTGACCTTCCGTTTTCAATATCGAGTTCTTCCTCAACAAAAATTATCAGATATACATCACTCTTTGTAAATGACTATACTCTCCCCGGAAACGGTACCAAAATTTTGGGTGACAAAAGGTGCCCTTTAGAACTCCTAACTAACCCACATTAATCATCAATCTAGGAAAATGCTCTTATTTCAAGAGTGTACACAATATGTGGCTGCTATTAATTCAGAGAGTAATGTTTCCTAAATTGTAGTACAGATCTTGACACAAGAATAAATGGAAGCATCTAATAATGTCTAATTTCAATTATTAAAAGGAATACCAAAGCTCAATCTTCTACTAAAATCAAACCTCACAATAATTCAAGCAATAACATCATCAGCCGAGAGCATAGTAACAATAACTCACCTCTACTTAGCTGATTCAATCTAAACTATACTAAATCTCTACACAACATTCAAGATAGGAATGCTATCACTTATGAGAGTCTAATAGAAATAATCAAACTCTTGCAGATGATTAAATCAATACAATGCATTTTTTAGATGATTTGCACTGTAATGAACAAACTTAGATTAAATGATAACGATGTACATCAGCATAGAACATATATTATTTTGATATAAGAAAGTAATGATAACTAATGAAATAAACTCACATAAACAAGGAATTATCAACCAAACCAACTCTAACAGAATCAGAAATATAACACCAGGAAGCAGTTAACTTCACCAGAGGCAAGGCTCTTAACTGCCAGCAAGCACTGCTAAATTACTGCAGATAATGCGAGAGAACAGAAACTTAAATTATATATTAATCATCGAACTTGAGTAACATTATAGTATAATCCAATTCTCTAATGACGCAATCTGTAATTAAACTTACAACTTGGAAAATAACATAGGTTCTCACTTTCTTCCTACAATCACTTTCTTTTATAATCATAAAGGGTAAAAAGTAAATAGTAAATGCGATCCTCAGGGATTCGCAACCGATTTCTAACTTAAGACATATTTTATATTCTGCGTTGATCCCTCTGATTTGTTCTCAGCCTTGTCCACAACCAACGAATTCCTTCCTTTTCTTGTTGGATTCTATTGTCCCAACGTCAGGGAACAACAATCGTTCCTTTGTCACTTTCCTACATAGAAAAAGGTAAGAGTTAGCTAAATCATAACTGCAAACAATTCCTTCATTTCTTACCATAATTCCTCAATAGATTAATGTATTAAGATATGACAAAGATAAGAATCAAGGAAAACGATGATGAACTTAGAAGTAAATACATACCCATTTCGTAACTCAACAGTAGACACTTTTGAATCGAATTTAGGAGTTACATATCTTAATATTTTCTATACTAAAATTGGGTCTTTTATATCTTCACCAAGGTCTCTCATACGATTCACAATCTCATCTATTTGTAAACAATACTTTCATAATTAGGAATCTTGAGAATTTCATATTGAATTATAATAGTTTGGAGACTAACACTTTTTACCTTGCCATCACCTTCATAGCTCTGGATGATCCTGTCCCTTATTTCCTTTGTTGAATTTAGCCGCATAACTTTTAAAAATTTTGATTTTTTTAGGCTTCCCAATAACGCATTGAAAACTTCTACATTGGTTTCATATTTGTTCTTTTTTGTTGCATCTGTGGGAACTACAACTGGATAATGGTAACCTCCTTCAACAAGTGCCCACACATCTGATCTAAGAGGCTCTAGATGGGATATTATTCTTGTCTTCCAGAAAATTAAATTACATTTGTTCAAGGGTGCTGGTCAGATAGGTGATGTTCTGTATTGATTTCTCATCTTGGCAGGTATTCATTTAAGTGATCAAGATTCTTCTAAAGGATCTTCTCTAATACCAATTGTTGGGAAAAATACTAAGAGGGGTGGGGGGGCTGGGGGAGGGGGGGAATCGGTACTTTAAAAACTCATGCAAACTTCTACTTTTCTTTTATGAATTTTGTACGTGACTTGACTAAATAAAACTAACGTATGTATGTGATTTTTATTAAGGAAACTAGCGTATACCTAGTAAACATATCATTCAAATAAATCTTCATTTACATGACTTAAACTAGTGCATTAGTGATTGATCAGAAAATTGATAAGTAGTAAACATGTGAAGTAAGAATACATTAAACAATCACAAATAAGAAACACATATGAACACCAGGATTTAAGAAAACCATCGTTGTTGTCCTCTCATTCTTCAATATTATTATTATGTAAAACCTCTTACATTCTTGTACTGGAGCAGAATCATAACAACGTGTAAGAACCAACTTGTTGAAGGCTATGATGGGTATGTGTTATATTATTTCCATGACTAGCCCCACACACTGTATGTTGCACCGGGCACAGAAGGGGGGTCAGAAGGGGCGTGGCAGCCCCCCCTGTCGGGGTCCGGGGCAGCACCCCGAAATTTTTTTTTTTTGGTGTGCGGACCCACTCATAGGTGGACCCACCCATGTTTTGTGCATGATTTTCCACATGGTTTTGGGGTACGATGGTTTTTGGCCCCTTGTTTTTTGTAGATCTGGTCAAGGGAACTACGGTTATGTTCTAATCCAGGGTTAATGGATTAGGGTTTATGTATGCTTCGGCATGTATATATATTTATGTTTTATGCTCTCGCTGTTGTTTATTTTCTGTTATAAGATTCGTGTGTAGATAATTTATGTTCAGGGTTAAAACCTACATTTGGTATCAAAGATGTTTCGGCTTCAAGGGCAAGCCTTTACTGCTGAGGGTTTTTTGCTCAGGCCTGAGGTAGACCCTGTTTAGTGGGAGATCTGCGAGATCGATTCTTGCGGTGGAAGAAGATGGCAAGCGGCAGGAAGATAGAGATCGAGATATTTAATGGTCAGATTTTTGAGTTATGGAAGCTCAGGATGGAGGATCTGCTGGTGGATAAAGATTATTGGATCACGGTAGATCCAGGTACTAAACCAACGGAAATTTTAGATGAAGACTAGAAGAAACTAGATCGGAAGGCTAAGAGCAAGATACGGTTGTGTGTCTCAGATTCAATATTGTTGAATGTATCTGGGGAAGCTACGGTGAAGAATTTGTGGAAAAAACTTGGGACTTTGTACCAATCTATGTCTCTGGTGAATAAGTTGTTCCTACGGAAAAAGTTGTATAACTTGAGGATGAAGGATGGAAACTCGGTGACAGAGCATCTTAAGGCCTTCAATACTGTGGTAAGTCAATTGTTATCTGTTAATATTAAAATCTTATATGAAGATAAGTGCATCATTTTTTTTTGTTCTCTAGTAGACTTGTGGGACAATCTGGTTATTGCAATAGGTAGCAATACAACTACCTTGAATTTTATGACATTGTCTCAGCCTTGTTGTTGGAGGAAATGAGACGGAGAAATATGGAGGGTCAAAATGGAGATGCCTTATCTGTACGAGGAAGGTCCAAAAATAGAAACAATAATAAGGTTTCGAGTGGGAGATCCAAATCTAGAGGGAGATCTAAATCTCTTGGAAATTTTGTAAAGGTATGCTGGAAATGCAGAAAGGAAGGACACTACAAAAAGGAATGCAGATCTAAATCTCCTGAGAAAGGAAAGGGACCTGATGATGCTGCTTCTGCAGAGACAAAAACCACCTCCGATGAAGGTGGGGATGTGTATTTGGCTTCTTCTTCGAATACACATGTAGATCATGAGTCATGGTTGATTGACTCGGGTGCATCCTTTCACTTCACTCACTACAGGGAGTGGTTCTATGAGTATGAGAAATATGATGGGGGCGATGTATTCCTAAGAGATGATAGGAAGGCTAGAATCGTCGGACATGGAAAATTCAAGCTGAAGCTACAAGGTGGTAGGATTAGAACACTTCATGGCGTTCTACATATTCATGCATTGGCTAGAAATCTGATTTCTGTAAGCAAGATGGATGATGCAGATGTAAAAATAGTGTTTGAGAAAGATGCCTGCAAGATGGTTTGGGGAGCACTGGTATTAATGCGGGGAGTTCGGATTGGAACTATGTACAAGCTACAAGGTAGCACTGTTATTGATGGGTGTAATAGTTCTGTGGTTCTTGAAAGTGGAGCGGAAAGCCTAGCTGTCTCTGGAGAAAATACCATGCTCTAGCATCAAAGGCTTGGACATATTGGAGAGAAGGGCCTTCGGATACTACATAGAAATGGTATGATAGAAGGTATGTCTAATTGCTCTCTGGATTTCGATTTCTGTGAACATTGTGTATATGGGAAGCAGAATCAAGTGAGTTTTCCTTCTAGTGCTAAGAGGGCGAACGAGTTATTAGAACTTGTGCACAGTGATGTGTTTGGACCTGTGTCAGTTCCATCACTGGGAAAGTCTGTGTAGTGTGTTTCATTCATAGATGACTTCTCAAGGAATACATTAATATATTTCTTGAGGAATTAATCTGAAGTCTTTGACAAATTTAAATAATTTAAGGCACAGGTGCAAAACCAGACAAAGAAGAAGATAGAGGCACTAAGGACAGATAATGGTGGGGAGTTCTGCAAGAAGGAATTTGAATAGTTCTGTAAGAAGTGTGGTATAGCACGGAAGAAGAATACTCTATACACACCTCAACAAAACGGAGTTGTAGAAAGAATGAAAAGAATGCTGATGGAAAAGGCAAGAAGCATGCTCAATGGTATCATGTTAGGACAAGAATTCTGGGCAGAGGCAGTGGAGACTGCATGTTAATTAGTTAATAGATCACCTTCATCAGCGTTGGAGGATAAGAATCCACATGAGATATGGACTGGTAAGAAACCCTCTCTTTCACATTTAAGGGTATTTGGATGTGATGCATATGTACATGTTCCAAAGGAGAAAAGGACCAAGTTGGATAATAAATTTGAAAGTTGCATTTTTATTGGGTATAATGATGGTTTAAAGGGTTACAAGATTTGAAACCCAGAAACAAGGAAGGTTGTGTACAACCGAGATGTGGTGTTTAGAGAGGTGAAATATTTTGTTACACATGAATTCCTACCAAAGGAACCTGAGAAGATAGAGTTTGAGCTAAAGGAGTATGAGTCAGACTCTACAGCAGAAGAAGATTCAGAAGAGGAAGAGCCATAAACCCCAACTTTGAGAAGATCAGTTCGGGAAAGAAGGCAACCAGAAAGGTATAGTCCATCTACTTTCTGTTCAATTTTTTCCTTAACTATAACTAATGAGGATCCCAGAACTATCAGGGAGGCAGTAGATTCAGAGAATGGAAAACTCTGGAAGGAGGCCATGGTTGATGAAATGGCATCCTTGCATAAAAATGAGGCATGGGATTTGGTGGAGTTGTTGGCTGGAAGGAAGCCCATCAGGAGAAAATGGTTGTTTAAGAAGAAGATGAATGTAGAAGGCAAGGTGGAGAAATACAAAGCTCGATTGGTAGAAAACGAATATTCCCAGGTGTTGAGAATTGATTTTGGTGATATTTTTTCTCCTGTTGCCAAAGTTACTTCTATTAGATTACTTTTATCTGTTGCTGTTGCATTTGATTTTGAGATAGAACATATGGATGTGAAGATAGCATTTCTTCACGGGGATCTAGAAGAGGAGATCTACATGAAGCAACCTGAAGGCTTTAGGCTGAAGGGTAAGAAAGAACTGGTATGGAGGCTGAAGAAGTATCTGTATGGGTAAAAACAATCACCAAGGATGTGGTATCAGAAATTTGATACCTATATACAGGGACTTGGCTTCACCAAAAGCAAGCAGGATCACCGTGTTTATTTTAAATTAATTGGTGACCATGTTATTTATTTGGTCTTGTATGTGGATGATATGTTGTTGATTGGAAATGACAAATAAATTATCGAAGATTTGAAGACCTAACTATTCTCCAAATTCGACATGAAGGATCTTGGTGCTGCTAACTATATTTTGGGGATGGAAATTAAGAGAGATCGGACAAAGAGGAAGCTCTGGTTAAACCAGAGGAAGTATGTCGAGACTATATTGTAGAGGTTCAATATGCAGGATAGTAAATCGGTGAATGTTCCTATTCCTGTATGTGTAAAGCTGTCTGCTGAATAGTGTCCCAAGACATGAGAAGAAGAGTAGGATATGTCCCATGTTCCATATGCTCCTTCCCAGGGAAGGAGCATTGGACAATAGTGAAGCGGGTTTTTAGATATTTACGTGGCACTAGTGATCATGGCTTGTGCTACCACAGAAGACCAAGATTGGAAAGAATGTTGAACATTCGTGGTTTTGTTGATGTAGACTGGGCTAGAGATCTGGACCAAAGAAGATCTACAAGTGGGTATGTGTTTAGCCTATTTGGAGGCGCAGTTAGTTGGATGAGTAAAAGACAGTTTGTAGTGGCTCTTTCAACTACATAAGTAGAATACATGATAGCCACTCATGCAAGCAAGGAAGTAGTTTGGTTGCAGAGATTGTGTTCAAGTATGGGGTTGGTATAGCAAGCTATAACGATAGAATGTGATAGCCAAAGTGTAATTTTCTTGGCTAAGAACCCCGCTTATCATTCAAAGACAAAGCACATTGATGTTCAATACCAGTTTGTTAGAGATATGGTTGAGGCTAAAAGGGTGTTGCTGGTAAAGGTGGACACTTCGAAGAATGTTCCAGATGCATTGACGAAGTCAGTGAGCACTCAGAAGTTCTCTTCGTGTAGAGAAACAATGGGTCTTGAAGAATTGGCCCAATGACTAAGCTCTCTTGTGGCCCCCTGCAGAAAGAAAACAACAAGTGGGAGAATGTTGGGTATGTGTTATATTCTTTCCACGACTTGCCCCACGCACTGTACTTTGCGCCGGGCACAGCAGGGGGGTCACAGGGGGGGCGACGGACCCCCCTTTCAGGGTCCGGGGTAGCGCCTCAGAAAAAAAACATTTTTGGTGTGCAGACCCACTCATAGGTGGAGCCACCAATGTTTTGTGCATGATTTTGCACATGTTTTTGGGGTACGATGGTTTTTTTCCCCTGGTATTTTGTAGATCCGGTCAAGGGAACTACCGTTATGTTCTAATCCACGTTTAATGGATTGGGGTTTATGTATGCTTCAACATGTATATATATGTGTTGTAACACTAAAAGGAATATAATGAAAAGTCAACTTGGTCATCCCGATTTGGGATCCAGGGGAAAATCTCTGTGTTTATCTATTTTATGTTTTATGCTCTCGCTATTGTTTATTTTCTGTTATAAGATTCATGTGTAGATAATTTTTGTTTAGGGTTAAAACCTACAGGCTACAACCTTCACTTTCTCTCCATCTCCTACTGGAAGGGAGCTCCAACGCCCTAATCTCATTTACCAACACCCACTAGAAGGGAGCTTCAGCCCCCTAATATGATCACCAGCTACTACATGAAGCGGGTATCATGTGGGAAGGTGGACACTTGTTACTATAGAGGTGTGTTGCAGCTCACGAATTAAAGATGTTACAAGAAAACCAAATGCATATGAACATGTGATCATAAATTTTTGTACCTTGGGAGTCAGATCCATGAGCATCAACCCAACCTCTATAAAATCAACAAATAAAGATGAGCTTCTAGAAAGTGGACATGACCATGAGGATAAAGTTTCCTTGAACGCACTGATTTTCCCTAGTTTCTATTGATTGTGAACACATTTAGAGATTATGTTAAAATATTTATAGAGAAAATCATGGAGTCGTAGTGATCTATGGAAATTTAATTTCCTTTATAAATCTATCCTTTGAGGATTGGATAAAATTACCATTAGATGAAGAGAACGTCCGTCAAGACAGAGAGGCCAGGAGAAGTAACTGTGTATTTTTTAATAAATTATTCCTACGTGTTTTTATATATGTGTTATATTATTATCGTATGAATATTTGATATATATGCACGACATGCATTTTGAGTTGCACATGTGTTGCATGGCTCAGAGGAGGAGAACCAAATGAGTAAATGATGGTCACTTCAAGTTCCAATTGCAAATTAAATGAACCTAAGTTGAAAGCTTTGTTTACAAGGGAACGGTCATAATTTAGGTGGAAGTACAAATAATACCATGATTTAAGAGTACTTAGAAATTAACATTTCATGGAGACAATCGATTGTGCACGAGAGGGTGTGGATACATGAGAAAAGGAGTGAAACATGCGATGTTGAAATTTGGTATTGACCAAAGAGCATGAGGAATAACGGTACCTGCAACATGACAGAAGTCGCTATGGTGCTTTCTCCCTTTCGACCCATGAGTTTTTTTAAAACCCTACATTGCATTGTTGACTCTTATGACCCTATAGTTTTGAATTTTTGGTGTTGATTTTCATGCAAGGACCATGTGTGTGAAGATAATGTTCTTGGTGAAAGAAGCACAACATTGAGTATTGAAGGTTGATTGTGCACCCATAACCGATAGGTCCAAAATCAAGCTCAATAAAAATATTGAAAACGATAGACCCCAAAAATCATTTTCATCAAAAGTCATTTATATGGAACTTGTTCATATGACCTTATTTTAAGTAATCAATTTAATTAAAAAGAAAAAAATGACATTACCACTTCAGAGATAAACCTCAATCTTGGATTTGTATATGTTACTAAGGATGTTCTAAAATATTTCCTCAAGGTTAAATTCATACTATTTACTTAATAATTATTGATAATTAAATTAAAAAAAATTGAAGCGCTGTTCCAAAATAAATACAGCTATGAACATTAAAATAATTAACACAATATATATATATTAATTTGAAATTAGAAATGTGAAAATACATTATATTATGTAACTACAATTTACTCTGAAATAACTATGTTAAAAAAGCCACAATAATCATCTAATTTTATGTATAAAAATATATTAAAAAAGCAAATGAAATATATATAACAAATTTCAAATAAAAAACTTGTATGGAAACAAAAATAAGAATTTTAAGAAGGTAGACAAGTTTTTTTACTCATATATAACTCCTAAAATTAAATTTTGTATACCATTATAGAAAAATAATTTAGATTTGTCATATTACAAAATTTCTTGACTTGTTAAGTGAACATAAGTATATTGATTTAGAAAATATTTTATCTCTTCTTTTTTATTATAGAAATAAAATTTTAGTAAGTCTCAATTAATCTCTTACTTTCTTAAGCTCCAATGGACCATAATGGCATTTGTGCTACATCATCATCATCATCATAATCATCAATAATATTATAGAAAAGTTTTAAATAGATATTAATTTTTTATATAGTAATATAATTTATTCGTCTAAATTATTGTATAAATAAGAATGAAATATTCACATATAAAGAAATATAATATGTTAACAATTTATAAATAATATGGTGCTAATAGAGAAATAATATAACTTTTAAGGTATTTTATAATATTGAGGTTATTAGCATGGAAGTTATAAATAATCTTAGTTAAATTTTTAAAAAGAAAAAAATAATATAACTAAAATAATAAAGGTGCAAGGAGAGGCCGACAAGATTGTTGAATTGGAAAAGTAGTACTTTGATTTGAAATAATAATTTTTTATTTATATTGTTTAGCATATTTGTGTTAAGTTTATAATATATAACTAAAATGGTAATTTAAATATTTCTATGATGCGCAGCACAAGAGCCATGACTGTCCCATTGTGACATCCTTCTACAACAACTTTCTATTTTAATAATGAAAATAAATGCCTTTTTATAAAATTTCCATAATCATATTACATTTAAATATTCAATGTATAAATAAAAACTTCCTGAAAAAACATTTATTATTATTATTATTATTATTATATTATTGTATATAACTTTCAACCTTTATTATTATAATAATAATTTACATTACCAATTTTATAGTATTTTACATATTATTTTAAAATCGACCCCTTCAATCAATACATTTGGATCGAAATATATGATTCTACCACCAATAGGATCTTTCTTGCAATCTTCTATTTCGCTCCCATCAACTCTAAATCATATAAGAAGAACAACCTGGACAAGAATTTTCCTTTCAATTCTTTAGAGAAAGACATCTTCAACCTGAGAAATGATGGTAATATCCTTTTACTCAGAGACTTTAATGCTAGAACTTCTACTAACCTAGCCATTACATTAAGCAACAAATCTAACCTCGACCCCTTGTGGCTTCATGAAGATAGTAACTTAGCTTAACTTAGCTAATAAATTCAAGAGAAAATATGAAGACATTATCGAGAACTTATTTGACACCGAGCTCCTCAAAATTTGTAGTTCCCAAGACTTAATTATTTCTAATGGTATTAACAAGTGGCCCCTCTCTAGTCATATGACATGTTTCCATGAACTAGGTAGCAGTGTCGTGGATTATGCTATATCTAACATCCTTGTCCTCAAACAGGTTATAAAATTTGATAACCATTAATGGATTCGAGCCTAACTCTGACCACAGAACTCTATCTCTATCCCTCAATCTTTCTATGCATACCACCCACCTGTAGGAGACAAATGAAAGAAAAATACACATTCGCTTTGATAGAAGTAAAACCGACCTCTTATTAAGGGATTTAGGGAGGGATTTAGGCCCCATGAATTATAATAATAAAATTGATCAAATTTATTACCATTTCACTACTATCCTTTCCAACATGATTAGGAAGTTTTCTAATGAGATTTCATTTAATAAGTCTAACAGAACTTCGAATCCATGATATGAAAAATATTGCAAGATGGCGAGGAAAACGATCAAATATTCTCATAATGAAATCATTAAGCTGCATAATATAAATATATACACAAATATCATCAAGAGGAAGAAAATATCATATATTAATAGAAGACATGATTATCTTCTCTACCTTTCAAAAGTCATGCCCAAAAAATTCTGGCTAAATTTTCTTGTCCATAAAACCAAAGATAAGAATTCTATCCCCTTAGAAAACTGGGACAACTATATTAAGAAGTTGTATGACTCTCCAGACACTATGAGAACAGTCACCTTAATCACTCAAATTAAGGAGGATTTATTCTCTCTTGACGACATTGAGTCTAGTACTAATAATATCGCTAATGGGAAAGATAAAGATATTAAAGGACACAAGGCTGAGATCCTTAAAATGGGAAGATCTATCCTCCTTCCTTATCTCTACAAGTTTCTCAATATGGCTATAACATATGGCTTCCCTCGAATTTGGACGCAAAGCCTTATTGTACCTATATTTAAAAATGGGGACAAGAATGTTCCATCCAACTACAAGAGCATTATGGTTATCCATATCCTGACCAATATTTATGGGTTCATTTTGGAGAAGAAGCTTTGCCTTTGGCTTGCAATCCAAGGAAAAAGAGCTAAAGGACAAGCTGGATTTAGGAGACATCACTCAACTATTAACCATCTAGTGAGTCTTAGAATCATTGCAGAGGAATGCCACAATAGTAAAGTCGATCTCTTATGTTGCTTTGTGGACTTTAGAAAAGCTTTCGAAACTGTCCCTTGGGATAAATTTTGGGATAAACTTAAAGAGATCATGGTCCCTCATGAGATGAGGATTGATGTGATCCATTTCTACGAGGTCGTAACTACCAATATTAAGACCAACAATGGGTGGTCTAAATATATTAAATGCAATATTGGAGTTATGAAAGGGTGTCCCCTATTCCCTACCCTTTTTGGCATATACATAGATAAGTGTCTGGAATCAGCAGGGTGAAAGGGCACCGAGCTTGCTGGTGTCCTCATTAGTTTTCTCCTCTACGTCGATGACCATGATAAGCACCTCCATATTCCTCGTGACTACTGATCTAATATGGGTATGACACTTAAAACCGACAACACTAAAGTTATGATCATTAAATCCAAATATATCACCAACGGTAGTTTCATTTATAATAACCAGTGCTTAGAGAAGGTTTCTTCTTATAAGTATTTGGGAATTGACTTCCCTCATCATATCAACTGAAATTATAACTTTGAGAAAAGGATTATTGGGGGTTGGAAAGCTTATTATGATCTTGAAAAAAATTGTAAGTCGGTCGATATTTACATTTGGAGTAAAAAGAGGTTCCTCTTTAAGACCCTTGTTACCCTTGTTGTCTTATACATATGTGAGGTTTGGGGTTGTAGTATATCTAGAGAGTCATGGGCAAAGATTGAGATGATTCAAAATAAGTTAATAACCTACAACCTTAAGATCAAGGGAAATAATTTGTATCCTATCCTCTTGATTGAATTTGGTTTTTCCCCCATTGAAAGTACATCTATATTTAGATATATGATTTATAATAAGAAGCTTGAGAACATGCAATAAAAAAGGCTCCCTAAAATTTCTTCTAACTATGCCCAAAACCCTAACCTTTTCCTCAAGTGTGGGTGGCATAAGGATGCCTTGTCCTTGCTCAACCATTAGGGAATTAAGGAGGAGCACAATATGGGAGGAAAAGATAATATAAAAAATACTATTACCTCCAAGTTTAAGGACAAGTTGTGGGAGGATCAGGAGCTAGAGGGTAAAAGGAAGCTAATATACTATAAGGAAGTGATCAAACCCACCCTTGATAATCAAAATTATCTCTCTGGGTTTTCCATCAATAACAATAAAATTAACATCTCTAAGATAAGAACTAATTCCCATGAGCTTCAGAGTGAGACTGGGCGGTGGTCTATTCCCAAGACCCCTTGGAACGATAGAATCTGTTAGATTTATGATTATAAGCAGGTGGAAGATGAAAATCACTTCCTTTTATACTGCTAGAATCTTGCTCACATTCGCTCTCAATTCCCTACCATCTACCACCCTTCCAATCTTCTTGACCTATTAAGCCAACCCACCTATAATGATCGTGGAGCACTTATTTCCCTTCTCTTTGACCGTAGAAACAAGATTTTGAAGAATCAAAATTAGATTCTTTCTCCTCTCTTAAGTTCTGATAGGTTGCATTGGTCTTAATGGATGGTAACCATTATCATCATCATCATCATATGATTCCATTTAAAATATTAAAAAATTTAAAAATCATTATACTATTCAATTTATTATGATTATTTATAAAAAGTTTCATACTTTAAAATATTATTTATAAAAATGTTAAAAATTATATTTAATAATGTGACCACTTATTTTTTTAGTTTCTAAAATATTTTTTATAAAACTATTAAAAATTATATTTAATAATGTGACCGCTTATTTTTTATTTTTTAATCTGAAGACATGGGACTGTACATGATTATTGTTAGCTTGTAATTGCAAATTGTAGTTGCTAATTGACTAGCGGATTCAATTTGTGATTGATATTCAATAAGGCCTTTCTACCTTAAATTCCACAAAAGGAGAAAATAGCCCAATTCAACAACTTTGGAGCATAGTTACCAAGTTTTACCAATATTGGCCGAATTGGGTAATACAAAATAATTCCATTGGAATATTAATACACAATTTTTCTATATGATAATATTGGGAAGCCAAATGTTGTTGGCTAAAAAAAAAATTAAAGAGGAATAACTTCTTGATTAAAGCTCATTTGGCTTTTTCGGGAACCATTCTTTTGAAAGATATAAATAACATATGTTGTTTGCTATGAAATCCTAAACACTATAGGTTGAGATTACTAGGTCTATGTTCACTAAAATCGTGAGGGTGGTGTTTATTATAGGAATTTATTTTTAATGGTTCACAATTAAAAAATTAGTTTGTGAATATTATTGTTGAATAAATTTATATTATATAGTTAAATGGTTTGAAAGTCTATTTCACTACTTGAGAGATAAATTTATGGATATATGGACTTGTAGGGGAGTATAGGAGAGGGGAGGATGAGGAGAGAGAGAGAGAGAGAGAAAGAGTGGGGAGGGGAGGGTGAAGAGGAGGAGGGAGGGAGAGAGAGTGAGAGAGGAGAGGGAGTTTAAGGGAGGGAGGAAAATGGTGAGAGGTAGAGAGAGAGGGAGGGGAAGGGAGTGTGAGGTAGATAGAGAGAGGGGAGGGCCCCCCTCCTAATCCTATCTCTCTCTCTTTCTCTCTCACCCTATCCCCGTACCTCTATCTGCCCCTCTCTATCCATCCATCTCCTTCCCTCTCCCTCTATTTGTCGCTCGCTCGGCCTCCCTTCACATCCTCCTCCTCCTCTCTCTCTCTCTCTCTCTTCCTCCCTTCCTCCCTCTCTCCCTCTCCCTCTCTCTCCCCTCCTCCTCCTATATTATCATCCCCTTCCCTCCCCCCTTCTGACCTCCCCTTCCCGTTCCCCTTCCTCTCTCATTGTCCTCCTTCCCTTTCCGGCCCTCTCTGCCTCCCCCCTTCTCCCTCTTTATCTTCCTCTCCATTTTCCTCTCCCTCTCCCTTTCCCTCACCCTCTCACCATTACTTGGCATAGTATGCCCCATCTCTCCCTCTTTCTCTCTCTCTCCATCACCCTCTCTCTCCCTGCCCTCTCTCTCCTCCTCCTCCTCTTACTCTCTCGCTTTCTCTCTCTCTCTGTTCTCCCTCCATCCACTCCCTCACCCCCTCCACTCCCCTACCCCCCTGCTCTATCTCTCTCCTCCTTCCCTTTCTGCGTACCCCCTTCTCCCTCTCTATCTCCCTCTCCATTTCCCTCTCCCTCTACCTTTCCTTCACCCTCTCACCATTCATTGGCATAATCTACCCCCTCTCTCCATATTTTTCTCTTTTTCCATCATCCTCTCTTTCCTTCCCCTCTCTCTCATCCTCCTCCTCCTCCTCCTCCTCTTCCTCTGTTTCTTTCTCTCGCTCTCTTCACCTCCCTCCCTCCACTCCCTCACCCGCTCCACTCTCCTACCCCCTCCCCTCTCTCTCTCCTCATTCCCTCTCTCCCTCTGCCCTTATGCCTCTCTATCTCCCTCTCCATTTGGCTCTCCCTCTCCCTCACCCTGTCACCTTCCATCGGACTAAAATTCCCCCTCTCTCCCTATTTCTCTCCCTATCCTTCTCTCTCTCCATCCCACTCCACTCCCCTCTCTCTCCTCCTCCATGTCTTCCTCCTCCTCTCTTCCTCTCTCTCTCACTCTTTTCTCGTCCCTTCTTCCCATCCCCTCCCCTCTCTCCCTCAGTCTCTCTCTCTCTCTCTCTCCCCCTCTCTGTCCTCTTCCCTTCCTCCCTCCCATTCCCTCTCTCGCTCCCTCCTTCTCCCTCTCTCCCTATCCTCCTCCCTTCCTCCCTCCCCCCTTCTAACTCTCTCTCTCATCCTCCTTCCCTCCCCTCCCCTCATTCTCTGTCTTTCTCAAACCTTCTCTCTCTCCCTCACCTCCCCTACCCTCCTCCTTCCCCTTCCCTCTCTCCCTACCTCATTTTCGCTCCCTATATTTCTCTCTCTCTCTCTCTCTCTCTCTCCATCCCCCCTTCTCCCTCTCTCTCTTCTCCTCCCTTCCTCCCTCCCCTGTCCTTCCCTATCTCCATCCCCACTTATCCCTCTGTATCTCCCTCTCTATCATCCTATCGGTTGTCCCTCCCTCCCTCTGTCATCCTCCTCCCTTCTCCTCTCCTCCCCTCCCTCACTCCCTCCATCCCCTCCTCCTTGATCCTCCCCTCCATCGCTACCTCCCCCTGTTCATCCTCCTCACCTCCCCCTCTTGTACTCTTCCTCCCTCTCCTACCCTCCCCTCACTCCCTCCCCCTTTTCCTCCTCTTCCACTCCATCCCTCCCCTCTCCTCATCCTCATTTGTGTCCTCATCCTCGTCCTCGTCCATGTACTTGTCCTGCTCCTCCTTCCCTACACTCCTCTCCTCAATTCTCGTCCTCATGACGCTATCCTACCATCCCTCCCTCCCCATTCTCCTCCTAATCCTCTCCCACCATCCCTTCCACCTCATCCTCATCCCCTCCCTCACTCCCTCCAGTACACCTCCTCCTCCTCCTCCCTTGTCCTCCTCCCCTAACTCGTTCTGCTCCTCCTCCTCCTCTTCCTCTCCGTCCCCTCCCCTCCTCCTCCTAGTCCACATCCTCCTCCTCCCCTCCCTCCCTCCCTCAACTCCCTCCTTACTCCTCACTCCTCCTCCTCTTCCACTTCCCTCCTCTCCTTCACTCCTCCTCCTACCCCTCTCCCTATCCTCCTCCTCTCCCTCCCCTTCCCTTTCCTATCCTCCTCCTCTCCCTCCCCTTCCCTCCCCTATCCTCCTCCTCTCCCTCCCCTTCCCTCCCCTATCCTCCTCTTCCTCTCATGTCCTCTTGTCCTCTCCTCCGCTCACCATCCCATCTCCTCCTCCTCCCCTCCTATCCTCCCCTCACCATCCCCCTCCTCCTCCTCCTCTTTCCCTTACCCTAACCTTCCTCCCTCCTCCTCCCCCTCCCCCTCCTCCCCTGGCCTCCACTCCTTCCTCCACCTCCTCCTCCTCCTCCTGACCCTACCCTCCTCTCCCTCCCTCCCTCCCCTTGATCCTCCTCCTCTCCCTTACTCCCTCCCTCCTCCTCCGCTCTTCTCCCCTCCTACCCCTCTCCATCTCTCCCCTCCCTTCCTGCTCCTCCTTTTCCTCCCTCACTCCACCCTCCCCACTACTCCTCCACCTTATCTTGCCCTCTCCTCCCTCCCCTACCCTCTCTCCACAACTCCTCTCCTCCCTCCCCTCACCTCTCTCCCTCCCCTCCCTCCCTCCTCCTCGCTACTCCTCTTGTGCTCTCTCCCTCGCTCCTCCTCACCTACCCTCCCTAACTAGCTCCCCTCCTATTGATCTCACTCTCTCTACTCTCCTTGTCCTCTCCCTCTCCTCCCCTCACCTCCCCTCCCCTCCCTTCCTCTCCTCCCCTCCCCTCACCCTCCCCATCCACCCTCCTCCTCCCTCCCCTCCCCTTCTCCTCCTCCTCGACCATCTATCCCTCCATCCTACTCCTCCTACCTCCCTTCCCCCCTCCCTCTCTCCTTCTCCCCTCTCCCTCTCTCTGTCTCCTCCTCCTCCTCCTCCTCCTCCGCTTCCCCCTTTCCTCCCTCTTTCCCTCCTCCTCCTCATCACCCTTCTCCTCCTCCACCTCTCCCTTCTCTCCTTCTATCCTCCTCCCCCTGCCCTATCCTCCTCCCCTCCCCCCCTTGCTCCCTCTCTCCTACTCCTCCTTCTCCTCCCTCCCTCCCTCCCTTCCTCTATCACCCCATCCTCCTCCTCCTCCCCCTCCTCCTCCCCTCTCCCTCACACCCTCCTTATCCTCCTCCTCCACCTCCTCTCCCTCCCCTCTCCACCTCCTCCTCCTCCCCTCTCCTACCATCCCTCCCCTGTTCCACCCCGCTCTCCTCCTACCCTGCCTCACTCACACCACTGCTCCTCCTCCTCTCCTCTCCTCCCTCCCTCGCACATCCTCCTCCTACCCTCCCCTTCCTTGCTCCTCCTCCTCCTCTTGCCCTCCCTCCACTCCCCCTCCTTCTCCTCCCCTCCCCTTCTCTCCTCCCACCCTCCCTCTCTCCTTCCCCCCCCACTCTCCTCCTCCTCTCCCTCTCATTCTCCCCCCTCTCCTCCTCCTCCTCTCCTTTCCTCCCCTCTCCCTCCCCCTCCTACTCATCCCCTCCTCCTCTCCTCCTCTCCCATCCCCGTCACCCTCCTCCTCCTCCTCCTCCCCTATGCTCTTCTCCTCCCTCCTCTCTCTTCATATTCCTCCCTCCCCTACTCCTCCTCCTCCCCTCACTCCTCCTCTGGCTCCTCCTCGCCCTCCCTCCCTTCCTCCGTCCCTCCATCCCCTCTCCTCATCCTCCCCTCCCTCCACACCACATCCTCGTCCTTCCGTCTCCTCCTCCCCTTCCTCCTCCCCCTCCTCCTCCTCCTCCTCCTCCCCTCTCTTCCCTCTCCTCCTTCCCTCCCATATTCCTCCTCCTCCTCTCTCCCTTCGCCTCCCCTCCCCTCGTCCTCCATCCTTCCTTCCATCCTCCCCTCCCTCCTCCCTCCTTCCCTCATCCCCTCCTCCTCCTCCTCTCCTCCCCTCCCCTGCCCTCTATCCCGAATATTCCTCCTTCTCCTCCTGCCCTCCCTCCCTCCTCCTCCTCCTTCCCTCTCCCTCCACTCTTCCTCCTCTTTTCTCCACTGCTCCCCCTCGCCCTCTTCTCCTCCTCTATCTCCCTCCCCTCTCCACCTCCTCTGCCTCCCCTCCTCCCCTCCTCATACCCTCAACTCCTCCTCTCCCTACATCCCCTACTCCTCCTCCTCCTCCTGCCCCCCTCAGTACCTACACTCCTCCTCATCCTCCCCTCCCTCTCTCCCCTTCCCTCCCCTCCTCCTCGTCGTTTCTCCCTCACTCCCTCCCTCCTACTCCTACTCCTCCTCCTCCTCCATCCCTCCCCTCTCCTCCTATTCTCATCTCCTCTCCTCCCCCTACCCCTCTTCCCCTACCCTCCTCCCGCCCCTACCCTCAGCTCCCTCCTCCCGCCCCTACCCTCAGCTCCCTCCATCCCCCTCTCCCTCCCTCTAGCTCCCTCTCTCCTACTCCACCCTCTCTTTCTCCGTCCCTCCCCTGTCTCTCCTCCTCCTCTCCCTCTCTATCCCTCCCTCTCTCTCTTTCTCTCTATTTATATATAATATCATCACCAATCTAACTATTTATTTATTTTAATAAAATATAATAAATAATTTCAAAATAGATTTAAATAGAATAACTACTATTTTTTAACATAGTTAAAAAATATCATATAAAATTAACTTTTAAAATTAACACAATCCTATTTTTGGCTAAAATAAAAATAATAATAGTTACAAATAACTGAAGTTTTCAGATAATAAACCCTAGGTGAGTACATAGTAATTTTTTATTTTTTATTTTAATTTTAAAGACATGCTAGATAAATAATATCAAAGTAGCAAATAACAAGTAACTAAGGACGAACACAATTTTTAGTTCTCTTCGTCGTCATTAAGGAGACGTAAACTTTTCTCACGATCTATTTTGAGTAATTCAAACAACCATAAACTTGTTATGTTCTAGATTAATATGCATGGTATGCTCTGTTCTAGAGGAATTGAAAACAGCCAAAGACTTGCAATTAGTTCTGGGATTCAATCTAATTCACGACTGATAAAATAATTATAATTTTCTAACACAATGAAAAACAATCGTGAATTCAATCAATGTGTATGTTATTAGTATTATGGATATTCTGTCTAATTCACTAGTCATAAAATGATTATAATTTCTTAACACTATGAAAAATAAGTTTTATGATAATTTCCTACTTTTTGAATCTTTAAAATAGTAAGCTACAGCTGAGCTCCCAATAATTTCCAAGATATGCTATATAATTAAGATTAAAATAGTAATTAAGCATTCGTTCACTTTCTCGTCTGAATGTTTGCTCACGCTCTGTTCTAGAGTAATATGTCTTGCATGGCATGTTCTGTTCTAGAGTATATGCGTGGCATGACATGCTCGATTTCTCATGATTTGTTTTCCTATCGAATGATATTTATGTTTTCCTACCTAACGATATTTATCTACGAGACTGTAACCCTCCATAAATGTGTTTAGAATCTGTGTTTTCGTTGCCGTAAATGGATCTTATACCAGAAAAACTCCGAAGACAAAATGCTGTAAAAATGGAAAATAAACCCTAAATAGATCTTATACTAGAAAAAATACGAAGATAACATCGTGTAAAATTGGAAAATTCGGTAAGTGACCCTTTTCTATATAAAATCACATGTGAGAAAATATGTACCAAACAGGTCTCTCCATTTCAGCTCCCTCTATTCAGTCATTAGGATTGACATAGAAGGGAATTAAATTTCATAAACTATTGATGTACTCTTGTTAATCTTGCATTATTATATCTTACCCTTGCATTTTCTGAATCTTACCTACGCCTCAAGATACCTTGATGTCTCTTTTCTAGGTTATTGAGTTTCACAGGTTTTATACTCTCTACTTTCCTGCATAACTAGCCAGCAATTCCAACCTCGATTGTAAAGATATCCCACAAAGCATTTTGAACTCTGACATGCCAGATCGTGATAATGATGGCGGTTCATATATTCAAGAATAAAGAAACATATAATGGTGGACGTTCATTTTGAACTCTGACATGCCAGATCGTGATAACGACCGAGGTTCATATATTCAAGAATAAAGAAACCCCATGGATGTTGATGGTGATGATGGTGGGAGTTCTATGATTCCACAGGCCCTAATGCAAATCCTTATGGATGGATGATTACTGAAATATAATGGCATTATGGGTGGACGATTACAGAAATAAAGATGTGTGATGCATAGTAGTGGAATTTGGATTGCACCAGCTTGTAAGAAAAACAATCCTGAGAAATAAAAAAACCGGGTCCATGGACTCTAGACTCTAGAGTAATATGCATGGCAGCTTTGTTCTATAGAAATATATGGGCAGGAGCAGACAACTTGGATTGGGTTCCAATATCATGGTCTTTCGCAATAAACCATTTATATCATTTTTGACAAAAATATAATGCCAAATAAAATAAAATACTTAAAGCAATGAATAGGTAGCCATTCTAGAAGGAGCCGGAAAAAATCTAGGCAACCCCCAACAACAATTTCACTGAATGAATCTTGATTATAAAAACAAAATGTTGAAATTCCTTTTAAATTGGATAAAAAAAGAAGTCATCTAATTCGTATTTGAAGCTGGAAAATTCAGAGGCAAATTGTGCCTACCTCTTCAATTCCAACCCCTCTGCATTATCTCCATACATACCTTGTCTTGATACATACCTGCAAATTGTCAAAGGTAGTCCTATTAAAAGAAACCAAAAAAGATATATAAATCCAAACAAGGAAAATCAAATTACAGATATCGAAAGGGATCAAATCAACTATAATAATAACACTCACTTGATCTCAACAATAGACAAGCTATCCAACACTGAAACACCGATCTCCGCTGGAGCAAAACACACAAATCGCAGAAGAAAAAAGTGAGGATGAGCTATGTTTTTATGCCCTCAGCCGTTTAGCCTTTTCCCTTTGCGGAATGCCATTTTTTAGCTTTTCTGACCACCGCTTTTTAGCTTTTCTGACCTACGCTTTTTAAGATTGTTCTTCTTAGAACGGTAAAAGGATTGTTTTCCTATAACGGTAAACATTCTTGGGCATTGTGAAAATTATAAAAAAATTAGGAAGGTCAAATAACTTTCTATAAAATAAAAGAGCTTAATTTAAGTTGTTACATGTATAATTTTATTTTACATATTTCAAATAGCACCCGAAATATATAATTAATATAGATATAATTATTTAATTTGAAAATGAAAATACATAATATATATCTATATTTTTTTTTGTGTTAATTTAAAAATATTTTGATATTTTAATGGGTTTTGATCATTGACTAAATGGATGTTCTTTTTAAGCAATTTTAGGAAAATGTTTTTGCTTAAAATCTTTATAAGTTAATTTCACATAAAAATAAAAGAAAACAAGAAAAAGAGAAAAACAAATAACTTTAGCTCAACTATATAATTTATATTTTAATATAATTGTAAAAACAGTAGATCGTTGAAATTGATAAACAAATATATTTAAAAAATTAACTTTAATATTTTAATAATAATTTCAAGTTCATGAAAGATGACTATCAATTAAAAAATGCTTAGTGCTGGAATAATTAATTTTTTATAATCACTTTTTTAAATATTCATTATTATTTTAGATAAATATAAATAAAATAGAGATATTTTAATTTTAATTTAATTATTATTGAAAAAAATTATAAAAATTATTCTACTAACATTTTTTAACATAAAATTAATTTACATTTATATTTTTATTATTATTATTTAATTTTAAATATCATTATATTTTATGAATTTTTACAATATTATTTTCTTCACATTAATTTTATTATATTGTAATTTTTTCAATTTAGTAGGTATTATAATTGAGAAATGAAAAATAAATAAAATGTATAAATTAATTTCATTTTGGTTTAAAATTTAATATATATTTTTAAGGCCTTTATTGCTTCCTAATTAAATAAAAAAAATTCTCAAAGAAAAAGTATAATTTTTTAGAATTTAAAATATTTCCATTATTATATTTTTTTTTTTCTTGCAATGGTTTTTATAAAGAAGAATAAGATACAATTATTTTGATTAATATAGACAATAAAAATTATATTTATAGATTATAATTAAATTTAATTTAAATAATTACAATTTATATAATGAGTTGTCTTTAGTGAGACTTTTTGAAGGCTTTGTTCTATGGATTTTTCTGGTCTAATTTCTCTAAAATCCAGCAGGAATTCGTTGAAAACATAAGTTTCATGGGTAATCTTGCGCAATAAAAGTGCCTATTATAAAAATGACAGAAGTAAAAGTAATAAGAAAAAAAAAATTTCTACTTACTGTCTACCTATGTGACTAATGATATTCTTGCCTAAGTATCATCATAGTTTTCTTAATCATTAAATTCCAAGTTAGACCATATTCACATCATTGTTATAACATTTTTTTAAGTACTATACACATAAGTTTTAATGTTATGGAGCTATCATACATAGCTGAGCTCACATTTGAACTTTGGGCCTAACTTATATGTATATAAATTGTTATTTGACATTAGAGCCGAAGCCATATGTCTTTGTTAACAATCAGATAACACACATTTAATCCAACAAAATTATACCATGTCGTATTATTCAATTCGACAACATCATGGCATTCAATACAAATAAATCTTGTTGTACGAAGGTATTACAACATATTTATCCCGATCCTTCTACAGTTGGCTTGCACTTGACCCGTACTAGTTGGCATCTGACGGTCTATCCACCGTTAATCTAGAGCTAAATTGGACGGTGTAAGTTCATTAGGGTTGGCTAATGACTTTAGGCCTGTAACTTTTTTTCCGTTGGCATTCTTTCGTTCGATGGCCCTGGAGGTCTGCTTTGATGTTCCAGGATTTTCTTCCTCCAGGCTTGAGTTCTATGGCCATTCTAGTCCAATTGCAGCACAAAACTTTGGATATTACTCAGCCATTCCGAATGACTGGTAAATTTCCTCCAACGTTGCTTGGCTCAAGTTGTTTTGTTTTGACATTACCTGCACTGTTTCTAAGTTTTAATATGTGGAAAAATTCTATGTTTTCCATTCGTTTGCATCTAGTTTGAGTGTGAACACTATGCTTATATTTTTTTGCAATATGAGTATGCTTATTGAATTGAAGGTATTCTCCAGCTCGACTTGGGCTCACTTCAACCCGCTCAAATTCCTCAAGTAAATTCTTAATACGTTTACATAATTTATTTTTAACTAGAGTACATTATTACAACAAAGAATCGGGTTTCGTCTCTTTCTTCTCATTACTAAACACCTTTGTTTCTTGTTTATAAGGTATAGGTTTATTTTCTTATGCAATCTACAGAGTTTTTTGACTGGAATACAAGCATTAGCCCCAGGATTCAGGGTTTTAATCAATTGCATGCTCATGCTAACATGTACCCATTTCAATTTTCGGGTTCAAACCCTAGATCTGAAATGCGACAGGGTTATAGTTTGACAACCTTGATGTAATATCATTTTCTTAGGGTTTCTAACTGCGGCCCTTGAGTCTTTACCTCTGGGCCAGTTACTACCCTCTGCAGTTAATTTTCATTCTTGATTTTTTAAATACTCTGGCTCTCAGAGCAAGAGTGTTTCACCTTTAATTCGGCCACGGGCCTCTTACTGTATAAGATAGATAATCTATTACACTTTTTTTTAAAAGAATAGTGCCTATGAGATTTTTCTTTGTATCGGTATATTGTTATAGTTTACAAGTTGGCCGGGGTTTTTACACTCGCACCATTCACTTATCTATGCATCTCTTCTACTGAATATAATCATGGTATTTACATGGGGTTTCTATCTATATTACATGTATACAGTTTCAATAGTGAATGCTTTTCTTCTAGGAGTATTCGTGAAGTTATCTATAAATTTCTTTCAACATAGAAAATGATATCATTTGAGTTTTCTGTTGTCATTTGTTATTGTTTAGATTTCTACATTTAATACTTACGTTATTTCACTTACCTGCATGCGCTTATGCTTATCACCGATAATGTATATGGTTTATGGGTCTCTTTGCATGTTTCTTCCAGGGTGTTTAACTTCTATCCTTGATATAATAAGAAAGGTTATCTTATTTCTTTCTTTAGAAGAGTTTGCATTACCCTATAGGTTGTTTTCTATATTGTATTCGTTGTTATCTATCATAATTCTTGTAACTAGTATGTTAACTTCTTCTCGATATTTTAAGGTGTACTAGGAATAACAGTCCTTATAAGTGACCCAGACAACTATTATTTTGTTTATTATCATAGGTACGAAGGACGAACCACCCAGAATCTGGTCACAGAATATCGGTTAATAGTCCTTCGCTAGACATAGTTTATTCCATTCAAACAAGAAAGAAAACTAATAATTTGCACAGAGAGAATTTAAAATAAAATGTTTTATTTTACCTACTCAATAGTCCTTTCTCAGACTTTCTTTCTTGTCTGTATAGTCTCCTAATGCAAATTTTAAATACTTAGCAAACATTAAAAATACAGTATTTCCAAATTTCTCATTTATAATTTAAATGCAACCAGTAAGATCTACTAACAGAAGGATCAAAACATAATTCCACTCATCTGTAGACAATTCTAACTGATAAATGATTTCCTCCCTTCTGTGTGTGAGGCGATTACATCCTCTAACTCTCCCTCGTGCTCCAAGTCTGAGTCTTCATTGAATACATAAAACTGGAAGAGAATCTCGGGACAGTCCAGTCGAATTCTCCAATTCCAGTGGAAACAATCTCCTCTGTAAGTTATTCCCTTCAGGGATCACTCCTCAGAATAACTATTGTTTCCTCAGTTTTCCAACAAAACCCCCAAAACTCCCTGAAATCCCTTATTTATTCTAGAGTTTCTTTGGATAATTGTTAAACTGTTTTTCTGTTCGACTAACTCCAGATCTTGAATTTACTTTCCCCATCAATCTTTACTTATGAAGCTAATTGCACAAGTAATATTTTTATTCAAATACTAAAATTAAGTTCTGTTCAAAATATTTCATTTGTAACAAATAACAATAATGTTTAACAACTCTTAACAACAACCTAACAATTAGTCAATAATTAAGGCAGTGGTTACAGCTTTCCCCCTTTGAAAGAGAACACCATCCCCGATGTTCTTACTCCATATCAGCAAAAAATTTAGGATATGCTTCCCACACAAAACTTTCATCCTCCCAGCTGGCCTCTTCGAGGCCAAAGTTCTTCCATTGCACTTTAACCTGGGTGATGGCTCGTTTCCAGAGCATGATTTCCCTCCAGTCGATTATATTTTGAGGCTTAACCAGAAATTCTCCTTCCCGTTCTACCTGCACACAATAGACTTTGTATTAGTTCACATAAGTCTTTAACATATAATATTTTTAACTATTATGCTTACCCAATACCTGAATGTTCTGCCAATGGATTGTATGTCTCGAATCATGAATATATCGCATTAATAATGATACATGGAAAAAATTATGTACTCGGATATGGCTGGGAAGGGCCAACCAATATGCCACGAGTCCTACCCTTTCCATTATTTGGAAAGGACCACAAAACCTGGGAGCTAGCTTTGCACAAGATGTCCATCTTAACGTGCTCTTATTTGGCTTAATTCTCACATACACATGATCCCCCACTTCATATTCACGATATGATCTCTTTTTATCTGCGTACACATTTTGCCTGTCCTGAGCTTCTTTTAAATTCTATTTGATTTTCTTCACTTCTAACTCCATTTCTACTAGCTTGTCTGGTCCTAGCATGAGCTTGGTCTCAGGACTACTCCAATTGATAGGATTTTTGCACTGTCGCCTGTATAGGGCTTCAAACGAACTAATTTTTAACGATTCTTGATAACCGTTATTATATGTGAATTCTACTAAGTGTAAATATTCTTCCCACTTAGTCGGTTACTGCAAAACATACATTCTCAACATGTCTTCTAGCACTTGATTTACTCGTTCTATTTTCCCATCCGCTTGTGGATGGTAAGCAGTAATGAAATTAATTTGAGTCCCTAAACCCGTAAACAGTGATTTCCAAAAAGCTGATGTAAATTTTACTTCCCTATCTGAAATAAAAGTCTTAGGAATGCCATGCAGTCTAAAAATATCCTGCATAAATAAATCTGCTATCTGTACTGTCTTATATGTGGACTGAACTGGTATGAAGTGTGCCGATTTACTCAATCGGTCTACTACTACCATTATTGAGTCATTACCTCATTTTGATCTTGGTAGTCCAGTGATGAAATCTAACGAAATCACTTCCTATTCCCATTCAGGAATTGGTATAGGCTGCATTAACCTAGCCAGATGTTGGTGTTCTACTTTCACCTGTTGGCACTCTAAACACTTATTTAGATAGGTTGCTATATCTTTTCTCATACCCATCCAATTGTAGTCCTTTCATATTGCTGTCAACATCTTTTGGTATCCAGGATGCCCTGCATAATTGCTTCTATGATATTCATCCAATATTAGAGTCTTCAACTCCATTCTATTTGGGATGACTATTTTTTTCTTGAAAACCAGCAATCCATCCTGGTTGATTTCATAATCTCCCAACCTTCCTTGTTCTTTAGATTCTTGTGCTTGCTGCCACAAAAATTCATAGTCAGGATATTTTCCTGCTTTCTTTCTGATTTGATCTAGGAATCTGCATTCAACTTGGTTAACATATAATTCATAGATGTTATGCAGCTTTCTGCTCAATGCATCTGCAACCCTTTTTTCCTTTCCTTTTACACGCTGCATGTCAATGTCAAACTCGCTCAAGAAGGCATTCCACCTTACTTGTCGGGAGTTTAAATGAGCTTGTTTGAAATAGCTGGTTAAACTGCTATGATCTGTCTTCAACACAAATATTTTCCCAAGTAAGTAGTCTCTCCACACCCGGAGGGCATGCACAACTACAGTCAGCTCTAAATCATAGGATGAATATCGTTGTTCGTGATATTTTAGCTTACGAGATTCATATGCAATTACTTTTCCTTCTTGTGTTAAAATTGCCCCAACACCCTCCTTACATGCATCCGTGCAAACCTCGAATTCGTTATTCAAATCAGCTACACTTAACAATAGTGCTGATGTTAATAATTTCGTTAGCTTTTCAAAGCTGTCTTGACATTCTTTTGTCCATCTAAAAAATTTTCCCTTTCTTTGCGGAGAGGTAATAGGAAAGGCAATATTTGAAAATCCTTTAGTAAATCACTGATAATAGCCAGTGGGTCCCATAAATGATCGTATATCTGCCACATTTTGTGGCACCTCCCATTCCATGATAGTTCTGATTTTCTCCGAGTCCACTGCTATACCTTTTGCAGATATCACATGTCGAAGATATTGTATTTCTTCCTTGAAGAAATCACATTTACTAAATTTCTCATATAACTGATGCTTTCTTAACATCTCCAGTACCATTTGAAAATGCTCCTTGTGTTCTTCTGCATTCTTACAGTTTACTAGAATGTCATCAATGAAAATTAGCATAAATTTATCCAAATAAGGGTGAAAGATACTATGCATCAGTCTCATAAAAGTGGCTGGTGCGTTAGTCAACCTGAAAGGTAGCACCACGAATTCATAGTGGCCATACCTTGCGTGAAAGGTACTTTTATGTATATCTTCATCTTTGATCTGGATTTGGTGATAACCTGATCTCCAATCAATTTTTGAGAATACGGTAGCTCCTCTTACTTGGTTAAATAGATCGTCAATTTGTGGTAAGGGATATCTGTTCTTGACAGTCAATTTGTTTAAGTGACAGTAATCCATGCACATACGCATGGTTCTGTCCTTGTTTTTAACGAATAATACAGGTGCTCCCCAGGGAGATACACTTGGTTGTATATATCCCTTGTCTAATAATTCCTGAAGCTGCATTTTTAACTTAGTTAATTCTGGCACACTCATTTGATAGGGTTCTCTTGAAATTGGTGATGCTCCTGGTAGCAATTCAATTGTAAAGTCTATATCCCTCCTAGATGGAAATCCTGGTATTTATTCTGGAAATACATCCTTGAATTCCTGCACTATAGGTATATTTTCCAGCATAGGAGATTTTTTTTTAGAATCAGAAAAACCCAATTTTATAGCATACAGCTGACATCCCTTCCTCATGCATTTACCGATTTGGGAAGCTGTAATTGGGCACAACTGTACCGGTTTCTTTATTCCTTGAATTTCCTAAGGGGTGCCATCTTAATTTCTGTAGTAGATAATTTTCTCTTTGCAATCTACTAGATTCCAATGCTTTTCCAACCAATCCATACCAAGCAGCACATCATAAGATCCCAAGGGAAAAATATTCAAATCCATAGTTAGTTGTTGTCCATCGATTTGTAGTGCACAATTTGGTATTTTGGCACTAAATTTTCTCTGGGCTTGAGTAGCCAACTGAACTAACCATGATTTCCTAAATTTTTGACTTTTTAATTTACAAATCTCTACTAATGTAGGACTTATATAGCTTAAACTTGCTCTCGGATCTACCAAAAAAGAAATAGTTTGAGATAACAGTTTACCTTCTATTTCAATCATGGTAGGTCGGTAATCAGCTTGTCGATCCTCCAATGATGCATAAATTCTGGGTATGCTTCGAGCAACATCTCCCACTGTTGAGGCCTCCTCCAGATTGGTCACTGCTTCATTTCTACCCCGTTGTGGGAAGTTTCAATAATAGTGTGCCTCTCCACAACCCCAACATTGTAAAGGTGGCTTCTGGTTTTGAGGTTGCTCCGTTTTACTAGAAGCTTCAACAATTTTATCTCCTACAGGCCACCTTACCCTCTGATTTTTCTTACCAAACTGCCTACTGACTGAGCTCTTTGCTGTGCTTTTAAAATTACTAGTTTTTCCTCTTTTAAAACCAGCACTACTCTTGTTCTCTTTCCTTGGTTGCCATCCTTTTCCTTGATCTATCTTGGCTTTAGCTTGCTGATAGCACATTCTGGCCTTTCTAATGGCCTCATCCATTGTTTTGGGATTTACAAATTCTATGCGTTCCTTCATGTGAGTGAGTAAACTTCTTAGAAACCTTTGTACTTTAGCTTTCTCATCCCTTAAGTAAGGTACATAACACAGTAATGAAGTAAACTTATTGATAAACTCATCCATAGTCAGTTGTCTGAGTTTCAAATCATGGAATTCTCAATCTTTTTCATCATAAAAGCGCTTTGTCAGGTACTTATCTTTAAATATTGTTGAAACATATCCCACGTTACATCTTGATATTCTATTCCACGAACGTTCTTCACTTCTTCCCACCACAAGGTGGCTTTCTCTCTTAACTGGTAAATAGATAACCGAGCCTTAAGATTACTGTTATAGTCATATACTTGAAAATTATTTTTCATATTAATTAGCCATGCCTCCGCTACCTCTTCTTCCACTCCATTAAATGTGGGTGGCTTTATCTTTCTGAATTCACCTTACAGCTCTATTCTCTGCTTTTTACTTTCCTTTTGTTTTGTTTCATTATCATATTCAAATTCATTAACATTTTTATTTTGATTACTTCGCTAAGACATAATTCTTTCTTTTCGGCCTGTATCATGATCTCCCCTTTGTTGTTCATTTCCTTCCTGAAATTCTCTATCAGTACTAGGCTTCTCGATTCTTTGGTTTTGTTTATCTGAGAGACTCTTCAAAATTCTCTTCTGCTCCTACATCAACCTTGCATTATCATTTCGTACTCTTTCCATTTCTTCTTGCAGCTGTTGCACCATTGTTAACAAAATGCGGGTTTGATGTTGTTGTTCTTCTAACAGCCTGCTATCCTGTTGATGCCATTCCACCCCCAACTGAACCCACATTTCGGGATTCCTTCCTTGTTGGGGTTGGGTCTCCTCAACATTTTGAGGTGGTTGTTGTAAGGGTGTCCTTCTCGTTTATCCTATTAATCTTTCCATCCGAGTGCATTAGTAACATACAGTTTAACGTTAGTTGACCCATAGGATCCCAGCGTTGTAACGTTTCTCTGATACCACTTGTAACATATCGACTAACCATATTATAAAAATGAAAAAAGTAAAAGTAATAAAAAAAAAAATAAAAAAAATAAAAATAAAATAAAAAAATTGTACTTACTGTCTACCTATGTGACTAATGATATTCTTGCCTAAGTATCATCATAGTTTTCTTATGTAGGTTTTAACCCTGAACAAAAATTATCTACACACGAATATTATAACAGAAAATAAACAATAGCGAGAGCATAAAACATAAAATAGATAAACACAAATATTTTCCCCTGGATCCCAAATCGGGATGACCAGCTTGATTTTTCATTATATTCCTTTTAGTGTTACAACACATATATATACATGCCGAAGCATACATAAACCCCAATCCATAAACCCTGGATTAGAACATAACCGTAGTTCCCTTGACCGAATCTACAAAAATACCAAGGGCCGAAAACCATTGTGCCCCAATACCATGTGCAAATACCATGCACAAAACCATGGACGCGGACTACCCACCGGAAATTAAGGACCAAAAGAATATAACACATACCCAACATTCTCCCACTTGTTGTTTTCTTTCCACAGGGGGCCACAGGAGAGCTTAGTCATTGGCCCAATTCTCCAACACCCATTTTTTCTCTACACCAAGAGAACTTCTGAGTGCTCACAGACTTTGTCAATGCATCTGCAACATTCTTCAAAGTGTCCACCTTTACCAGCAACACCCTTTTAGCCTCAACCATATCTCTAACAAAGTGATATTGATCAATGTGCTTTGTCTTTGAATGATAAGCAGGGTTCTTAGCCAAGAAAATTGCACTTTGGCTATCACAGTCTATCCTTATAGCTTGCTGTACCAACCCCATACTTGAACACAATCTCTACAACCAAATTGCTTCCTTGCTTGCATGAGTGGCTGCTATGTATTCTGCCTCTGTAGTTGAGAGAGCGACTACAAACTATATTTTAGTCATCCAACTAACTGCGCCTCCAAATAGGCTAAACACATACCCACTTGTAGATCTTCTTTGGTCCAGATCTCCAGCCCAGTCTGCATCAACAAAACCATGAATTTCCAACATTCTTTCTAATCTTGGTCCTCCTTGGTAGCACAAGCCATAATCACTAGTGCCACGTAAATATCTGAAAACTCGCTTCACTGTTGTCCAATGCTCCTTCCCTGGGTTTGACATAAATCTGCTCAATACTCCCACTGCATGTGCAATGTATGGTCTATTATAGACCATTGCATACATTAGGCTACCCACTGCACTTGCATATGGAACACGGGACATATACTCCTCTTCTTCTTGTGTCTTGGGACACTGTTTAGCAGACAAATTTACACCTACAGGAATAGGAACATTCACCGGTTTACTATCCTGCATATTGAACCTCTGCAATATAGTCTCAACATACTTCCTCAGGTTTAACCAGAGCTTCCTCTTTGCCCGATCTCTCTTAATTTCCATGCCCAAAATATAGTTTGCAGCACCCATATCCTTCATGTCGAATTTGGAGAACAGTTGGGTCTTCAAATCTTGGATAATTTCTTTGTCATTTCCAATTAACAACATATCATCCACATACAAGACCAAATACATAACATGGTCACCAATTAATTTAAAATAAACACAGTGATCCTCCTTGCTTCTGGTGAAGCCAAGTCCTCGTATATAGGTATCAAATTTCTGATACCACATCCTTGGTGACTGTTTTAACCCATACAGAGACTTCTTCAACCTGCATACCAGTTCTTTCTTACCCTTCACCATAAAGCCTTCAGGTTGCTTCATGTAGATCTCCTCTTCTAGATCCCCATGAAGAAATGTTGTCTTCACATCCATCTGTTCTATCTCAAAATCAAATGCAGCAGCAACAGATAAAAGTAATCTAATAGAAGTAACTTTGGCAACATGAGAAAAAATATCACCAAAATCAATTCCCGGCACCTGGGAATAACCTTTCACTACCAACCGAGCTTTGTATTTCTCCACCTTGCCTTCTACATTCATCTTCTTCTTAAACACCCATTTTCTCCCAATGGGCTTCCTTCCAGCCGGCAACTCCACCAGATCCCATGCATCGTTTTTGTGCAAGGATGCTATTTCATCAACCATGGCCTCCTTCCAGAGTTTTCCATCCTCTGAATCTACTGCCTCCCTGACAGTTCTGGGTTCATCATCAGTTATAGTTAAGGCAAAACCTGAAAAGAAAGCAGATGGACTATACCTTTCTGGTTGCCTTCTTTCCCGAACTGATCTTCTCAAAGCTGGAGTTTGTGGCTCTTCATCTTCTGAGTCTTCTTCTGTTGTAGAGTCTGATTCATCCTCCTTTAGCTCAAACTCTATCTTCTCAGGTTCCTTTGGTAGGACTTCGTGTTTAACAACATCTTTCACTTCTCTAAACACCACATCTCGGCTGTACACAACCTTCCTTGTTTCTGGGTTCCAAAGCTTGTAACCCTTTAAACCATCCTTATACCCAATAAAGATGCAACTTTCAGATTTATTATCCAACTTGGTCCTTTTCTCCTTTGGAACATGTACATATGCATCACATCCAAATACCCTTAGATGTGAAAGAGAGGGTTTCTTACCAGTCCATACCTCATGTGGAGTCTTATCCTCCAACGCTAATGAAGGTGATCTATTAACTAAGTAACATGCAGTCTCCACTGCCTCTGCCCAGAATTCTTGTCCTAACCCGGTACCACTGAGCATGCTTCTTGCCTTTTCCATCAGTGTTCTATTCATTCTTTCTGCAACTCCATTTTGCCGAGGTGTGTATGGAGTAGTCTTCTGCCGTGCTATACCACACTTCTTACAGAACTCTTCAAATTCCTTCTTGCAGAACTCCCCACCATTATATGTCCTCAACGCCTTTATCTTCTTCTCTGTCTGGTTTTCCACCAGAGCCTTAAATTCTTTAAATTTGTCAAAGACTTCAGATTTCTTCCTCAAGAAATATATCCATGTATTCCTTGAGAAGTCATCTATGAATGAAACATAGTACATAGACTTTCCCAGTGATGGAACTGACACAGGCCCAAACACATCACTCTGCACAAGTTCTAATATCTTGTTTGCCCTCTTAGCACCAGAAGGAAAACTCACCCGATTCTGCTTCCCATATACACAATGTTCACAGAAATCGAAATCCAAAGAACAATTAGACATACCTTCTACCATACCATCTCTATGCAGTATCCGAAGGCCCTTCTCTCCAATATGTCCAAGCCTTTGATGCCATAGCATGGTCTTTTCTCCAGAGACAGCTAGGATTTCTGTCCCACTTTCAGGAACCACAGAACTGTTACACCCATCAATAACAGTGCTACCTTGTAGTTTGTACAGAGTTCCAGTCCGAACTCCCCGCATTAATACTAGTGCTCCCCGAACCATATTGTATGCATCTTTCTCTAACACTGTTTTTACACCTGCATCATCCATCTTGCTTACAAAAATCAGATTTCTGGCCAATGCAGGAATATGTAGAACACCAGGAAGTGTTCTAATCCTTCCACCTTGTAGCTTCAGCTTTACCTTTCCACATCCGATGATTTTGGCCTTCCTATCATCCCCTAGGAAGACATCACCATCATATTCCTCATACTCACAAAACCACTCCCTATGGGGAGTGAAGTGAAAGGATGCACCTGAGTCAATCAACCATGACTCATGATCTACATGTGTATTTGAAGAAGAAGCCAAATACACATCCCCACTTCATCCGAGGTGGTTTTTGCCTCTGGAGAAGGAGCATCATCAGATCCCTTTCCTTTCTCAGGAGCTTTAGATCTGCAGTCCTTTTTGTAGTGCCCTTCCTTTCCGCATTTCCAGCACACCTTTACAAACTTTCCAGGAGATTTAGATCTCCCTCTAGATTTGGATCTCCCACTCGAAACCTTATTCTTGTTTTTGTTCTAGGACCTTCCTCATACAGATAAGGCATCTCCATCTAATTTGACATTTCCCTCTATTTCATAAGGAAAAGCTATAGACACAGTCAAATTAAAGGGTTATATTGTGCCTATTGCACACCACAATCACAATAATGAGTCGTAGAGATACAAAAAAACTGATGGGCCTATATTCATCCTGAGACAGCTTGGACTTACTCCCTAGTATTGAAGGCATCTCATGCTCCCACACTGAAGTCTCCATCCTTCATCCTCATGTTATACAACTTTTTCCAGAAACAAATTATTCACTGAGACTTAGATTGGCATGGGTCCCAAGTTTTCTCCACAATTCTTCTATTGAATTTCCTGTGATATATCAATAACATCAATCTCGAGATACATGAATCGAATTGCTTTGAGCTTTCCACCTCGCTTTTCTGGGCCTTCATCTGACATTCCCGTTGGTTTAGTGCCTGGATCTACCGCAATCCACTGATCTTTATCCACCAACAGATCCTCCATCTTGAGCTTCCACAACTCAAAACTCTCACCATTAAATTTCTCGATCTCTATCTTTCCGCCACTCGCCATCTTCTTTCACCGCAAGAATTTATCCCGCAGATCTCCCACTGAACAGGGTCTACCTCAGGCCCGAACTAAAAACCCTCAGCAGCAAAGGCGTCCCCTTGAAGCCGAAACAGCTCTGATACCAAATGTAGGTTTTAACCCTGAACAAAAATTATCTACACACGAATCTTAGAACAGAAAATAAACAATAGCAAGATCATTAAACATAAAATAGATAAACATAGAGATTTTCCACTGGATCCCAAATCAGGACGACCAGCTTGATTTTTCATTCTATTCCTTTTAGTGTTACAACACATATATATACATGCCGAAGCATACATAAACCCAAATCCATAAACCCTGGATTAGAACATCACTGTAGTTTCTTTGACCGGATCTACAAAAATACCAGGGGCTGAAAACCATCGTGCCCCAATACCATGTGCAAAACCATGCACAAAACCATCGACGCGAACTACCCACCGGAAATTAAGGACCAAAAAATATTTCGTCGATCCGCTGCCCCAGACCCCAAAAGGCGGGGCTACCGCCCCCCGTGTGACCCCCCCGTTTCACCCAGCACAAAGCGGGGGCTATCGCCCCCCCTCTTACCCCCCGCGCGTGCTTAGTCATGGAAATAATATAACACATACCCAATAGCTTAATCATTAAATCCCAAGTTAGACCATATTCACATCATTGTTATAACATTGTTTCAAGTACTATAAACATAATTTTTAATGTTATGGAGCTATAATATATAGCTGAGCTCGCATTTGAACTTTGGGCCTAACTTATATGTATATAAATTGTTATTTTACATTATAGCCGAAGCCATATGTCTTTGTTAACAATCATATAACACACATTTAATCCAAAAACATTATACCATGTCATATTATTCAATTCAACAACGTCATGGAATTGAATACAAATAAATCTTGGTGTACGAAGGTATTACAACATATTTATCCCGATCCTTCTATAGCTGGCTTGCACTTGACCCGTACTGGTTGGCATCTAGTGGTCTATCCACCATCGATCTAGAGCTATATCGGATGGTGTAAGTTCATTAGGTTTGGCTAATGACTTTAGCCCTGTAATTGTTTTTCCATTTCCATTCTTTCGTTCGATGGTCCTGGAGGTCTGCTCTGTCGTTCTAGGATTTTCTTCCTCCAGGCTTGAGTTCTATGGCCATTCCGCTCTAGTTGCAGCACGATGCTTTGGAGATTACTCATCCATTTTGAATGACTCATAAATTTCCTCCAACGCCACTTGGCTCAAGTGGTTTTGACCTTACCTGCACTATTTCTAAGTTTTAATATGTAGACAAATTTCATGTTTTCCATTCGTTTGCATCTGGTTTGAGTTTGAACACTATGCTTATATTTGTTTGCAATATGTGTATGCTTATCGAATTGAAGGTATTCTCCAGCTAGTCTTGGGCTCACTTCAACCCGCTCAAATTCCTCAGGTAAATTCTTAATACACTTGCATAATTTATTTTTAACTAGAGTACATTATTACGGCAAAGAATTAGGGTTCATCTCTATCTTCTCATTACTAAACACCTTTGTTTCTTGTTTAGAAGTTATAGGTTTATTTGATTCTGCAATCTACAGAGTTTTATGACTGCAATACAAGAATTAGCCCCAGGATTCAGGGTTCTAATTAATTTCATGCTCACGCTAACAGGTACCCATATCAATTTTTGGGTTCAAAACCTAGGTCTGAAATGCAACAGGGTTATAGTTTGACAGCCTTGATATAATATCATTTTCTTAGAGTTTCGAACTGCGACCCATGAGTCTTTACCTCTGGGCCAGTTACTACCCTCTACAGTTAATTTACATTCTTGAGTTTTTAAAGACTCTGGCTCTCAGAGCAAGAGGGTTTCACCTTTAATTCGGCCACGGGCCTCTTACTGTATAAGACATATAATATATTATGCTTTTTTTTAAAAGAACAGTGCCTATAAGATTTTTTCGATATCGGTATATTGTTACAGTTCACAAGTTAGCCGGGGTTTTCACACCCACGCCATTGACTTATGTATACATCTCTTCTACTGAATAGAATCATGGTATTTACATGGGGTTTCTATCTGTATTACATGTATACAATTTCGATAGTGAATGATTTTCTTTTGGGAGTATTCTCGACGTTATCTGTAGATTTCTTTCAACATAGAAAATGATATCATTCAAGTTTTCTGTTGTCATTTCTTATTTTTTAGATTTCTACATTTAGTAGTTACGTTATTTCACTTACCTACATGCGCTTATGCTTATTACCGATAATGTACATGGTTTATGGTTTTCTTTGCATGTTTCTTCTAGGGTGTTTAGCTTATATCCTTGATATAATAAGAAAGATTATCTTATTTCTTTCTGTGGAAGAGTTTACATTACCCTGTAGGTTGTTTCCTATATTTTTTTTTTTTCCATAGCATATTCTCTGTAATCTATCATAATTCTTTTAACTGTTATGTTAACTTCTTCTCGATATTTAAAGGAGTACTAGGAATAATAGTCCTTGTAAGTGACCCGGACCACTATTAGTCCGTGTATTATCATAGGTATGAAGGACGACTGACCCATAATTTGGTCACTGAATCTCAGTTAATAGTCCTTCGCTAGACATATTTTATTCCATTCAAACAAGAAAGAAAACTAATAATTTGCACAGAGAGAATTTAAAATAAAATGTTTTATTTTGCCTACTCAATAGTCATTTCTTCAACTTTCTTTCCTGTCTGTATAGTCTCCCAATGTAAATTTTAAACACATATCAAACATTCAACATACTGTATTTCCAGTTTTCTCATTTATAATTTAAAAGTAGCCAGTAAAGTCTACTAACAGAAAGAAAAAAACAGAATTCCACTCATATGTCCACAATTCTGACTAATAAATGATTGCCTCCCTTCCATGAGTGAGGTGATTATGTCCTCTAACTCTCCCCCGTGCTCCAAGTATGAGTCTTCGTTGAATAAAAAAAACTGGAAGAGAATCTCGGGAAAGTCCGGTCCAATTCTCCAATTCCGGTGGAAACAATCTCCTCTGTAAGTTATTCCCTTCAGGGATCACGCCTCTGGATAACTATTGTTTCCTCAATTTTCCAACAGAACCCCCAAAACTCCCTGAAATCTCTTATTTATTCTAGAGTTTCTTTGGATAATTTTTGAACTATTTTTCTATTCAACTAACTCCATATCTTGAATTTACTTTTACCATGAGTCTTTACTTATGAAACTAATTTCACAAGTAATATTTTTATTCAAATACCAAAATTAATTTCTGTTCAAAATATTTTGTTTGTAACAAATAATAATAATGTTTAACAACTCTTAACAACAACCTAACAATTAGTCAATAATTAAGGCGGTGGTTACATGAATCCATATATAAAGTAAAAAAAAGCAGTTTAAATAATATATTAGTGATAAATAGTCTAGAGCCTTGGATAGAACACTGTTAAGGCACTCCTTCATGTGAAGTCATTGGTTCAATTCTTACCCAGCTTACAAAACAAAATATATTAACGATAAATACAACATATACAGTAACAATTATAATATGTTATAGTATATTATAATATTTAAAGTTATTAAGATGATTAATATAATAGCCTATTAGAAAATATTAATTAATTTTATTAAATAATTTACCAATTATTATAATAGATTATTTAAATGATATAATATTTTAAAATATATTAAACTAAATTGAAATAAAATTATGTTAATTTTGAAAAAATTTAATTTTTTTTTTCTAATAATATATTATTTTAAAATAATAAAATTACTATTATCATATTATAATAAATAATTTAAAAAAATATATATTAAAGATCAAATTTAAACACACACACACACACACACATATATATCCTTATATTTATTGTTGGAATCCGAATGTTGTTGAGGGAATGGAAAGTGAAAAGGGCGAAAATGGCGGAGATTGGAAGGGTTCTAGGGTAACCACCTTGGGGTGGTCAAGCTCCGGTCCATGGAGGGAAAATGGTAGGATGAGTGGCAACACTTGGCCCCCACCTCTTTAACACTTGTAAAAGAATTTAAGTGTTGGTTTTTGTGCTTGCTTTGTTTTGGTTTATGCTCCATGTGGTTGGTTTTCTTGACTTTCTTCACCCTTTCCTCTAGCTTTAGTGGGTTTTTTAGTTTATTTTGTAGATATAAAAAATGATAACAGTTTAAATTGGTTAGGTTTGTAATCAGTTGGGGTTACGGGGATCACATGTGGTGGGGGAGATTTCTAATTTTTTTCCCTATTTTTACTATTCTTCCATGTGCCTACAATGGGACTTATTGTTTTCTCTAGTCGGATACGATGGTCAAATCAGAGGAATGTGTATACCTGGAGCAGGAAGTAGTGGAAATTGTAATGGTATGGGGTATGGATCCAACTCAGAAAAACTTTGTGAAGGTGGCTCTTCCACTACGTTCTCCTCGCGACATGTGGAAGGAGGAAAGGATGTTGTGGGATTCAGCGGACAAGTATGGTGTCATGGGGGCAGCTAACTCTGGGCTTAACAAAGGGGCTGTTGGTGGTCCTGATAATAGTGCACAGGAAGGGCTGGTGGTTTCAGTTTTCATGGGAGATATACTAGAAGCATTTCCAGTGGAAATGATAAGTACTCTACAAAACCATTTTTCTATTTTAGTTGGGAGGAATAGAGTACATTGTGTTTGGGAGTGGTATGGTTCCAAGTGTGGGGTTAAAAGCATGCTTAATAGACTCTGGAGATTCGAATGGGTTCCCAGGGAAACCCTCTACTCAGGGTTTAGGGCTAAGGGGTTTTGAAAATGTACAATAGGAGGTGGGTTTTGGCATTGAACAGACCTATCTATGTAATGAGGTTTATTGGAAATGCACCCAGAGGACAGTCAGAATTTGCAGGAGCTAGTCCATGAAGCTCTATAAAATGGGGTTTCTTGGGAGGGTGCGAGGTTATAGTAGTAGTGTTCCAAGCCCTCAGATCAGGGTAAAATTGTCAATAATAGGAAGGAAGGTGGGGTTTAGATCGAGATTTTTCTATGAAGTCGGTAGAGGTTTTGTTGGTTACTAGTGTGGATAATGCTGGAGCAGAGATAGGGGATGGGCCTAATGGAAGTCTTGAAAGGAATAGGGAGGATGATGTGGAGTTCTTACTATTTTCTGAACTTGGTTGGTAGATGGGATTAAAAAAGGAAGAAAAGAAAAGTCATAAAACAAATTTGGAGTGCCCGCATCTGATTTTAGGTGTGGACATTTAACTATACAGGGAAATTTCAACATTGGAGTCTAGTCTGGTGGGTATAACTTGAGGGAAATTATTTTCTGTATAGTTTATAAGTAATTGGATCAAGAAATCCTAGGGTGGAGGTCATAACCCTATCAAAGGGTTGGTTCATGATTAAATTTGTGGACATAGAGACCCTAGAATGGGTGCTTGCTAGTAATTGGAGGTTTCAAATTTCACCGATTCTATTGAAATGATGGTCGCCCATTTTTTATGTGAAGAGGGAAAGAGTGGTTGAGATTTCAGTGTGGGTGCGACCGTAAGTGCTGCCACAACACTTATGGAATCTGGATGTCTTTAAGGCTATAGGGAACAATATAGGTATCTTCTTGGAAGAGGATGTGATATTTTTGGAGACAAAGGTACAAAATGTGGCTCGTATATTGGTCTACCTTATTCCTCATGAAGTTTTGGTGGAGAAAAATCACTTGCATATTGAAGGGAATTGCTTCTTTCAGATCGTTTATTATGAGCACCTACCATTACAGTGTCATAGATGCCACAAGCATGGGAAATTGGCAAGAGAATTCCCACTGGATCTTAGCCAAAGGTAAAAACATAGGGGTGCCAATAGGAATGTTTTCTGGGCTCAAAAAGAACAACTAGATGCTGACTATCTGGTACAAATGTACGAGGTGGGACAACATCAGGAGGACGAGATGAGATTGATGGAAGGGTTGAAATTTTAGCTAGAGAAAGTGGGTATTACCCCTATAAGTGTATTGAGTTAGGTTCCGGAGCACTTGCTACTATGGAAACCTCAACAATTTTAGCAAGTACTATCACTCAATCCTCTTCATCTGTTATTGATACTCTTGATAATTTGTTGCATGTCATAAAATCACCTGGTCCTTCCAGGCCTCAAGAAAAAGAGCCATAATGTATTAATAAATTTTCAAAGGCCATGGATAGTTTTATCACTACTATCCCAAAGTTAATCATTGACACCTTTCCTTATAATCTGCAACCGAGGGATAAAAAAGTCTCTCCTGTGGAGGAATTTGGGGGATTGGGAGGTCTCCCTATGTCTATCAAACCCAAAAAATCAAGTGGTCGTAAAACTGAGATCTCAAAGCTACAACTCAAAGCTATGATTGATATCACAAATGTGAAACTAATTTCTCTAAAAGGGGTTCTTAGAGTAGCGCAATCCATTGTTCAGGTCACAAAATGATTTTATTGTCCTTTAATTGTAGATGATTTTCCAGCACCCACAAGAAAATAGCTTTAAAATCCCTTTTTCTAAACTATAAACATGATTTGATTATGGTTCAAGAGACTTTGGGTGAGGGAGACATGGTAATGGCATCCCTTTCAAAAATTCTTCCAGTTTGGTCTTTTGTTTCCTTGGATGCCAAAGGAATATCTAGAGGAATATATCCAGGGATTAGGGATAGTACCAGAAAACTAAAAAACTCATGGGGCTCTGATAATTTCATTGGAGAATTTTTTTTTTTCATTTGAACTGGCTATGGATCTCACATTTGTAAATATTTATGGTCCTTTTTAGGAGAGGTCAGGTTTCTAGAACAACCTTCTCTCAAATTCTTTTATGCATGCCCATAATTTGCTAGCGGGTGGTGATCTCAATTTCTCCCTTGGTCTGGCTAAAACACAGAGTCCTCTAGCCCAAGCCGACCCTCTTGTAGATTTTTTCCTACACAAACTTAGAGAAGTGATATTAATTGAACAAAAATTAATAAAAATCATTCCCACATGGACCAATGCACATGTGGCCAAGAGGTTGGAAAAATTCCTCTTTAATGAATATTTCACTATTCTGTTGTTCGGATTTAGTAAATGGGTTGGAATTGGAGGGGAATCATATCATTTACCTATTATCATGGAGTTTACAGGTCCAAAAAATAATCTTGGTGTGCCTTTTAATTTTAATTCAGGTTCGCTGAAGGAGGCTGAATATACAAAGATTGTTAATAAAACTTGGAGCCCTATGGAGAGATCAGATTCCAGATATTTTTCTTTGTCCTTTATGAGTAACCTGAATCGACTAAAAAAGGTGACTATAACATGGGCTAAAGATAAATTAAAAAGGGATGAGCTTACCCTATAAGAGATTGGGGAAGAATTGGGAAGACTGGAGAGTTTGGAAGGAGATGTCTATGAGAACGAGGTAAAGAGGGATAAAATCAAGGCTCTTGAGTCTAAGAGGAGGAAGATTTTGGTTGATAAAGAAGAACATTAGCGATTAAAAATTTAGGAAATATGGATTTAGCTAGGGACGAAAACACAACCTTTTTTCCAAAATTGTGCTAAAGGGAGAAAAAACTCCAATAATTTTAGGGAACTGGATAAGTCAAGTGGAGGCAAGGTAAAAAATTTCAATGAGGTAGAATAAATGGGGAAATATCACTTCAAATATCTCTCTAGGGCCCTTCAGGGTTCCACTATTTTAGAGGTGATTAGGGTTGCAGAGAATTCTCCTAGATATACTGAAGATGAATAAATTATGAATTTAATGGCTCTTGTTTCGAGACAGGAAGTGAAAAATGTACTTAAGTCCATGCAAAAACATAAGAGTGTTGGGCCTGATGGCTAAACTGTGGAATTTTTTCAACATTTATTTGAGCTGTTTGGGGAGGAATTGGTGGGAGCGGTGGAGGAATCCAAAATTAAGTGGTTTTTTCATGAACCTTTCAAATCAAACTCTCTAACACTTATTCATAATTAGGATTCACCTTATTCATAAATATGATTCACCTTCCTCCTCATGCAATTGTATATACAAAATCATTGTAGAAATTATTACTACGAGATTGAAACCAATTCTATCTTGAAACACTTCTAAAGAAAAGTTTGGTTTTTTGAATGGCAGGTAGATTTATGAAGCAATTTGGGTGGCCCAAGAATCATTGCATAACATTAAGCAGGAAAGGTAAAAAAGGATGATTGTAAAAATTAACCTTTCAAAAGCATATGATAGGATCAACTAGATTTATTTGAGATTACTATTGACTCACTTGGGATCTGGTATTGATTTTGTAAACTAGATAATGGGTTGTATCTCAAATGTGTCCTTTGTTGTTCTTATCAATGGGGTTGCTTCTTTATTTTTCCACAGTCAGAGAGGGCACAAACAAGAGTTCCCGTTATCCTCTATTTTAATCCTTCTAGCAACCAATGACTTAGTTAACTTATAATTATGGCTAAAATAAGAGGAGATATTAAAGGCATAGAAGTTGCTACAAATATGTTTATTATACATTTTCTTTCTGTGGATGACACTCTCCCTTTTGGAAATGGCAAGAGGGAGGAAGTTGCTAAAAATTTCACTAGACCTGTTTTTCAAAGCTACTAGTATAATCATACATTCTTAGAAATATTCATTACTATATGTTGTTGTCTGAAGGTCGGATCTTGAAAGGATAAAAAATTTCTTCCATTTTGATTTTCAATCTATAGTAGCTTACCTCAAGTACCTGGGGTTCTATTTGAAACTAGAAACATATAGAAAACATGATTGGTTTTGGCTTGTGTACAAAAATGAGAATCATTTAAACCTATGGAGTTATAAGTGGCTCTCTAGAGCAGGAATATTGGTTCTCATTAATTATATAATTATGGCCATTCTGGTGCACTGGATATCTATGTCTTGGGTCCCAAAAGGAATCCTTCTCAAGATAAGGAGAATATGTAGTCATTTCTTATGGGTCGGGAAAAAGTAGGAATATGTAGTTCCATGGGTGGCATGGGAAACAAATATTGGACCAAAGGAATGGGGAGATTGGGGTATAAGTCTCTCATTGCAACATTTGTATCCTTTTTTTCTAGATGAGTAACCAAGAATAATTCCTTCATCTTCTTTAGCTTCAAACTTACCAAGTTTTTCATCATTATTTTTCATGAAACATTTACTTCCAAATACCCTAAACTGATTTACAGTAGAAGGCTTACCATGCCAAACTTCATAAGGAGTTCTATTGCTATTTTCTCAAACATGACCTTTGCTGATAATATTTACTCCATTATGGGCTACTTCACCCCAGAAGGTGTTAGGTTCTCAAGACTAATCAAGCATAATAGAAGAAATTTTTTGAAATGTTCTATTCATCCTTTTTGCCACGCCATTTTGTTGAGTTCTTGCTACAAAAAATTGTCTTTTGATGCCACGTTTTTCAAAAAAAATCAAAGAATTCATCAAATATGTATTCTCCTCCTCTGTCAAATCTGAGACATTCTATTTTTATATCTAACTCATTTTCAGCTAATGCTTTAAAGGCTTTGAATTTATCAAATTCTTCTTCTTTGTATTTCAATAAATGATCTAGCACATTCTACAAAATTCTTCAATAATAAGATATAGTATTTATCTCCTTGAGGTGAATTTTTGATACTGGATCGCACAAATCAGTATGTATAAGTTCAATAGGCTTACTTGTTGATCCTTCTTTGGCATTTAATTCAACCCTGGTTTTCTTACTGAACTGACATGACTTGCATATGGTACTTTATAGCAAGGTGATGTTGGGAAAATCATGAACAACTTTGAGCTTGCTTGATTTGTGTAGTTGAGAGAATCTTGGATTTCCCTACGTTATGTGCCATAAATATTATTACTTTGATTTTCCTAAGTAAAAATTTTCTTGGATGCCTCTCAATACATTAATGTTACTTGGAGTTATTGTTCCCTTTTTTATGGTCTTCCATGTGTCAAGTTCATGAACCACACCTTCTTCTAATATTAATACAACCTCGTTTTGTTGGTCACACATTGTTCTAACACTTAGCAAGTCGTTCTTTAATCCACCAACGAAAATAACATTATCAACTTTAACATTTTCTTTTAGAAAAACAGATCCTTTACCTTTAATGATATAAGGAGAGACATTTCCAAAATTAGCATTCTCCTCTATCTCTAATGCATTGTATGAAATGTGTTTATCTTTATCACCTGTCATGTGTTTTGAGCATACGATGTCAATGTACCATTGATTCTTGACGTTTTGCAAACAACTCTATGCCACAACTTTCATATTCTAGGTACTACCTTTTCCATACTCTAGAAGTTGTTGATATTTTATCCTTTTGAAATGTTGGATATAATTTTCTCCTGCATTCACATTCCTCATGTCCAAAGTTATTGTAAAATGAGCATTCAAACTTGTCGTTAAGAGGTGAGAAATTATTGTAGGTGTTTTTCTTCCTTCCTATCTGATTCCTTTGTTTTCTTGCTTCTCTAGTCATGATGGTTTTGTATGCAACACATTGAGCAACATTGTGACTAAAATTATGGCATGAGAAACATTGTCCATTAAAGTAGAAATTCTTGTGATCATAGAATCTTCTTGTGTTGTTTACCTTTTGACTGATGCTTCTCTTATTGTTTGTCCTTGAATTGGAGTGGACATGATTTACATGTGAAGTATATTTATTTTTTTGTTGAAGGTTGGAGATTCGATGACTAGTTTTTACTGCATTTAGATAACTTCCAGTTGTCATAGAGGATTTTTATGTATTTTATGTTTCTCCATTGTATCCAAGTCCTGTATTCATAAGAGGAGAGCAGCGAACCTTAATAATTTCATCTAAGGTTTCATATCCTTTAGCGAATATATGATTTAGATTATTTTATTCTCAAGTTCCTTTCTTAGACTTATTATTTCACATTATCACTTCTCATTATGATTTTATTTTTATATGAGTTGATTATTTAAAGTATGTATGGCTACTTTTTTTTATTCTAAACATAGTTTAAGCTAAGTGATTTCTTCAATGAAAAAAGCCTTTTCCTCTAAAGAATATATGGATTTGTCATCAAACTCATTATTACTTCTTTCAAATTCCATGAGTAATTTAAGATCTTGATCAAAATCTCCTTCTTCACTATTTGACCAACCATCACTATCTTCATCACTATAATAAATCTTCTTATTTTCAAACCGTTTCATATTTCCTTTTGTAATTTTATTCCTCTTTTCATGGTTTTCTTTATAAGGACACTTGGCAACATAATTAAAAACTCTACCATAAGCAAATAACTTGAAATGAAGCTTACCTCTAAACCTTCTAGTGACTAGATGGACTTGATTTACAAAATTTACCTCATGTTCTTATGATATATAACTTGATTCCCTATGTTATTCTTTTTCCTTTCATCTTGCAGTTGCTTTGAATGCAACTTCTCTGATTTATGAAGGACCTCCTTTTCTCATTTTAAAGGAAGTTAAGATCCTATGAATTTGTACAAATATAAGGTTGTAAATATCCTTCTTTTCCTCAATGGTAGATGTTGGGTGACAAAAGGTGCCTTTTAAAACTCCTAATTATCCAAATTAATCATCAATGCAGGCAAGTCCTCTTATTTCAAGAGTGTACACAGTATGTGGTTGCTATTAATTTAGAGAGTAATGTTTCCTAAATTGTAGTACAGATCTTGACACAAGAATATATGGAAGCATCTAATAAACTCCAATTGCAATTATCAAAATGAATGATATCACTTATGAGAGTTTAATAGCAATAATCAAACTCTTGCAGATGATTAAATCAATACAATGCATTGTTTAGATGATTTGCACTGTAATGAACAAACTTAGATCAAATGATAACGATGTACATCAGCACAGAACATATATTATTTCGATATAAGAAAGTAATGACAGATAATGAAATAAACTCATAGAAACAAGGAATTATCAACCAAACCAACTCTAACAGATTCTGAAATTTAACACAAAGAACCAATTAACTTCACCAGAGGCCAGGCCCTTAGCTGCCAACAAGCACTGCTAAATTACTTTTGATAATGCAAGACAACATAAACTTCAATTATATATTAATCATCGAACTTTAATAACATTACAGTATAATCTCGTTCTCCAATGATGTAATCTGTAATTAAACTTACAACCTGAAAAATCACAGAGGTTCTCCCTTTCTTCCTACAATCACTTTCTTTTATAATCAGAGAGGGTAAAAACTAAATAATAAATGTGATCCCTCAGGATCTCTCGATCCTGAGGGATTCACAACCTATTTCTAACTTAAGACATCTTTTCTATTCCATGCTGATCCCTCTGATTTGGTCTCAGCCTTGTCCGCAACCGACGCATTCCTTCCTTTGCTTGTCGGATTCTGCTGTCCCAACTTCAGGGAACAACAATCGTTCCTTTGTCACTTTCCTACATAGAAAAAGGTAATAGTTAGTTAAATTGTAACTGCAAACAATTCCTTCATTTCTTATGATAATTCCTTAATAGATTAACGCATTAAGATATGAAAAATATAAGAATCAAGGAAAATGATGATGAAATTAGTAGTAAATACATACCCATTTCGTAACTCAACATACTCCCCTACTTACCCTGTTTCATGTCCTCATGAAAAGAAATGATTTTGATGCAGTGCAGGTAACGAGTAAGCTGGATACGGGGCATCAAAAATTGGTCTGAAACCATGTTGTTGAGCTAAGAGTGCAAAAGAGAATCCTTCCTTACCTTCAAGAAATTCATAGATGGCCTTGTAACCTTCAAGAGGATACCAAATGATGGGAATATGAAACCGACATCCTAACCAATAGGGTCCTTCTCTGAAAATGAGGTTGTTATATGTGATAAAACGGGCTGCAGCTACCTTAAAATTTTGGTAATTAAATGGTTCCCTATTATGCACACTACTAGTAGAGACTTTCCATCTAAGCTTGGACACAGTCAGAGAGGTTTCTCAAATGGATTGAAAATATGATACTCCGTTTTGTACAATCTCTCTATGGATAGGCTCTAAGGTTTTAATTTCTTCTTCCCTTTTCATCAGACTCTTGTGGTTGGCAAGCATTTGCAAAGGGTGTTTGGGCTCACTTCTTACCCATAGATCCAATATATGCTCTTGTCTTTGGAAGGCGTTATGATCTTTGAACCATTTAAGTTGATTAACTACAAACGAAATAAAGGGTTGGAATTGGACATCTCCCAAAAAAAGTTTAGGGTTCTTTTCTACCTCATCCGCTAATACAAAATTGTGCAGGTGAACTTCACAGAGAAACCTTTGAACCTTTACACCATGTTGTTTGCAACCATTTATAAAATCTTCAACTGTTTTTAATTCAATTGGTTTTCCAGCTCTTACGGCTTTAATTTTCAACAGCAAGTATCACTCTAACAAAAACAAGGCATAGTTAGTGGCGGGAACCCTACATGCCAGGACATCTGCATGTAATGAGCAAATGGGATCTATCCGAGCTATGACCCTATCTAATCTAAGATTGATTCTCTCTATTTTATCCCCTGTTTTTCTGTATCTATCGAAGGTCTCTCTCTCTGTCACATTCATTTCTTGAAGCTGCCTCTGCAATGCTTGATATCTTTGCTGGGGAACAGTTTCTTGTTCAACTCGTTCTAATGCGAATCAAGCCTGTGCTAACTCTTTCTGAAGATTTAGAATAATGGGGTTGTCGTGTGTCATGATGTATTTATCTTATATGCTTGTCTGAGTCTCTTTATCATGGGAGGTCCAAGCCTCTGTCTGAGTTGTTGTTATATGAGAGGGTACATCCTCTCTTTGAGTAGCTATATCTGCAAAAATTGCATGTTGTTCTTCTTTAATGATGAATGGTTTAATGGGTATGGGCACATTTTGAGTCCTTGTAGCTCTCTCTTCATGTGATTCGGTTTTTACAGTCGCGTTTATTGTCTCTAGTTTTTGTCTGGGACCTTTCTCACTGTGATTTCTTTTATTTTCCTTCTAAGCCCTTTTACTGTATTACGCAACTTATGTCTTTCATTCCTAATATTTTTCAATTTGGCTCTATAATATTTCGGAGGAGCAACTATTTTGCTGATAGTCTCATTAATAGTTTCTGCCTCTGAAGAGGCTGATTGCTCATCTTGGCTCTGTTCTAAGTGGAAAGTGTCCCCTGATTGAATATCAAATTCCTGAAGCATCTCTATCTTTAATAATTATCTTGGACTATGTTTTATGTACTTAGGCTTACCTGGCTATTTTCTACCAGAAGCATGTCACCGGGTTGGTGCACTGCTTCCCGAATGGCCTCTACATCAGTTTCTGCTTCATGGCTTGCATATTTTAAGGGAGATGGACTCCTTGTATCATCAGCATTTTCAGGATATTGGGTTTCTCCTAAGATAGAATTGAGCATGCTTTCAGGCTACATGTAATCGCTCATGTGAGCTAGGACCTGGGCCAAATCAACATCGTGCAACAAATCAGCTTGGGGACACATGCTTGGTATTGATTCATTTCTTTGTTCATCTCCAGAATTCCCTGTTTCTTCCTCATGGTCTGACTTAGGGTTATCCTGGCCTTCTGACTCTGGCTACAAGTGTTTTTCATTTACTAGGCTAGATAATTCTCGAGGTTGACTGGTACTACCATGAAGATTTTCGGCCACTCCTAATCTTGAACTCAACCTGGCATATTGACTGTGCTTTTGAGGTATGTTTCTTGAATGGGTATTCCTCTTCCTTTTATGAACCGGGTTAAGTGCAGGCAGTTTTGAACCACCCTCGAGAGCTAATATTAGGTCACCCCAGCTTGATTGCTGTCGGGCAAGCTTATGGCTAACTATTAGCTGGATCAGACAGTGGTGGCTTACTACGGCTTGTATGTGCTGGGACCATCTTAGCCTCTGTTATGAAGTAAAGATTTCAATAATCCAGGTAAATTAACAGAGCATTTTCATTTTAGAACTGCTAAGAGTTTCAGTTAACACGACCTTACCACATCTTTTTGCCCGTCGCATGTAATGTAGTTCTGGACAATTCTTGCTAGTTCTCCCCATGGCTCTCCAAAAGAAGATGGACAAACACCTTTTCCCTTTTCAACCAGCTCCTATCCTTCATCTCTAAAATCCTCGATAGTGTCCTGCAGCTTCAGCCACTTATCAGCCCACAGAGGTCCTTCTGCTAGTAACTTGGATGCTTCCGCTATCACTGCATCTGATACAGTGATTTTCCTGCCCCTTAGCATAGATTGTCAATTCTGTAGATTTTGCAAGAACTCAATGGAAATTTCCTTGTTGGGTGGTTGAAATCTTGTAAAGTATGTTATCCACCCGGCTTGAGCTAAAATTTCCCTAGCTGCATCAGAAACATCCAATATTAGCGGTTTTCTATGTACTACTCTTCCTCCCATCGTGCTGGAATTCTACAAACGATAAGTGTAGTAGGAAGAAACAACAACACAGTGATGAACAGAGATGAGTGATGGAATAAAAAATAAATATAAATACCTATATTGAGGGCTGTTATCATACCACATGCTCTGCGATCATGGAATGTCGTATCATTCTGCAAAATCCAATGAGAAAATGGCAGCGCATTCATAAGTACATGGGAGGTCCCGCCCCCCTTCGAATTGATAGGTCACCTACGACTGAATAAATGAAAAGGGTAAGACACTGGCGATGAAGTACAGGGGTAATGGATTGTTAGGGTATGCTTATTAATGATAGGATCATAAAGGATATGGGGGTGGTGAAATCAAGGCTTGTACCAAGAATTATGAATAAATGATAGGTTGTCGTGATGTGATATGATAAATAAAAAAGGAAAACATAGGTAATAACACTTCAGTGCTGTTATTCCACTTTAAACAGTTGTGATTGATTTAAAAAAAAAAATATTCATGCATAATGGTCCAAGGTATGTTAGGAACATAATCTCTCCATAAAAAAATTTATAAGAAGAGGGTATTATAATAGTTATTGATGTAAAATAAAGCTTCAATACCATTAGCAGAGCTTCTGTTGCCCACAGGCATTCATAGCCTCGACAGAATTGCGTTTTAACCCTTGGGAACCATGATCCTCTATGTATAATTGGGGAAGTGTATGATGACGTCCATAATAGAGATCAATGTGCTGGCTAGGTGACTAGATGAACACATTGCCATTCACTAGGAAGTAGCGAAAGTGGTCAGGCAGGCTCGTGATGAGACCTCCTATTCCCAAGGATTTTTATTGCATCCATTGGATCATATCCCTGGTCTGGTGGCCATAGTGGGAATTCCACTTCGCTGCTTCCTTATGATCATGGTAGGTTGGCTCGTGATGAGACCCCCTATCGTCCATCTGAAAATATCATAAAAGTGTTAGTGAATATATATATATATATATATATATATATATATATATATATATATATAGATATATATATATATTCTTTTTTTCTTTTAATCCCCATTTTATACATACAGGGTGGTTCATCACTCCTTAAGAGTAGGGATGGCAGAAGAAGTTTGACATATAAATATATAAAAAAATATACCAATAATATTATTGATAATATGTAGAGAGAGTTATACAAGAAAGGGGGAACTAGCATGGTATAGATACTCAATCAGTTTGATTTATAATGGAAATAAGGATAGTAAAGTGAGATAGATAATTGTGTCCTTTTATTTTTCTTTGGATCATCACAAAGCAATCTTGTTCATGTTGATAATATTCACAGTATTTTCCTGTTCCACTAGACCTCCATATTTGTTGTCTTTAAATGCCAAGAATGAAACCGGGGTGGTCTAGGGAATATTATACAAGGAAGAGAAAGAGGGTGTTCTAAAAAATATTCACAAAGTGTTGTTCTTTGAAAGAAATATCAAAAGAAAAACCCACACAAAAAGTGTTGTTCATTAAATGGAAGAGCAGTTGTTCCCTGTAAAGAACATCAAAAGAAAATAATTAAAAATCTATTGTTCCTTAAAGGGAAAAACAGCTGCTCCCTGTAAGGAACATCAAAAGAAAAAAAATAAAAAATATAAAAATGTGTTGTTCCTTATAGGGAACAGCAAAAGAAAATGCATGCAAAAATTGTTGTTCCTTATATGGAATAAAAAATGTTCCCTTTAAGGAACAACAAAGAAATCTATACACAAAAAATGTTGTTCCCTGTAGGGAACAACAACACAAAATTCACACGAAAATTGATGTTCCTTGTAGCAAACAACAAAGCGAAACACACACAAAAATTTTTGTTCCCTGTAGGGAACAACAAGGGAAAATAGAGAAAGAAAAGAGAAAAAAGCTAATGTACAAGAAAATCCAATCAACCAGAAAGGTAAATCTATGTACAAGTTTCAAGAAAAAGTACATTTCTTCACTCGACTGGCATTGTGGAAGGGTTTCCCTCCTTAGCAAGAATTTGTATTGTGGAATCTTCTTGTATCTGTTGGTAAAAGAATTCCCTTGTAATTGGTTTGTGATAGAGGCATAATCAATGTCCATTTACTTTAAAATAGTAGCCAGACCCATCAATGGTGGCTAATGTAAGGGTGCCATTATCATGCACCTCTTCTGTCTCATAGGGGCCTAACCACCTAGTCTGGAGTTTTCCTGGGAAATCCTAGAACGTAGAATCATAAAAAAGTACCCAATCACCTTCATGGAAGACCTTCTTCTTGATGAGGGAATCATGCCATTTCTCTCTTTGTTGTTGGATTAGTGTTATATGTTGAGGAGATGATAGACAGATTTCAGCCAATTCATTGATTTGACGTAATCTGTTGATCTGTGCTTCATTCAAGTCCAAGCCTACTTCTTGAGCTATCCTCAATGTCTGAATTCCAAATTCTATTGGAAAGATATGTTCTTTGCCAAACACTAGCTGATATGGGGAGTATCCTATTATATAATGTCTGAATTTGTTAATAGCATAAATAACAACTAAAAACTTCTTCTCTGTTACTGTGTAATTCAATTCAACGGGGGATAAGTTTTTCCTAATGTAATAAATAGCGTAGGGTTTATTTTCTTCTTCTTGGCCAAGAACTGCTCCAATGGCTATGTCTGATGAATTTGCTAAAATTTGGAATGGTATATCCCAGTTTGATCCTCGTAGAACTGGTGCTATTGATACTAGTTGTTTTAGATCTATAAAGGCAATGTCACATTTTTCAGTCCATATGAAATCACTATTTCTTGTTAAGGCATATAATGGTGCAGCAATTTGTGAAAAATTATTGATAAATCTATGATAATATCCAGCAAATCCCAGAAAACTACGTACCTTTGTTTGTGTGCAGGGGGTAGCTAGTAAGAGAATTACCCATATTTTTGTCGGATCTACCTGAATTCCAGCTGCTGAAATGTAATGACCCAAGATCAGGCCTTCTGTCATGATCATATGTAACTTTTCATGACTTAAACATAGGCTGGTAGCAATACACCGTTCCATAACTTTTTCCAAAGTTTGTAATGATTGCTCAAAGTCATCTCCATAGGGTGTGAAATCATCCATGTATACTTCCAATCCTTCATTTATCAAATATGCGAAAATACTGAGTATGTCTCGTTGGAATGTGGCAGGTGCATTACAAAATCCAAAAATTAATACCATGTAGGCAAATGTTCCCCATGGACGGGTAAAGGTAGTCTTATCGTGGTCTTCAGGGGCAATTTGAATTTGGTTATAGCCGTTGAAGCCATCTAGGAAAGAGAAAAATTTCTTCCCTGCCAGTGTATCTAAGACCTGATCAATAAATGGAAGGGGCAAGTGGTATTTTTCTGTTGCCTTCTTGATTTCTCTATAGTCAACGCATATTCTCCATTTACCATTCTTTTGGGAACCATGACTAATGGAGAAACCCATTTACTATCAGATATAGGATAAATAAAATTGACATCTAACATTTTTTGAAGTTCTTCTTTAACGATGTCTTTCAAGTGAGGCTTTAATCTACGTTGAGGTTGTCGAATGGTTTTGGTATCTTTCTCAGTGTAGATGTGATGCATGCATAGCTGAGGGTCGATCCCTTCCATATCTAAGTAGTCCCAAGCAAAAGCCTCTTTTTTTTTCCTAAGAACTTGTGTAAGTTTTTGTTGCTGGTCATCACTTAGATTACTATTAATGTTCAGGATTTTCCCTGGCTCGATTCTGATAGGTTTGCTATTATTAACAATGGTTGTAGGGATTGTTTGGTTATTGATTTCTCTCATGGAATTTTCTTCGATTTCATTATCAAGGACTGATTTGATCATATGGAATTTCAAATTGGATACTATGGCAGGATGATTGATAAAATTATTAATAATATTGTCTTCAGTTTGGTTTTTAAATTCAATGGCATCTACCACAGTTAATGGTGACCAAATATTTTCCATGAAGTATGTTGCAGGTTGTTTCCTAGTTTTCATAATAGTCAAGCTTGGCTAAGCAAGCGGGTATAAAGCTAATTTTTTCACATCATTCCCCCTATTTATAGTCATACTTCCTATCTGGCAGCTGATATAAGCATCAGCAGTTGCTAGCCAAGGTGTTCCTAATATTAAAGGATGTCCATCTAGTCAGTTTCTAGGATTGATGATCAAGAAATCTGTTGGGTATTCCCAAGAATCTATGGACACCATTACATCTTATAATGTCCCTTTTTGTTTGAAAACTGATCGGTCAGCCAATTCCAGCAAGGTTTTGGTTGGATCCAAGGTTGTAATGCCAATTTTTTGATAGGTTTTTGTTGTGATAATATTAATGGTTGCTCCTAAATCAACTAATGCATTGGGGAAGGAACATCTGTTTATTTGTACCGTGACTATAGGGTTTCTTGGGTTCTCATATTTTACCAGTGTTTCTCTACCTGATAATAAATCAGACAAAGTTCCAACTACATGGACAGTTGGGGTTGTTTTTATTTTCCTCTTTGGCCTTTTCATACACAATTCCTTAATAGTTTTTGCATAAATTGGAATGTCCTAAATAGCCTGGAGGAGAGGTATTTTCACGCATGAATTTTTTAATATCCCAGAAGATCAAAATCGGGATATTCTATTGAGTGTGGTATAATAAATCTCTCTGGGAATGGTGGAGAAGAGGTAATAGTTTGATCGTGGCTTTTATGTCTCCTCGTATTCTCCATTTGAGGTGTTTGTTCCATAGGTAACCGATCTTCTAATTGTATATTTTTATCCTTCTCCAATTCAATTATCCGTTTGATCTTAATTTGAGTTCAATACACTCCCTCAACTCAGTTTCTGGCTCTGGTCCTTCCATAATTGGTATGGATTGGACTGGTCTATTGTTGGGATTTGGTTTGGGTTGGGCTAGGATTTGTGGTTGTAGATTGGATTGTGGGTTCTGTTGCAATGTGTAAGGTGCTGGTAAGTTTGGTTGAGGCAGAGGGACTGTTCCCATAGGCTGGTTTGTAGTGCTTTGGCAATTTGATTTCCAGTTCTGATTTTGTGAAGTAGAAGGAGCCCATTGGGAAGAATAAGTGTTGTTCTACTAGAATGGTGGTGGGTAAGGGAAATTTTGCAAACTGTTTTTATTTGGACTTGATTGATTGGGCCATGGTGGCATAAAAAATGCTTGAGGTGGCAAAAATGATGGCTAATTCCGCCATGTTGCCCATGAATATTGCTGAGAATTATATTGTGAGGAAGGAAAAAGTGAAGATGGATCGATAGGCATACCTGTCTGACGTGCTTGCCATTGGCAACACTAGTTCAATAGATATGCTGGTTCTACTTCTTCATCCGCTTCCTTGAAGGCTTCTTTTAAACCTAGGAGTGATGGGCAGCTTTCCATGGCATGCTCTTTAGTGCATATAGTGCATGTTCGTATTGCATCTAGAGGGAATTCTTTATGGTTGTAATTTTGTCTGCAGCGGGGGCAGAAAATAGCCAAGTTTTGTTCTGTTATAGCCTACTTTTTCTTAGCTTGCATGACATCCAATTGTGTTATCATAGTCCCCAGGATATATGTCTTTAGATCTTCTAACAAATTTCCGATTTCACTTCGTGTAACACTTTCTCCTGAAGCTTTACTATATCTAAGCTTTGTGTCATGTCTGAGTGGTTTCAGCCTCAAAATTCCCCTAGAACACTTGATGCACAAATTTACAATATCGTTATAACTTTCTTGATAAATATCACCTTTACCCATTATATTTAGTGTCTCTAGACATTGGTCTTTCATACCTCTAATCAGCGTGGTTTTTAGAACATTATCAGGTAGATTTGTATAATCAGATCTTTGCAGATTATATTGGAAACATTCTACATATTCTTCCAAAGTCTTGCTAGGCTTGGCTACGATTTGAAAGATTTCATCTTTCAATTCTCTAGTTCGACAGTAATATTGGTATTTTTTAAGGAAAGATGTTTTCATTTGGTCCCAATAATTGATGGTGCCTCCAACAAGTCCCATGAACCAACGCAAAGCTGCTCCCTTCAAATTAGACGGGAATAACTTCAGTTTCTTGTGATCGGTAGTGTAATCATAACCCCTGCATAAGACATCAAACTGAAAAATAAATGCATCGGGATCTTCTGAAGTTAGCCCATGAAAGTTAGGAATGTTCTGTAATGGGATAGCATTCATGGGAGAATTGACAACTAACTCAACGATAGGGTATTTCAATTTAGAAGTTTTAGTTTGCTGGTTATAAGACATTTGGTTAAAAATACGCCAATATCCTTCTGGGATCTCCAAAGATGGAGAGTTTTTCCTAAGATTCCTACCGGAGGCTGGAAAAGTTTTAACAGCACTACCTTGGTCCAGAAGACTGGGTATCCTTTGCCTAGTCACTATTTCAAGAGATCTAGGTTTTGGTAATTCAATTTCAGACTTACCTGTTTCTCCTTCTCCTTCACGGAGGTTGCAAGAATTTCCTTCTTGTGGAGGGTAGGCTTGTATGTTCTCAGTATCTTGAAAAATTTTCTCAACCCTTTCAGTTTGGGTATGAATCTCAGTGTTATCTAAATGTGGTGATTTTGCATTTTGAAGGAAGTCAATAGAACATTTGGCAGCAATAATTCGGGGTCCTACTGATGACTGAGACTCATATTTTCTTAATATTTCATCAATAAAAGTTGATCATCCAAGGGTCACTAGTCCTGTTAGTGTCAGCCTTTGCAGCCTTCCTCTAGTGATCAAACATGCTCTTACAAAGTGATCTTAAAGTGTCAAGGTCAAATCTTGTCATTTCAGTGAGTCTTCAAACAAAATTTGGTCACTAGGTATTAGGTCTAGGGTTTGTTTTTACTCCTGTCAAAGCTGTCAAAATGTCGGTCCATGTCACCATTCAGCTGAGTGTACCATCATTCATAGGGTTTTCATCATCATTTCAAGTTCCACTGGGTCATTTTACACATTTTTCATGCTTCAGTTGTGCCTAGGTAAGGTCCATTTCCCTCTCCTAGGGTTTTGGAGGTAATTTCTCTTGGATGGTCAAATCATCATCAAAACTTGTATCCTGATGTTCATACACCTTCCCCTATCCTTAATGTACCTTACTAAACACTTCTCATCACTAAGATCCCCCAAATTCCTCATTTTTGCACAAACCCTAGTTTCTTGCTACAACTTGGCAATTTTCTAGGCTAGGCCTGCGTTTTTCCCTTTTGGACCCCTTCCCCTCACTCAATCCCTGAAATTAAACTTTCCCATACTTCCTAACATCCCTCCCTACTTCCCAAAATTGTCTCAAGAATTTAGAAGCCCCTTATCCCCTTCATTTCGCTTCATTTCGACAAATCCCTTGTTCCACACATCGGGATAGGTTTCACTCAAATGATGTTTCTGAGAAATAAAAGATGAATTTTGGAAAAATGAGAGATTTTTTTGTCCAAATAGGCCAAGTAAGAAAAAACTCCTTCACTTTTTACACAGGTATCATGGTTTTAGAGAAATGTCAAAAATACAATCGCCTCGGGAGAATTGATGCACCTCTAAAGTGACCTTGGGAAAATCAAGATTTCTCCTAGCTTGGTTGGAAAAATGACTTGATTGATGATTCAAATGATAACTAGCCACAAATATATTTGCAATGAGCTATCATGAGCTCAATTTGGAGTTGAGGAACACCTTAAAAAGTTGACTGCAACAGCACTCTGCCTTGAGGCAGCCTCATCTTGCACATTTTGACCAGTCTTGGGAGATTTGATCTGTGACAAGGTAAATGAATTCCAAATTGAAAAATTATAGTTAGGATGGAAATTAGACTCAATAATATTTCCAACGAGCTATCATGCGCCCAATTTGGACACCGGGAAGGCCTCCAGAAGCCTCCTGAAAAATGCACTATTTATGGCGCGACGCATTGGGTTGATGCGCGGTGCATTGGGCCAGAACACCTAATTTTTGCCTCTGCTTCCTGAAAACTCAAAATTGACTCAATATTCTATGTTTCAAATAAGTTTTTGAGTTTTTGAAATGCTATAATGCCATTGTTTGGGTTCGTTTGGAAAGGGAATATGAGAATTTGAATGTCAAGTTATAAACCCTATTCACTTGTTAGAAATTGTTCCCTTAGGGTTTTATAATTGGTGTTTTAAAGTGGTTGTGGTGCCAAATTTGTTCATTTCCCATTTTTTTCATCCCTTCCTTTCACTGTAATCCTATCATCACTGTTAATCCCCTATTCTCTTATATTCCAAACCACTCATATCATCTTGTACCTTATTTCTCCATCCCAAGTCATATCATTTCACCTTCATTCCCTCTTTCCATCTCACTTGTTAAAAATCCCCAAAATCCCAAGTTACTCCAAAATTCAAGTGGTTGTCTCCTCTTCCAAATTTTTTCAAATCCTCAAAGGGAAAACTACCACTTGGCAAGACTTCATTGTTCCCACTGCTCCATTTTTACCATAGTCCCTTCCCTTCGGCACACATTTGGAAATCGGAGGCAAATACACCAAATTGTTGTTTTCCATCTCATACAGGTCAAACATTCACTTGACATAGACTTTAAACACCATGGAGACAGACACAGATAGCTCATATGACCGAGACAGTGTTTTCACCACTGAACTGCATGCACCAGGAGGGCACTGAAACAACGCAAAAGGGAGGATAGACTCTGAATATTGGCCGAAGATTCTTTGGATGAGAATGGCACTTGATTATGTACATTCAGTCCAAATTTCAAGGAATTTGGAGAAAATTTTGTCAATTTTGAAATTTTGGGTTACAAAACAGATTTTCCCGCCCGACGCGTCGCGCCGCCTGACGCGCGCTTATGATTGGGACATCTTGTAGAGGAAAATTTGATATTTTTGGGTTTTTTATGATAAATTATGCATGTTTAGGAATGGCCAAAGCATTTCATCAAGTTCTGGGCTGCCTAAAGGGCCAAAAACACCTTGAAAATGGCCTTTCTGTGACTTTTTGCACCAGCAGGAACCAATCTTGGGAGATTGCAGTTTTTGAGGGGAAAATGACATTCAAATAAAAACATTCCACTTGGGTTGGATAGTAGACATTCAGGGCTTCCCAACGAGCTATCATGATCTCAATTTGGACTTCGGGAAGTGCCTCAAAGGCAGGCTCAAAGTGGCGCGACGCATTGAGTTTTTGAGCGCGGCACATAGAGAAATTTGGCCTCATTTTCACTCTTCAGCTTAGAAATTCGCCCAGTTTTAACTAGTTTTACTTTTTCATGTGATGATTGACTTACCATGATGTAATTTGATGACTGTGATGTAAATTTGGCATGTTTTTAGTTGTTCTAGAGGATTCATTCACTAAAAAGTGAAAATTAAGTGAATGGATCAGTTTCCTAGCATATAGAGGCAAGTTATTTGGCTGCCTAGATTTTAGTTCCATGTTTAGAATTGGTTGAAACAGGTCCTAGAAGGATGAGCTCGACCCCTAGAGGCATGGGATCAGGTTAGGATGGTCTATATATTGTATTCTCTGAAACATTTTCAGGGTTGGATACTTGGGAAAAGTTTGGCACCTCATTGCACATCCATTTTTCAGTTTTTGGCAAAGGAAAGACCAGAGTTTTGCAACATTTGTTGGGATCCTTGTGGCTTCTGAGTTTTGATGATATTTCTTTTCATTTTATTGTAATTTTCATTAATTTTATATGTATTCCATCCTTCTCTATGCTTCTGAATTAAAAAAATGAGTAATGGAGGTAGAATTCATTGATTTGCTGGTGCTCTGCCTTAAAATTTTGTTTAGTTTTACGTGTTTTTCGTCAGTTTGAAGAGGATCCTTGCACTCTCTTGCCCTCTTCAGCTCCTCAGTAGTCTTTTCAATCCATTCATTCGATCTAAGACATCAAATCCGCCGCCTACCTCACCCCAACTTGAAGTTTGCAAGATTTGGCCTCATCCCCAAGCCCAAAAATAGTTTTTCCCTTTTTCCAACAAAAACCCCTAAAAATCAAAATCAAACCCTCCTATTTGTTTATCTAGCCTAAGATCAGTTGTTGTTATCGTCATCTCAAGCCCCTTTCAATATTTTCATTGAGATTGACCCGGAGAGAGCCCTCTCCTGTCCTCGTAGGGCTAGCTACGAGGCTGAGCGTGGTTTGGTGTTGTCCTTCTTCCGCCTTATTTCAGCCTAAGGTGGATTTAGGTACTAACAGGTCCCTTATATTTTTCAGGTTTTGGAGGAATAATTTTTCCCTTGTTAGGTTTCTTAGTCATTCATGCAAAAAAATCAAATGTTTATTTCTACCTTAGGTTCCTAACAATTCAGTTGGAAATCGGGTGAGGGAGCAGGCATTTTACTTTCTCTATACATAGGTTCCTACCTTCCATTCTTAATACCCAATTCTCTCTCAAGCATCAAACACCTACTTCACTTTTTTGTAATTGTGTTGAAAAGATGGTAGAGGAGCAAGCACTTTAATCACTCATTACGTAGGTTCTTACCTTCTGTTTTCAATACCCAGTTCTTCCTCAAAAACAATTATCAGATATACATCACTCTTTGTAAATGTCTATACTCTCCCTGGCAATGACACCAAAATTTTGGGTGACAAAAGGTGCCTTTTAGACCTCCTAATTATCCCACATTAATCATCAATCCAGGCAAGTCCTCTTATTTCAAGAGTGTACACAGTATGTGGCTGCTATTAATTCAGAGAGTAATGTTTCCTAAATTTTAGTACAGATCTTAACACAAGAATAAATGGAAGCATTTAATAAACAGCAATTGCAATTATTAAAAGGAATATCAAATCTCAATCTTCTACTGAAATTAAACCTTACAACAATTCAAGCAATAACATCGTCAACCGAGAGCACAGTAACAATAACTCACCTCTGCTTATCTGATTCAATCTAAACTATATTAAATCTCTACACAACATTCAAAATAGGAATGATATCACTTATTAGAGTCTAATAGAAATAATCAAACTGTTGCAGATGATTAAATCAATACAATGCATTGTTTACATGATTTGCACTGTAATGAATAAACTTAGATCAAATGATAACGATGTACATCAGCATAGAACATATATTATTTTGATATAAGAAAGTAATGAAAACTAATGAAATAAACTCACAGAAACAAGGAATTATCAACCAAACCAACTCTAACAGAATCAGAAATATAACACAAGGAAGTATTTAACTTCACCAGAGGCGGGGCCCTTAACCAGTAGCGAGCACTGCTAAATTACTTCAGATAATGTGAGAGAACAGAAACTTCAATTATATATTAGTCATCGAACTTGAGTAACATTACAGTATAATCCCGTTCTGCAATGATGCAATCTGTAATTAAACTTACAACTTGAAAAATAACAGAGGTTCTCCCTTTCTTGCTACAATCGCTTTCTTTTATAATCAGAAAGGGTAAAAATTAAATAGTAAATGCGATCCCTCAGGATCTCCCTATTGAACCTTTAGTTAAACTGAGAGGGGGGGGGAGTGAATCAGTTTAACACATTCCTGATCTTTTAAACTTTTCATTAAAATTATTTACACTTTTATTTCATATCCAATTTAATGTGTGAGTAATCTTAGAATGTAAGCAACAAGTATTAGTTTAATATAGCAGTAGACTTAATATGAGAGCAGCAGGTATTAAGCAGATGATACATATCATATCAATACATAAATATCATGCACAGAGACACCAGATATAAATGGAAACCCATAAAGGAAGAAAACCACATCTTATTGTTGTTGTGATGCAAAGGCAAGCTCCAACTCCCTCTCACCACTGTTTTTCTGCAGGCACCTACCTACAGGAGGCTCCGACCTCAATTCTTCAAGCTACAACTTGCAAGGAAGCATGAAATCTCTTCAATTTTCTGTAGGCACCAACCTACTGGGAGGCTCCAACCTCGATCCTTTAGCGACGGCTATCAAAGCGCAGCAGTAGAGGCTCAACTTCCTCAATTTAACAAGTATTTGAATGTTCTTCGATTTACCTGGATCTCCCATTTTATTAGCCAGCTTCTCTTCTGCTCTTCTTTTCTTGATCTTCTCTTCCTTATACTTATACTCTTCCTTCTCTATATTTTCTCTCTCTCCCTCTATCACTCAGAATTGAGCTTATCAAAATTGATATTATATATAGAAATTCTCATAATTGTTCGTATTTCACAAGGAATCCGAGAGTGAGCAGGTCATGACTCTTTGGCTTCTGTCTTCTTATTCCTTTTTCCAACTCCTTTTTAGAATTACTACAATATGTACAAATTTCCAAGCTACAGTGGGATTTTTTCTTTTCCTTAGGATACTTGCCTTTGCATCACAACCAATAAAAAATTAATTACAACATTTACATTCACATTTTTAATCACATATTTCAATTTTACTCAGCTCCTTTTCCGGATTTTGGCTTTACTGGATTTTTCTTTTCTTGCTACTATTAAGAACCTGTTCTGCATTGTGTTTTTTCACTGTCATCTGCATATTCCTTGTTTTCTGTGCTTATTCTTCTGTCCAACTCATTCTTGTACATATTCTTGTCAAACCTGTAATCTTTGTGTATCTCTGCATGCCCTTCCTTTTTTTTTTTTTATAATTACATTTAAGTTTTATACCCAATCATTTCCCAATCCGGGCAATATCAGACTTCTCTTTAATTCCATGCTGGCAATTTATATAAACAAGTCTAGGTTATTTTAATATCTCTATTCAGAGAGTTTCGATATTAATTCAATACCCCTCTATAGTTATAACCCGACAATCTCTTATGTGTATATATGCGCTAATTCTGCATTTACAACCATTCTACACAACATAATAATTGACCCTCAGCGTATTAAACCATACTCACAAATTCCATGTTTTGCCAGTTCACATATACAATCGTTATACATAATATATGTTGGAATGTAATTTCCAACTATGCGGCTGAATCAACAGGCGGAAGACAGCGATCGACAGTTAGCGGGAGTGAGAACAGCTCGACGGTTAATAGGTGGTGAACCCCCGCAGATGACTTGCTGATCGTATGTTGACTCGCGAACAACAGTTAAAATTGAGTGCGGGGCTTTACATCAACCATACTGAGCCGACAGACTTATACCCCTGCTACCACCAGGGATGATGGCTTTTATAATTCCCGGCTTATATATATATATATATATATATATATATATATATATATATATATATATATATATATTTACCTACGATACTTTATAATCAAAGTTTAATTCTTGAACGTGTATTAGTGTGACGCTCCTGGATTTAGTCAATTGACTATATATATATATATATATATATATATATATATATATATATATATATATATTTAACCTTTGTAATTCAAATTATATTACCGAATTTTATATTTCTCCACTTTACAATAAGGTTGTTGCCCAGCGGAATATTAATAGCCCAACACTGTATGACTTTGTAATGAACCCGTGGCTCCGGCCCCACCTTTTTTATCCCTCGCGCATCTCTGTTATCGTCCAAGCATCTACTGCAAGTGACCATCGTCCGATGTCCCTTCTCTAGATCAATGACCCATGTGCATTTTTCTCGGCACCCAGCGTCGATTTTTAACACGCGATGGCACACTTTAAGCGGTGGTATTGCAACAGTAGCATAGCCACGTGTCAGATAGTCTATGGAATCGCTGCCAATTCGGGAATACCGCCTTTCGTATAATAGTGGTGTGAAGAATACCACCATTCGCTTTAAGCCACTGTTACTATTCATCCAGTTCTTGGTTCCACTTTTCCCTACGCTCTAGGTTCCGGTCCGCATTTATTATTTAACAAAACGTTCAATTTTCAATGTAATTTTATGATTCGACTCCGCTCCATTCAATTATATATATATATATATATATATATATATATATATATATATATATATATAACGCACCTACCATATATATAATGCACAGTTCTACCATATATACAACCTCCATGTCAATCGAATACAAGTGCTCTATTCTTGGAATAACATCGGTTTCTCTGTAATAACAGCTGTGGCTCTACCTCTGTCGCTTCTGTCACTCTGCCTCTGCCTCCACTGTTGTGATAACGACTCTGTCTCCATATTTGCTTCCTCTGCCTCTGCCTTTCTCCTCAATATTCATTTCATTTTTTTTTTGCTGCCTCCATTGTCTATCTTTGTCTCCTTGTAACTGTTCCTGTCTCTGCATCTGCTACCTCCTTTGCCATCAATGACAATATTTCCAACAGTCTCCCCCTTTGGCATTGATGGCAATACATTTTCTCTGTTTGCCTGCTCTTTCTCCTGTTGCTTGCTCTTCCTCCCCCTTTGACATCAATGGAAAAGGGTTTCTTTTTGCATTTCCTCTCTCTGAGTTATGTTTAGGCCCTCTTCTGCTGACTTTGTACCATGCTACTCCATAGTGATGTATAAGACTTGTTGAGAGAATACTTTGAGGATTATCGAATTTGAAAATACACTGTAAATTGATATAGTTCTTTCACTTATATAGAGCTAAAAGTGAGAATAATGATAGTTCATAGAATACATTGTATTAGCTTTATCTAGTCAGAGATGTATAATCACTACTCGTCTTTTATGTTTTAGATTCTTAATATAATGTTTCAGAACAAAATACTGATCCTTTTGCTCTGTAATTGTCCTTTTGATGCTTGAATAATGCAGATAACTTTAGGATAATAAATTGGTGTTCTTTTGCCTTAATCCTTTGATCCTGAGGACCTTATTCATGCTTTCCTTGCTGGTTGTTCTCCCCCTGGAATGATATTTTCATTTTTTTTCTCCCCCTAAAATTGTGCTTCCTCTTTATATTAGAGAGTAGCATCTGCATATACTACCCCTAGTTTATCTCTCAAGTATTGAAATGGTTCTCTAGCAAGAGGTTTGGTAAATATATCTGCTTTCTATTATTTTGTTGGTACATATTCCAGCTTTACTGTCTTCTGAGCCACTTGTTCTCGGAGGAAATGATACTTGATTGGAATATGTTTAGTTTTTGAATGAAGTACAGGATTTTTAGATATACTTATAGCACTTGTATTATCACATTTTATTTATATAGGTTCAACAATGCTTACCTTCATGTCTTGAAGAGTTTGCTTCATCCACATGACTTGTGTACAACATGCTGCTGCTGCTATATTTCTGCTTCAGCTGTAGATAGAGAGATGGATGTTTGTTTCTTGCTTAACCATGCCACCATACTTTCTCCTAGATAGAAAGCACCTCCACTTGTACTTTTCTTGTCATCAACACAGCTAGCCCAATCTGCATCTGTGTATGCTGTTAAAGTGAATATTTTTCCTTTAGGATACCAAAGTCCATACTGTGTTGTTCCTTGTAGATATCTGAGTATTATTTTTACTGCCAGAAGATGGTTTTGTTTAGGTGCTTCTTGATATCTTTCCACTAGTCCTACTGCTAGCATGATGTCTAGTCTTGATGCTGTCAAATATAACAGCTTCTTATCATGGATCTGTAGAGTTTTTGATCTACATCTACAGTCCCATCCTCATCACACAACTTGCATCCCGTGATCATGGGTGTTGTCACAGGTTTGCAGTCCTCCATTTTGAATTTTTTCATCATTTCTTTTAAGTATTTTTCTTGAGAGATGAAGGTTCCTGTTGTTAGCACTCAAATCTACCTCAGGCTGAAATGAAGTAAAACTCAAGGCTACATCAAACCACGCTCAGCCTCGTAGCTAGCCCTACGAGGACAGGAGAGGGCTCTCTCCGTCAATCTCGAGAAAATAAGCAATAAGATGCGAGATGACTTACAATAAGAACTGATTTTAGGCTAGTAAAGAGATAGGTATGTTTGATTTTGGTTTTTTGGGTTTTCGCTGGAGTAATGGGAAAACAAATTTTGGGTCCGGGGATAAGGTCAGACCTTTGCAGAGTTCAAGCTGGGGCGAGGTAGGTGACGATCTTGATGCTTTAAATTGGATATATGGATAGATTAGACCGACGAGGAGCTGAAGAGGGCAAAGAAGAACTTGGATCCTCTCCAAACAGCTGAAAACATATAGAACTAACTGAATTCAAAGGCCAAGCACTGTAAACAATGGATTCAACCTTATTCACTCATTCAATTTAGTTCAGAAGCATATGAAAGGATGGAATACATTAAACATGAAGAAACTTACAGTAAACAAAGAGGAAACACCATCAAGAACAGAACACCACAAGGATCCCAACAAGTGCCGCAAAACCCCTGATCTTTCCTTAGCCAAAATATGAAAAGTATGTACAATGATATCAAAAGTATCCCAAGAGTCCAACCTGTAAAATGCCTCAGAAATTACAATATATAGATCACTCTAACCCCTTTCACCACCTCTAGGGGTCGAATTCCCTCTTCGGGGATCAGTTTCAACCAATTCTAATCATGGAACTACAATCTAGGCAGCTAACAACTTGCCTCTAAAAGAGTGGAAACTGATCCATTACATGATTTTTTACTCATTTGAGAGTGAATCTTCTAGAAGAGATAAAAAAACAAGCCAAAGTTACATACCAAACATGAATTTACATCATAAAAACCCAAAAATTCCATCCATAAGCAAAACTGGTCCATAATAGGCGAAATACTGAGCTGGCAGCTGAAAACTCAGAAAAATCTCTAGGTGGGTCGCTCCTGAACTGCGTGGGTCACTCATGTTCCAGGCTGAGTTTGAGGTAGCTCCCGACATCCAAATTGAGCTCATGATAGCTCGTTGGAAAGCCCTGGATGTCTACTTTCCAACCCAAGTGGAATTTCTGAATTTGGAGTTGATTTGACCCTCCAAAATCGCATTCTCCCAGAGGTACTTCCTGCTGGTGCAAAAGGTGGCAGCATGGTGGTTTTCATGGTGTTTTTGAGCTGTTTGACCATCCAGATTTTGTTGAATTGCTAAGTTGACTTCAGAGGATGCATAATTAACCATGAAAAATCCAAAAATGTAAAAATATCCTCCAGCAAGTGTCTCAAAAAAAAGCGAGCGCATGAGCGCGCGACCCACGTAGCTGCAAAACCTGCTTTTTGACCCAAAAATTTGAAAATGACAAAATTTTCTCCGAATTTGCCCAAATTAGGAGCGGAGGTCCTCCATCATGTTTCTTGCCCAGTCAATGAAGCCTCGGCCAAAATCCGAAGTGGATTAGGCCTTTTCCGCCGTTGAAGTGCCTTGCGCAACCTCCTCTTCATGATCTTCATCCTCGCTTTGCAAACATGCATGCGAGCCCAGTAATGGCCTTTCATGTGGCGAAGCATGTCTTTGTCTCGATTGGCCTTCGCCAACAATTTCTCCAGATGTATATTCACCCATGTGAGTACAGTATCTCTGTCAGCTGGTGTCATGTCACCGGGTCTCTTTCGATTCCACTGTCTGTCCTCACGGATTTGGCGCACCTCATAAAATGTGAGCTCATCCTCGAGCTGTTTGTTGCGCTGTTCCAAATAGTTAATCACCCACTGAGCCTTCTGCAATTGGTCTTTCAGCTGATCATTCTCGGCTCTTTTCTCCTGGATGACTTCCCTCAGCTTCGAGCTAGGAGAGCCCGTATCAACATCAATGACTGTCATATCGGTGTGCCGGCCTCCTGATGGGCCCTCATCATGCATGGGCCTCTTGCCCTTGTCTTGTACCTGTACCTGCACTGAAGAAATAGGCAAGACCCTTTCCACATCATGTGGAGATAATACTCGCCGTGTCGATGAAGTCGGCAAGACCCCTTCCACCTCCCGTGGAGATAGTACCCGCCGTGTCGCTGCAAATAAGGCCCTGTGGCCTCGCTGATATGTCTGAACCAAAGGAGTGATGATATGCTCAACCTCAAGCATGTCCGTCTGGTGTGAGGGCTCTCCTGCATCATGAACTGCCTCGGGAGGCTGTTGTGGCACTCTGAAAAAGTCTCTAGAAATGAAATCCTCCCAAGTGATGCCCTGCTCCGCCAACTGATGTAACACCAAGATTTTGATCAAAGTGAAATGGTATATACTCCTGTACTGCTGCACTGGGCTCGTCTTCTTCTGCACAAATGTCACCATCCTCTCTATGTTGCGGTGTATGAAATACGGAATATTCATCATACGCACCCTCGTGAAGTGCATCAGCAAACGAACATGGTATGAGAAAAGACGAGCATACCTGCCCTCACAACTAAAATACTGAATAATGAGCCTCATGAGCGGTGCATACTCATCTCTCAAGAATCTGAATGGAAAAAATCTGCTCAAGTAAGCCCTATATCCAGTTTTAACGTATGGCTCATAGTGAAATTTCTCTAACTGCTTACCCTTGTTCCATTCCTCGCCTATGTTCGGTATACCAGTGGCTTGAGCAATAGTCAAAGGTGATACAATGAAATCAACCCCAGCAAGGCTTACCCGATCACCCCGTAAATGAAGAACAAACAAACGTGCTAATTCACGATGAGGCCGGGTTTGTGCAACCATCTCACAAAATCTGAAACATGACAAGAATCGAAAACAATCCATAGCTAATGGACATGCCTGCAACCGAGCCAAAGAAGTAGGTTCCTCTCTGCGATGATCACCGCTTCTATGTTCTCTGCGGGACCCCCGTGGCACATTACCTTCAGTCACCGAATCACTGCCTGACCCTGGCTCATATTCTGACTCTGTCTCTGACATATCTCTGATCAAGCTTTTGGCAATGTGTATACTGATATGAATGAAGTGAAAGCAAAATTAGGATGTATGTTTTAACACCCAACCAATATTCCCACCGTCAAAGCACCATCAAGGAATCAAATCATGGATAAAATCTCAGCTTTAAATGGATTGAAAAAAGGCACAATCTCTGTTTTGAATGCAAGTGAAATTTTGACCAAATAAGAGCAGGCAACCTTCAAAAGTTTGAACACATCTAGTCAAAGGGAGGGCATGGCATCAATAGCATGTTTTTGTTTATGAGTAATAACCACAAAGGCTTCAATGGGCAGTTTGAAACAAAGTCATGAGCATATTTTTACATTGGGCAGTGAGACTCATTACAAACACAGTCACCATGGCACAAAAGGTTTAAACATGGTATAATAATAGAAATGGTTGCAGTGGCATAATGGGCATGAGGGCAAATTGATATCATATGTAAAGCTGGATGTATCACTGCCATAAGATAGCAAACAAATTCTTTCAACCATTCATTTTCATCCTAAAACCCTGAAAACAATAATCCTATGACTGTGGGATTTTAACTCCTCCGTTTGAACATTTGAAAACACCAATGATGCCACAAGTGCGTTCAAAAACACCAAGCAATTGATAAAAACCTGTTTGAAGGCAAGTTGAGTCGATTCCAAGCAAAACTGGGCGCTCAAACTAAATTTCGAAACCCTGTGTCTGCGTGGGTCGCGCTGCTCCTGCGTGGGTCGCTCGGCCCAGGTGGGTCGCGCACCTTGCAAACTTGCACTGTTGAACTGACCTGCGTGGGTCGCTCTGCCCAGGTGGGTCGCTCGGCCTCCACGTGGGTCGCTCGGCCCAATCAACACTGCCCACGCAACTTAAAACTCTGAAATCGGCCCTCCAATCTTCAAACACGATTTGGGAGCTATGAATTGGTTCAAATGAAACTTGTTTGGCTTTTATACATGTCACAAATATCTTCACAATCAGATTTTATTTCAAATCTAATTTCAAACCCATATTACAAATTTTTTTGTAATTTCACTTTTGGCTTTTCAAATACAAACTTCCTTTGGCTTTTTTGAGGTCGATACTAATGGTTTTGCTGTCTTCTTGCAGGGATATGGCTATCTTGGCTAGAGAAGAGACTAGGGGTCTGCTTTTGACAATGTCTTCATGGCGGAACAATTACAATTTATTACAAAATGATAATGACAAATTTCTAGTTCCAAAACAGAGTTTTGGACTAGAAATAATTTTTTTTTAAAAATGCTGATGATAATAAAATAAAAATCACAAATGCAGAACTTTCCTCACCTTGCAGGCTTTATGACAAGTATACAAATGACTCAAAAACCCTAGACACCAAGACCTAGGACACTTATTGACATTTTTAATGACCATATATGTAATGACAATGACTATGAATAATTTTTTGAAGAAAATTTTTTAAAATAGCGCTGCAGGTATAAACATGAGGAAACATAGGACGACAGACCCCTTCGTCAGTTCATGGCATGATCCTAGTGAAATGCAATGAAGTGGAACAAGCGAGACACCTAATAATGAATATGCAAAAGACGAAATGATCACTGACGGAGGGCTGCAAGGGCCGACTCTAACACCTGTGTTATTTTGTTGAATTTGCAGTCCCAGGTAGAAACTGAGCTCTCCAATCATAGACATTTCAAACTCTGTTTTCATCTCATCAGCAAACCCTTTTGCTAGTTCATCTTTGTTGCTTCCAAACATAATGTCATTGACATACACTACAACAATCAGGAGTTCATTTTCATGGGCTTTTATGTATAGATTGTTGTCTACTCCACCTCTCTTAAAACCCTATTTTTGCAAATATTTATCTAGTCCTGAGTACCAAGCACGAGGAGCCTGTTTCAGTCCATATAGGGCCTTCTTCAGTCTGCATACATAGTCTTCTTTGTCTGTCAATGAGAAAACCTTCTTTCCATGTACACTTCTTCTTCTAAATATCCATTAAGAAAAGCATACTTTACATCCATTTGATATACCTTGAAGTCTTGGTAGCATGCAAATGCCAGGAACATTCTGATAGCTTCCATTCTGGCTACAGGGGCAAATGTTTCTTCATAATCAAGTCCTTCAATTTGTGAGTATCCTTTGTAGACCAGCCTGGTTTTATTCCTGATTACTTGTCCTTGCTCATTCATTTTTTTTTTAATACCCATTTTGAACCAATGATATTCTTCTCAATTGGTCTAGGAACTAGTTCCCAGGTATTTTTCTTCTCAATTTGGTCCAATTATTCATTCATTATTTTACCCAATACTTGTCCTTGCTAGCTTCTTCAAACTGCTTTGGCTCTATTTGTGATAACATTGCTATGTATACTTCTTCTGTCTGTTCAGTTAGCTGCCTTCTTGTTTGCACTCCTACATTCTTGTCTCCTATGATTTGATCTTCTGGATGGTTCTTTTGAGTGTATCTTGAGGGGGTTTTTGAGTTCAGTTCAGCATTTTCTGATGTTTTTCTTATTACTTCATCATCTTGGTCCTCTTCTTCATGATTTTCAGCATGGCTGCTGCAATCTGTATCTCTTGTCTTGTTTGGAAGTTCTTCATCAAATATTACATCAATACTTTCTACAATTTTTCGAAGAGTCTTGTTGTAGCATCTATATCCTTTACTCTTGGATGCATATCCTAAGAGTATTCCTTCATCTGCTCTTGCATCAAACTTCCCCATATTTTCATCATTATTCTTTATGTAGCACTTGCTACCAAAGATTCTAAAGTGCTTGATTGATACAGGTTTACCATGCCATAGCTCATAAGGTGTCTTGTCACTGTTAGGTCTTAAATGAACTTTTTTTAGAATATGTACTGCTATGTGTACAACTTATGCCCAAAAGGTTTGAGTAATGTTACTCTCTTGCATCATAGTTCTGGCCATTTGTTGTACAGATCTGTTTTGTCTCTTTGCTACTCCATTCTGCTGAGGTGTCCCTGCAATGGTAAATTTTTTCTTTATTCCATGTTCATTAAATAGGTCTGCAAAGTCATAATTTGTGAATTCTCCTCCTCTATATGATCTGATACATTTTATCTTGCATCTAGTTTGATTTTCTGCTAATGCTTTAAATATCTTAAATTTTTCCAGAGCTTCTGATTTATTTTTGAGAAATGCAACCCATGTCATTCTGGAGAAATCATTTATTATCAGCATGAAGTAGGATTCTCCACTTGGTGTTTTAGTTCTTGCAGGTCCACATAGATCCATGTGCACAAGCTGGAGTGGTCTTCTTGTTGATAACTCCTCTTTGGATTTAAAGGATGTGCGAGTCTATTTCCCCAATTGACAAGATTTGCATATGGTATTTGAAGGCCTTTTTTTTTCTGGCATATCTATGACAACTTTCTTCTTACTCAGTCTGATGATATGGTCGAAGCTGAGATGTCCCAATCTCTTATGCCATAACCATGACTCCTCAAGTTTTCTAAGATGGTAGGCTTCATCCTCCTCTTTCACTATGTACACATTACTCTCTTTTCGGACACCTTTGAGCAGAGTCTTTCCGGTTGTGTTTGATCTAACTTCACAATCTTGTGCTCTAAAAAGAACTTCACAACCCTTGTCACACATCTGAATGACACTCAGTAAATTTTCTTTCAACCCATCTACAAATAGTACATATTGGGCCTTTCCTCTGCCTTTGTCTATGCTGACTTAGCCTTTTCCCTTGATCTTACCTGATTTATCATTGCCAAAAGTAACATTGCTAGATTTCTTTTCAACAAGAGTTATAAACATGTTTTTGTCTCCAGTCATGTGTTTTGAGAAGCCACTGTCCAGGTACCACTGGCTTTTCAAGTCTTGAGAAGTTAGAGCCAAGTCACATTTATTCTCCTTCTTTATCCACTGGAGGCACCCTTTTTTTTGGTATCTTTTGTGAGGAGATGAACTATATCTTCTTAGAGGACATTTGGAAGGTATATGCCCAACTTGATTGCATACACAACATTTGATCATAATTTTTGTAGAATTATGAGTATGAACAGACTTTATTTTATTCATAAGCCTTCTTGAGGTGTTAAACATCAATCTTTGTCCATAATTTCTACACTCAATGATTTTATGGCCAAATTCCTTACAATAAAAGCAATAAGCATAGAAACTATTTGCATACCTGATGTATGGTTGTATCTTCCATTTTTTTGCTTGGGGCAGTCTCTTCAATGTTTGCATCTTTTGTTGGCTTGAATTGCTCCTCCTTGCATGAAAATATGCAGCAATGTGTCCCAGCTTGTGGCAGACATAACAGGTGGCATTCTTCATTGGAGGGAAGAATCTCCTTTGATGGTTTCCAAATTTTACATATTTGAGGGTCTTAGTATTTATTACATTATTTGCTACCAGAGGTTTCTTCTGATCTTTGTCTTCCTTATTTCAGATTTCTTCTTTTGTAGGAATTATTTGAGCTGCTTCATCAGCCTTCTTTGCTTTCAAAAAAATTATATTTTTGTGTTCCTTTTCTTTGCCTTTACTTCATTCTCCTTCATAGCCTATCCCAGTTTTTATTAGAGGAGATCTTTGAGCATCCAATATTTCATTCAACTTACCAGAGCTTGTCATTTGAGAAGGGTATATAGACACTTTCTGTTGAGCACTTTCTAATTTCTTCCTTAGACATACAATTTCTTCTTCCAGTTTCTCTTGTTCTTGAGTTTTATCCTTGATTTGCTGAAGTAACATATCTTCTATCTTCTTGGCTTCTTCAAGCTTTACCTTCAGCTGCATGAGGACTTTTGAATTTTTTTCTTCTTTCACACATTTGAGGAGAATCTCTTTTTGTTTTCTACATTTTAATTTGAGTCTGTCAATCTCCTCCAGTGCACTTCTCAGCTCCCCCTCAAGGTCGACTTCCCCTTCTTCTTCTTCTTCTAGCAAGAGTCCTTCAAGATCTTCTATGGCCATCAGTAAAAATTCAGAGGTTCCATCTTCTCCTAAGGATTCATATAAATCTTCAGATGTACTGCTGTCTTGTTGAGCATAGAAGGATTTTCTGTTGAATTTATTTCCTTTCTGCCAGTTCTTTGATGTGTTTTTCTCTGATTCTTGAGCTTGATTTCTTACTTTCTTGTGGGGACACTTAGCAGCATAATGTCCAACTCTTCCACAAGTAAATCACTTGAAAGGAAGTTTACCTTTGTATTTACCTGAGCCTCTATCCAATTTCTTGACAAATTTTGCCTCTTCTTCATCCGAGCAAGAGCATATGTCTTCCTCTTCTTCTTTCTTCTTTTCAGTTTTAAAGGCTGCTTCCCTCGTACTTGGCTTCTTCTGTGGGAGTCTCATCTCATAAGCTGTTAGATTTCCAAGTAGCTGGTTCATGGTCAAGGTCTCCCAATCAGCTGTTTCTTCTATTGCAGACACCTTGGGATTAAATCTGGATGGAAGAGATCTTAGAATATTTTGCACAATTATACTTTCTGGCATGGTTTCTCCAAGAGCTTTCATATTGTTAACAATTTCTGCAACTTTTAAGAGAAGTTGCCAACGTCTTCATCATCATTCATTTTTGAATTTTCAAACTGGGCTCTATATACTTGAAGTTTGGGAGTCTTTACCTTTTTATTTCCCTCATGGATATTCTCTAGAGTATCCCACATATCCTTGGCAGTCTTACTGTGCATTACTTTGATAAACTCAGCTTCACATAGTCCATTCAAGATTTCATTCATTGCTTTTGCATTAGCTACAAAGTTTTGTTTAACTTCTTTCTCTGACTCAGTTGACTTTGTGGAGTATCCAAATTCCACAGCATCCCAAACTTCTAATCCTAAGGACATTATGTATGCTCTCATCTTGATTTTCCAGAAGGCATAATTAGCACCAGTGAAGAAAGGTGCTTTATTGGTTGAGCTTCCTTCTTGACTAGCCATCTTGGGAACCTAGGATCTCCTTTCAGTTCTTAGACTTGAACAAAGGAACCGGCTCTGATACCAATTGTTGAACCTTTATTTAAACTGAGAGGGGGGGGATGGGGTGAATTAGTTTAACACATTCCTGATCTTTTAAAACTTTTCATTAAACTTATTTACACCTTCATTTCATATCCAATTTAATGTGTGAGTAATCTTAGAATGTAAGCAGCAAGTATTAGTTTAATATAGCAGTAGACTTAATATGAGAGCAACAGGTATTAAGCAGATGATACATATCAGATCAATACATAAATATCATGCACAGAGACACCAGATATAAGTGGAAACCCATAAAGGGAGAAAACCACATCTTATTATTGTTATGATGCAAAGGCAAGCTCCAAATCCCTCTCACCACTGTTTTCTGCAGGCACCAACCTACAGGAGGCTCCTACCTCAATTCTGCAAGCTACAACTTGCAAGGAAGCACCAACCTACAGGAGGCTCCAACCTCAGTCAGCTACAACTGACAGCTATCAAGCTGCAACTTGATAGGGAAGCTCCAACTTCCTCAATTTAACAAACTAAATGTTTGCTGATTTATCTTAGATATCAGCTATGTTCTGTAGCTTCTCTTTCTGCTCTTCTTTTCTTGATCTTCTCTTCCTTATACTTCTATACTCTGCCTTCTCTATATTTCCTCTCTCTCCCACTATCACTCAACTTGAGCTGATCAAAATTGATATTATATATAGAAATTCTCACATGACTGTTTGTATTTCACAAGTAATCCGAAGTGAACAGTCATGACTCTTTGGCTTCTGTCTTCTTATTCCTTTTACCAACTCCTTTTTAAAATTACTACAATATGTACAAATTTCCAAGCTACAGTGGGATTTTTTCTTTTCCTTAGGATACTTGCCTTTGCATCACAACCAATAAAAAATTAATTACAACATTTACATTCACATTTTTAATCACATATTTCAGTTTTACTCAGCTCCTTTTCTGGATTTCGGCTTTACTGGATTTGTCTTTTGTTGCTGCTGTTAAGAACCTATTCTGCATACTCTTTTTTCACTGTCATCTGCATATTCCCTATTTTCTATGCTTATTCTTCTGTCCAACTCATTCCTGTACATATTCCTGTCAAACCAGTAATCTCTGTGTATCTCTGCATGCTCTTCCTTTTTTTTTTTTTTATAATTGCATTTAAGTTTTATGCCCAATCATTTCCCAATCCGGGAAATCTCACACTTCTCTTTAATTCCATGCTGGCAATTTATATAAACAAGTATGGGTTATTTTAATATCTCCATTCAGAGAATTGTGATATTAATTCAATACCCCTCTATAGCTATAACCCAACAATCTTTTATGTGTATATATGCACTAATTCTTCATTTACAACCATTCTACACAACATAATAATTGACCCTCGGTGTATTAAACCATATTCACAAATTCCATGTTTTGCCACTTCACATATATAGTCATTATACATAATATATGTTGGAATGTAATTTCCAACTGCACGGCTTAATCAACAGGCGGAAGACAACGATTGATGGTTAGAGGTAGTGAGAATAGCTCGACGTTTAATAGGTGGTCAACCCCCACAGTTGACTTGCTGATCGTATGTTGACTCGCGATCAACGGTTAAAATTGAGTGCGGGGCTTTACCCCAACCGTACTGAGCTGACAGACTTATACCCCCACTACCACCAGGGATGATGGATTTTATAATTCCCGGCTCTTATATATATATTTACCTCCGATCATTTATAATCAAAGTTTAATTCTTCAAACGTGTATTAGTGTCGATGCTCTAGTTTAGTCAATTGTTCAAATTATATTACCGAATTTTATATTTCTCCACTTTACAATAAGTTTGTTGCCCGGCGGAATATTAATAGCCCAACACTGTATGACTTTGTAATGAAACCGTGGCTCCGGCCCACCTTGTTTATCACTCACGCATCTCTGTTATCGTCCGAGCATCTACTGCAAGTGACCACCATCCGATGTCCCTTCTCCAGATCAACGACCCATGTGCATTTCGCTCAGCATCCAACATCGGTTTTTAACGCGCGATGGCGCACTTTAAGCGGTGGTATTGCAATAGTAGCCTAGCCACGTGTCAGATAGTCTATGGAATCGCTGCCAATTCGGGAATACCGCCTTCCGTATAATAGTGGTGCGAATAATACCACTATTCGCTTTAAACCACTATTATTGTTCATCCAGTTCTTGGTTCCGCTTTTCCCTACGCTCCAGGTTCCGGTCCGCATTTATTATTTAACAAAACGTTCACTTTTCAATGTATTTTTATGATTCAACTCCGCTCCATTCAATTATATATATATATATATATATATATATATATATATATATATAACACACCTACCATATATAATGCACAGTTCTACCATATATACAACCTCCATGTCAATCGAATACAAGTGCTCTATTCTTGGAATAACAGCGGTTTCTCTGTAATAACAGTTGTGGCTCTGCCTTTGCCGCTTCTGTCACTCTGCCTCTACCTCTACTATTGTGATAATGGCTATGTCTCCGTATTTGCTTCCTCTCCCTCTGCCTTTCTCCTTAATATTCATTTCCTTTTTTTTTTTGCTGCCTCCATTATATATCTTTGTCTCCTTGTAACTGTTCCTGTCTCTGCATCTGCTACCTCCTTTGCCATCAATGACAATATTTCCAACACTCGTGATCCTGAGGGATTCACAACCGATTTCTAACTTAAGACATATTTTCTATTCCACGCTGATCCCTCTGATTTGTTCTCAGCCTTTTCCGCAACCGACGTGTTCCTTCCTTTGCTTGTCGGGTTCTGCTGTCCCAACGTCAGGGAACAACAATCATTCCTTTGTCACTTTCCTACATAGAAAAGGGTGACAGTTAGCTAAATCATAAATGCAAACAATTCCTTCATTTCTTACCATAATTCCTCAATAGATTAATGTATTAAGATATGAAAAAGATAAGAATCAAGGAAAAAGATAATGAACTTAGTAGTAAACACATACCCATTTCGTAACTCAACAGTAGACACTTTTGAATCGATTTTAGGAGTTACATATCTTAATATTTTCTATACTAAACTTCGGTCTTTTATATCTTCACCAAGGTCTCTCATACGATTCACAATCTCATCTATTTGTAAACAATACTTTCATCATTAGGAATCTTGAGAATTTCATATTGAATTCTAAGATTTTGGAGATTAACACTTTTTACCTTGTCATCACCTTCATAGCTCTCGATGATCCTGTCCCTTATTTCCTTTGTTGAATTTAGCCGCATAGCTTTTAAATTTTTTTATTTTTTCAGGCTTCCCAATAACACATTGAAAACTTTTGCATTGGTTTCATATTTGTTATTTTCGGTTGCATCTGTGGGAACTATAGCTGGATATTGGTAACCTCCTTCAAAAAGTGCCCACACATCTGATCCAAGAGGCTCTAGATGGGATATTATTCTTGTCTTCCAGAAAATTAAATTACATTCGTTCAAAGGTGCTGGTCAGATAGGTGATGTTGTGTATTGATTGCTCATCTTGGCAGGTATTCCTTTAAGTGATAAAGATTCTTCTGAAGGATCTTATCTGATACCAATTTCTCGGAAAAATACTAAGAGGGGTGGGGGGGTGGGGGGAGGGGGGGAATCAGTACTTTAAAAACTCATGCAAACTTTTATTTTTCTTTTATGAATTTTGTGCGTGACTTGACTAAATAAAACTAGCGTATGTATGCAATTTTTATTAAGGAAACTAGCACATACCTAGTAAACATATCATTTAGATAAATCTTCATTTACTTGACTTAAAAGAGTGCATCAGTGATTGATCAGACATTTGATAAGTAGTAAACATGTGAAGTAAGAATACATTAAACAATAAAAAATAAGAAACACATATGAACACCAGGATTTAAGGTGGAAACCCAATGTTGAATAAAACTATCATTGTTGTCCTCTCATTCCTCGATATTATTATTATGTAAAACCTCTTAAATTCTTGTATTGGAGCAGACTCATAACAACGTGTAAGAACCAACCTGTTGAAGGCTACAACCTTCACTTTCTCTCCATTTCCTACTGGAAGGGAGCTGCAACCCCCTAATCTCGTTTACCAACACCCACTAGAAGGGAGCTTTAGCCCCCTAATATGATCACTAGCTACTACTGGTAGGAATATTTGATATGGGGTATCATGTGGGAAGGTGGACACTTGTTACTACAGAGGTGTGTTGCAGCTCACGAATTAAAGATGTTACAAGAAAACCAAATGCATATGAACATGTGATCATAAATTTTTGTACCTTGGGAGTCTGATGCATGAGCATCAACCCAACCTCTATAAAATCAACAAAAAAATATGAGCTTCTAGAAAGTGGACATGACCATGAGGATAAAGTTTCCTTGAATGCAATGATTTTTCCTAGTTTCTATTGATAGTGAACACTTGTAGAGATTATGTTGAAATATTTATAAAGAAAATCATGGAGTCATAGTGATATATGGAAATTTAATTTCCTCTATAAATATATCCTTTGAGAATTGGAGAAAATTACCATCAAATGAAGAGAAGGCCCGTCAAGATAGAGAGGCCATGAGAAGTAATTTTGTATTTTTTAATAAATTATTCCTATGTGTTTTTATATATGTGTTATATTATTATCGTATGAATATTTGGTATATATGCACGACATGAATTTTGAGTTTCACATGTGTTGCAAGGCTCAGAGGAGGAGAATCAAACGATTAAATGATGGTCACTTCAAGTTCCAATTGCAAATTAAATGAACCTAAGTTGAAAGCTTTGTTTACAAGGGAATGATCATAATTCACTTGGAAGTACAAATAAGACTGTGATTTAAGAGTATTTAGAAATTAACATTGCATGGAGATGATCGATTCAGCATGAGAGGGTGTGGATACATGAGAAAAGGAGTGAAATATGCGATGTTGAAATTTGGTATTAACCAAAGAGAATGAGGAATAACGCTACCTGCAACATGACAGAAGTCGCTATGGTGCTTTCTCTCTTTCAACCCATGAGTTTTTTTAAAACCCTACATTGCATTGTTGACTCTTAGGACCCTGTAGTTTTGAATTTTTGGTGTGGAATTTCATGCGAGGACCATGCATGTGAAGATAATGTTCTTGGTGAAAGAAGCACAACATTGAGTATTAAAGGTTGATTGTGCACCCATAACCGATAGGTCCAAAATCAAGCCCAATAAAAATATTGAAAACGATAGACCCCAAAAATCATTTTCATCGAAAGTCACTTTATATGGCATTTGTTCATATGACCTTATTTTAAGTAATCAATTTAATTAAAAAGAAAAAAAATGACATTACCACTTTAGAGATAAACCTCAATCTTGGATTTCTATATGTTACTAAGGATGTCCTAAAATATTTCCTAGAGGTTAAATTCATATTATTTACTTAATAGTTATTGATAATTAAATTAAAAATTTGAAGCACTGTTATGAACATAAAAATAATTAACAATATATATATATATATATATATATATATATATATATTTGAAATAAAAAATGTGAAAATACATTATATTATTTAACTACAATTTACTCTAAAATAACTATGTTAAAAAAAAACACAATAAACATCTAATTTTATGTATAAAAATATATTTAAAAAACAAATGAAATATATATAGCAAATTTCAAATAAAAAACTTGTATGTAAACAAAAATAAGAATTTTAAGAAGGTACACAATTTTTTTTACTCATATATAACTCCTAAAATTAAATTTTGTATACCATTATAGAAAAATAATTTAGATTTGTCATATTACAAACTTTCTTGACTTGTTAAGTGAACATAACTATAAAGATTTAGAAAATATTTTATCTCTTCATTTTTATTATAGAAATAAAATTTAGTAATTCTCAATTAATCTCTTACTTTCTTAAGCTCCAATGGACCATAATGGCAATTGTGCTACATCATCATCATCATCATAATCATCAATAATATTATAGAAAAGTTTTAAATAAATATTAATTTTTTTATATAGTAAATATAATTTATTCATCTAAATTATTGTATAAATAAGAATGAAATATTCACATATAAAGAAATATAATATGTTAACAATTTATAAATAATATCGTGCTACTAGAGAAATAATATAAATTTTAAGGTATTTTATAATATTGAGGTTATTAGCATGGAAGTTATAAATAATCTTACTTAACTTTTTAAAAAGAAAAAAATAATATAATAATTATAATTTAATATAATAATTAGTGATTTTTATATAATAAATATAAATTAATTTTCTATTTCTGGTTGGAGACTATCTTTGGTCCCTAAAGATGTATGGAGTTATCATCCAAAACTTTGGATGGATCACACATATTACATAACAATAATTTTCTATCATAAATAATAGTATGATAATTATGAAATAAAATATAATATATTAAGAATTAAAATCTGAATAAATAAATAGGTATTATTATAGTTTAATTTAAATATAGATTATTTTATAAAATTTCACATAAATAAAAATAATAATTAGCATAATAAAAAAAATATTTATTAATAACTTATAAATTATGTAGATATAATTTATATGATAATATACATAATTTATATCACCCTAAGCATGTAAATTAGAGAATTTTTCCTAATTATAATTATCCAATGGTAAATTAGTTTTACTATGACTTATTAGTTTTTAATATATTTGTGTAAATTTTTATTATTAAAATAGTTATTTATGTTCAAAATGTTGATAGTAAATTACTAAATATTTTTATAATATTATTTTCTATAAATTTAATTTATAACTTACTTATAAAATATATTATATAAATTATATATTTATTTTGATATTATTAAAATAAATAATTTGAATAACTATATAAGTAGCAAAACACTATATCTACTGATTGTTAGCTGATATAAATTGATCCGATTTTTCTGAAGATGGAGAGGCGAGGTGTTAGGGCTTGAAGGTCATGGGGCTATGGCTACGTGGCAGCGTCTTATCAAAGGTGTACAACAGGGAAGAATGGTGGATTGATATATTCTGATTCGGATCTCAGGAGATGGCGATGGTCGAACAAGGACAAATATCTAGCATCTTGCAGACGCTGGAAGCAAGAAGTCATAGAAGCGAATTCTCCGAGAACTTGGCAGAATATTTTCGATGGTGGGGGGGGTGAAAGGAAGAATTTATCTATGTAAATATGATAGAGATAGAGAATGGTGACCTAGGGGTGTTGTGGATGGATTTCAACAGAGGGCCAACAATAGAGGCCCCAGTTTTCGGCAACGACTTGGAGGCAGGTTCTCTATGCAGAGGGCCTATAGGGCACCAGGGGATTGTAGAGGGGACTCTCGCTCTATCGTCTTGGTGAATCGGGTTACTCAATTTATGCCCACAATGGGTAAAACTATCCCTGATTTTTGAATTTATTGCATGTTGCTATGGTTTTATTGATTACATTTGTATATATGAAGACTACGGTTCCCTGCTCTTGACGAGGGTAGCGTGGGGCGTAAAGCCTCAACGGTTACCTCTACGGCACAAATTAAGGGAATGGGGTGAGGTTAGACCCACCTGTGGGCTCTCCTCGTTTCTCATCTTCATGCCCCTAGACAAAGCGTATGATCTGTTGGTGGGATTGGCACTAAAAAATATAACACACACACACGAGTTGGGGATTATACCCTGAAAAATAGTTTTCATATTTGCATAAAAAATATAGATGGGAAATCAAGAACACTTTCGATACAAGATGTGGATTTGGTAATAGACCTAAAGCATAATATCCATGTGTCAACTGGTTTGTTGTCCACAAAAAAAAGCCTGATATATTCATGGAAGGTACTATAGGAAGAAGCCTAATTAAAAGAATACCATACCTACAAGAATTCTTCCATTGTCCTGAATTTAAGGCTAAAAGGTTGAACTCTAGGAGGAAAAACATCCACTAGATCTTAATAGAACATAAGAACTAGAACCATGAGGGGAGCCAACAATGCCAAAGCTAGCTCCCCAAATGGTGTCTCGTACAAGAACATTCTGTAGGGGAAAAATGCAATAGAAACAACTTCTGAACCAATAGATAACACTCGCAAACCATACATTATGGAGCAACCGAACTGCATGCTATAACTGAATAATAATGCATCAAAAATCGATAAATATCACTCCACATTCAATTCATAGGCAATAATTTGGAGATTTAACTATTTTTGGCCCAAACCAATGGAGCTTTTCCATTCGATTTTCACCAATTGGACTATGGATTGTGATATCCATCTCTTCTCCAAGGGGTATTTTATTTTCAAGTTCTCCTCTACAGAAGCCAGAGATATCATTCTCTAGGTGGGATCATGGTTGTGGGATTCTACCGAACTCTTTATCACACCTTCATTCCCTGATTTTGATGCAAATATGATGGAGATAACCAGAATGTCGTTTTGGGTATGGTTGTATAATCTCCTCCTTCATTTTTGGAATGAACAGGTACTAGAAGGCAGTGGAAATAGTGTAGGGAGATACATAACAGCAGACATCCAATGCCTAGTGGAGAGAATATTCACTTTCGCTCGAATCTCTATTGAAGTGGACCTTAGAAAAGGGTTACCTGAAAGTACGCATTTGATCCGTCACTAGAAAAAATGGCAGCAACACCTTGATTATGAAAATAGTGCATCTAGATGCAAAATATGTAGGAAAACTGGTCATTTACAAAACACATGTCTGGATGGTAGAAGAGAAAAAAAAGAAAAATAGGACAGGGAAATCTTCAAAAGGTTAGCAATTCCCCTCAGGTGGACTAAAGAAAGAAATAGAAGAAGGGGATATACCCATTCCGAATGAAAGCAATCAGGCTGCAGCAAATCCTGGGTTCCAGATCATGAAGCAGAAGATCCAATTGGGTCAAATGCGATGCCTCAGCCGACACAAACCATGGTCGATCTTTCGAAAGCTAGAGATCGATTTGATATAAGCTCAAGAGTGAATGAAAGATCACATGTTTTTGAAATCTCAGATTACAAGAAAGAAAACTCCACGAGGAACAATGAGTTGGCCATGGTTCCTTCCTCCCTGCACTCAGGGACTTGGCAAATCATTCAAAAGAGAAAAGGAAAGTGTGAAAAGCCCAGCCCTGTAGGCAATATGTAAATTTTTGGGTAGCCTTGCTACATTATGTGCTTGATCACATGTGCCCATTGGGTGTATTGAATGCTTAATTGCATCCGCAAAATGCAACTTTTCATTAATTATTAATAGAAAGTTGTTGATTTTTTCTTGGGAAAAAAGAAAAAAGAAAACACTAAATCTAAAACTGAATTCTAAATAAAAATTTTTAACACTAAATTGAAATTTGAATTGTATATAATATATTATAGGGAAACTAATGCCTCCTCATATTAGATAAATTGTAAGTAAGCACATTATTATTTTTAATTAGTTTAAGGGACATGATTGTTGGCAAAAGTTTATATATCAAATTTCAATTTTAATAATCTTTTGTCTTTCCTCAGTGGTTTTCTCAATTATGATTTTAATTCATTCTATTTAGAAGACTTTAGTAAGTTGACCTTGGATTATTTTTTTCAAATAACGGTGATAGTTGTTAAACTAGCAATTTTCCCTAGAAGGTGCAAGGAGAGGCCGACAAGATTGTTGAATTATAAAAGTTGTACTTTGATTTGAAATAATATTTTTTTATTTATTTTGTTTAGCATATTTGTGTTAAGTTTATAATATATAACTAAAAAGGTAATTTAAATATTTCGATGATGCACAACACAAGAACCATGATGGCTTGTCCTTCACTTTCGTTTCCCCACTCTGACATCTTAAGCTATGGGAAAATTTGGTCTTCTTATGGATTGTGACATATTAAACTATGGGTGACTTGGTCCTCTTGTGGATTTTCCTTCATTGTGACTTCCTCACTCTGTCATCCCTCTACAACATCTTTTTATTTTATAATTAATAAATAAATATCTTTTTTATAAAATGTCCATAAACATATTAGATTTAACTATTCAAAGTCTAAATAATAACTTCTTGAATGCAATAACCATGATGCTCTGACATCATAACCTATGGGTGACTTGGTATTTTTATGGATTGTGATATCTTAAAATATGGGTGACTTGGTCCTCTTGTGCATTTTCCTTCATGACTGTCCCATTGTGACATCCCTCTACAACATATTTCTATTTTAATAATGAGTAAATAAATACCTTTTTATAAAATTTCCATAATCATATTACATTTAAATATTCAATGTCTAAATAAAAACTTCCTGAAAAACATTTATTATTGTTATTATTATTATTATTATTATATTCTATATATTTTTCAACCTTAATTATTATAATAATAATTTAAATTACCAATCTTATAGTATTTTACATCTTATTTTAAAATTGACCCCTTCAATCAGTACATTCGGATCGAAATATATGATTCTACCAGCAATAGGATCTTTCTCGCAATCTACTATTTCGCTCCCATCAACTCTAAATCATATAAGAAGAACAACCTGGACAAGAATTTTCCTTTCAATTCTTTAGAAAAAGACATCTTCAACCTGAGAAATGATGGTAATATCCTTTTACTCAGAGACTTTAATGCTAGAAATTCTACTAACCTAGCCATTACATTAAGCAACAAATCTAACCTCGACCCCTTGTGGCTTGATGAAGATAGTAACTTAGATAATAAATTCAAGAGAAAATCTGAAGACATTATCGAGAACTTATTTGGCACCGAGCTCCTCAAACTTTGCAGTTACCAGGACTTAATTATTTTTAATGGTATTAACAAGTGGCCCCTCTCCGCTCATATGACATGTTTCCATGCACTGGGTAGTAGTGTCGTGGATTATGCTATATCTAACATCTTCATCCTCAAACAAATTATAAAATGTGAGGTTCTTAATGGATTCAAGCCTAACTTCGACTATAGACCTTTGTCTCTATCCCTCAATCTTGCTATGCATACCACCCACCTGCAGGAGACCAATGAAATAAAAATACACATTCGCTTTGATGGAAGTAAAACTAACCTCTTATTAAGGGATTTAGAGAGGGATTTAGGGCCCATAAATTATAATAATAAAATTGATCAAATTTACTACCATTTCACTATTGTCCTTTCCAACAGGATTAGGAATTTTTATAATGAGATTTCATTTGATAAGTCAATTATAACTTCGAATCCATGATATGACAAATATTGCAAGATGGCGAGGAAAGCGATCAAAGATTCTCATAATGAAATCATTAGGCTACATAATATAAATATATACACAAATATCATCAAGAGGAAGAAAATATCATATGTTAATAGAAGGAAGGATTATCTTCTCCACCTTTCTATAGTCATGCCCAAAAAAATTAGGCCGAATGTTCTTGTCCATAAAACCAAAGATAAGCATTTTGTCCCCATAGAAATCTGAGACAACTATATTAAGAAGTTGTATGACTCTCCAAACACTATAAGAACCACCTTAATCACTCAAATTAAGGAGGATTTATTCTCTCTTGATGAAATTGAGTTTGGTATTAATAGGATCGCTAATGGGAAAGATAAATATATTGAAGGACACTAGGCTGAGATCCTTAAAATGGCAAGATCTATCATCATTCCTTATCTCCACAAGCTTCTAAATATGGCTATAATACATGGCTTCCCTCAAATTTGGATGCAAAGCCTTATTGTACCTATATTTAAAAATGGGGACAAGAGTGTTCCATCCAACTAGAAGAGAATTATGGTTATCCATATCCTAACCAAGCTTTATGAGTTCATTTTGGAGAAGAAGCTTTGCCTTTGGCTTGAAATCCAAGGAAAAAGAGCTAAAGGACAAGCTGGTTTTATGAGACATCACTCAACTATTAACCATCTAGTGAGTCTTAGAATCATTACAGAGGAATGTCGCAATAGTAAAGTTGATCTCTTATGTTGCTTTGTTGACTTTAGAAAAGCTTTCGAAACTATCCCTTGGGATAAATTTTGGGATAAACTTAAAGAGATCATGGTCCCTCATGAGATGAGGATTGATGTGATTTGTTTCTACGAGGTTGTCACTGCCAAGATTAAGACCAACAATGGGTGGTCTAAAGGTATTAAATGAAATATTGGAGTTAAGCAAGGGTGTCCCCTATCGCCTACCCTTTTTGGAATATACATAGATAAGCTAGAGGAGTGTCTGAAATCAGTGGGGTGAAAGGGCATCGAGCTTGCTGGTGTTCTCATTAGTCGTCTCCTCTATGCCGATGACCATGATAAGCACCTCCAAATTCCTCATGACTACTGATCTAATATGGGTATGACACCTAAAACCGACAACACTAAATTCATGATCATTAAATCCAAAAATATCACCGATGGTAGTTTCATGTATAATAACCAATGCTTAGAGCAGGTTTCTTCTTATTAGTATTTGGGAATTGACTTCCCTCATCATATCAACTGGAATTATAACATCGAGAAAAGGATTATTGGGGGTTGGAAAGCTTTTATTGATCTTGAAAACAATTGTAAGTCGATCGATATTTACATTTGGAGTAAAACGAGGTTCCTCTTTAAGACCCTTTTCACCATTGTTGTCTTATACATATGTGAGGTTTGGGGTTGTAGTATAGCTAGAGAGTCATGGGGGAAGATTGAGATGATTCAAAATAAATTAACAACCTACAACCTTAAGATCAAGGGAAATAATATGTATCCTATCCTCTTGATTGAATCTGGTTTTTCCCTCATTGAAAGTACATCTATATTTAGATATATGATTTATAATAAGAAGCTTGACAACATGCAATAAGAAAGGCTCCCTAAAATTTCTTCTAACTGTACTGAAAACCCTCACCTTTTCCTCAAGTGTGGGTGGCATCAGGATGCCCTGTCCTGGCTCAACCATTAGGGAATTAAGGAGGAGCTCAATATGGGAGGAAAAGATAATATAAAAAATAATATTACCTCCAAGTTTAAGGACAAGTTGTGGGAGGATCAGGAGCCGGAGGGTAAAAGGAAGCTAATATACTATAAGGAAGTGATCAACCCCACCCTTGATAATCAGAATTATCTCTCTGTGTTTTCCAGCAATAAGAAGAAAATGAACATCGCTATGAACAAAACTAATTCCCATGAGCTTCGGAGTGAGACTCGGTGGTGGTCTATTCCCAAGACCCCTTGGAACAATAGAATGTATTAGATTTATTATTATAAGCAGGTGGAAGATGAAAATCACTTCCTTTTATACTGCCATACTCTTTCTCACATTCTCTCTCAATTCCTTACCATCTACCACCCTTCCAATCTTCTTGACCTATTAAGCCAACCCACCTACAGTGATCGTGGAGCACTTATTTCCCTTCTCTTTCACCATAGAAACAAGATTTTGAAGAATCAAAATTAGATTATTTATCCTCTCTTAAGTTCTGATAGGCCGCATTGGTCTTAATGGATGGTAACAATTATCATCATCATCATCGTATAATTCCATTTAAAATGTTAAAAATTTTAAAAATCATTACACTATTCAATTTATTATGACTAGTTATAAAAAGTTTCATACTTTAAAATATTATTTATAAAAATGTTAAAAATTATATTTAGTAATGTGACCACTTATTTTTTTAGTTTGTAAAATATTGTTTATAAAAATATTGAAAATTATATTTAATAATGTGACCGCTTATATTTTATTTTTTAATCTGAAGACATGGGACTGCAGATGATTATTGTTAGCTTGTAATTGCAAATTGTAGTTGCTAATTGACTAGCGGATTCAATTTGTGATTGATATTCAATAAGGCCTTTCTTCCTTAAATTCCACAAAAGGAGAAAATAGCCTAATTCAATAGCTTTGGAGCATAGTTACCAAGTTATACCAAGTTTGGCCGAATTGGGTAATACAAAATAATTCCATTGGAATATTAATACACAATTTTTCTATATGGTAATATTGGGAAACCAAATGTTCTTAGTTTAAAAAAATTGAAAGAGGAATAACTTCTTGATTAAAACTCATTTGTATTTTTTGGGAAACATTCTTTTGAAAGATAGAAATAACGTGTGTTGTTTACTATGAAATCCTAAACACTATAGGTTGAGATTACTAGGTCTTTGTTCACTAAAATAATGAGGGTGGTGTTTATTATAGGAATTTATTTTTAATGGATTACAATTAAAAAATTAGTTTGTGAATATTATTGTTGAATAAATTTATATTATATACTTAAATGGTCTGAAAGTCCGTTTCACTACTTGAGATATAAATTTATGGATATATGGACATGTAGGGGAGCGAACAAGAGCGGAGGATGAGGGGAGAGAGAGGGAGAGAGAGAGGGGAGGGGAGGGTGAAGAGGAGGAGGAGGGAGGGAGAGAGAGTGAGAGAAGAGAGGGAATGTAAGGGAGGGAGGGAAATGGTGAGAGGTAGACAAAGAGGGAGGAGAAGGGAGTGTGAGGTAGATGGAGAGAGGGGAGGGCCCCCCTCCTCATCCTATCTCTCTCTCTCTCACCCTATCCCCCTCCCTCAAACTCTCCCTCTCTAACCATCCATCTCCTTCCCTCTCCCTCTATTTGTTGCTCCCTCGGCCTCCCTTCACATCCTCCTCCTCGTCTCTTTCTCTCTCTATTCCTCCCTTCCTACCTCTCTCCCTCTCTCTCTCTCTCCCCTTCCCCCCTTCCCATTCCCCTTCCTCTCTCGCTGTCCTCCTTCCCTTTCCTTCCCTCTATGCCTCCCCTCTTCTCCTTCTCTATTTCCCTCTCCATTTTCCTCTCCCTCTCCCTTTACTTCACCCTCTCACCATTAATTGGCATAGTATGTCCCTTCTCTCCCTCTTTCTCTTTCTCTCCATCGCCCTCTCTCTCCCTGCCCTCTCTCTCCTCCTTCTCCTCTTCCTCTCTTGCTTTCTCTCTCTCTCTCTCTCTCTTCTCCCTCCATCCACTCCCTCACCCCCTCCACTCCCCTACCCCCCTCCCCTCTCTCTCTCCTCCTTCCCTCTCTGCCTCCCCCCTTCTCCCTCTCTATCTCCCTCTCCATTTGCCTCTCCCTCTACCTTTCCCTAACCCTCTCACCATTCATTGGCATAATATGCCCCCTGTCTCCCTCTGTCTCTCTTTTTCCATCGTCCTCTCTCTCCCTCCCCTCTCTGTCCTCCTCCTCCTCCTCCTCTTCCTCTATCGCTTTCTCTCGTTCTCTTCACCTCCCTCCCTCCACTCCCTGACCCCCTCTACTCCCCTACCCCCTCCCCCCTCTCTCTTCTCATTCCCTCTCTCCCTCTGCCCTTATTCCTCTCCATCTCCCTCTCCATTTGGCTCTCCCTCTCCCTTTCCCCCACCCTATCACCTTCCATCGGACAGAAATTCCCCCTCTCTCCCTATTTCTCTCCCTATCCTTCTCTCTCTCCATCCCACTCCCCTCCCCTCTCTCTCCTCCTCCACGTCTTCATCCTCCTATCTCCCTCTCTCTCGTTCTCCTCTCGTCCCTTCTTCCAACCCCCTCCCCTCTCTCCCTCAGTATCTCTCTCTCTCTCCCCCTATTTGTCCTCCTCCCTTCCTCCCTCCCATTCCCTCTCTCCCTCCCCCTTTCTCCCTCTCTCACTGTCCTCCTCCCTTCCTCCCTCGACATCCCTCTCTCCCTACCTCCCTCCCCCCTTCTACCTCTCTCTCTCTCATCCTCCTTCCCTCCCCTCCCCTCCATCTCTCTCCTTGTCTCTCTTGCTCCAACCTTCTCTTTCTCCCTCACCTCTCGTACCCTCCTCCTTCCCCTTCCCTCTCTCCCTACAACATTCTCTATCCCTCTCTCTCTCTCTCTCTATCTATCCCTCCATCTCCCTTTCTCCCTCTCTCTCTCCTCCTCCCTTCCTTCCTCCCCTATCCTTCCCTATCTCCCTCCCCACTTATCCCTCTGTATCTCCCTCTCTATCATCCTATCATCCGTCCCTCCCTCCCTCTGTCATCCTCCTCCATTCTCCTCTCCTCCCCTCCCTTCTATTCCTCCCCTCCCTCAGTCCCTCCATCCCCATCCTCCCTAATCCTCCCCTCTCTCCCTACTTCCCTCACATCCTCTCCATCCCTCCTTCCCCATTATCCTCCTCTTCCTCTCCATACCTCCCCTCTCCTTGTCCTCATCTTTGTCCTCTTCCTCATCCTCGTCCATGTCCTTGTCCTCCTCCTCCTCCTCCCCTACTCTCCTCTCCTCAATTCCCCTCCTTGCGATGCTATCCAACACTCCCTCCCTCCCCATTCTCCTCCTAATCCTCTCCCACCATCCCTTGCTACTCCTCCTCCTCCTCCTAATCCCCTCCCTCACTCCCTCCACTACTCCTACTCCTCCTCCTCCTAATCTCCCTCCCCTCTCCTCCTCCTGCTCTCTTGCATTCTCATCACTGTCACACTCCTCGTGCCCTGCCCTCCTCTCCTCCCTCCTCCTCTTCCTCCCTCTCCTACCCTTACCTCCCTCCTTCCCCCTGCTCCTCCTCCTCCTCCTCCTCTTCCCCCTCTCTGCCTCCTCCTTCTCCCTTCATCCCTCCCTCCCTCTGCCTCCCCCTGCTCCCTCCCTCCACCTCCCCTCTTCCTCCTCCTCCTCTTTTTCCCTCCCCTCCTATCCTCCTCCTCTGGACTCCCTCCCTCCCTCCTACTCCTCCTCTTCCACCTCCTCATCCTCCCTCCCTCATTCTCCTCCTCCTCCTAATCATCCTCCTCCATTCCTCCACTTTCCTACTCCCTCCCCTCTCCTACTCTTCCTCCCTCCTTCCCTCTTCCTCCCCCTCCTCCTCCCCTCTCTCCCTGTCTCCCTCCATCCTTCAACTCCTACTCCCCTCCCTTACTTTTCCTCTTCCTCCCTCAAATCCCTCGTTACTCCTCCTCCCCTCCCTCACTCCTTCTCCTACCCCTCTACCTTCCTTCCTCCTTCCCTCCTCCCCTACCCTCCGTTCCCCCTCCTCGCACCCTCCCTCCCTCTCTCCCCTCCTGCTCCTCTCATATTACCTCCCTTCCCTCCCATCTCCTCCTCCTTTCCCTCCCCTATCCTCCTCTTCCTCTCCTATCCTCCTGTCCTTTCCTCCGCTCACCATCCCATCTCCTCCTCCTCCCCTCCTATCCTCCCCTCACCATCCCCTTCCTCCTCCTCCCATCCTCTCCTCCCCTCACCATCCCCCTCCTCCTCCTCCTTCTGCCCTTACCCTAACCCCCCTCCCACCCTCGATCCCCTAATCCTCTTCTCCCTCTCCCTCCCTCCCCTATCCTCCTCATCTCCCTCTTCCTCGCTCCTCCTCTCCCCTCTCCTCTGCCTCCCCCTCCTCACCTAGCCTCCACTCCTCCCTCCTCCTCCTCCTCCTCCTCCTGGCCCTACCCTCCTCTCCCTCCCTCCCCCCCCTTGCTCCTCTTCCTCTCCCTCCCCCCACCTCTCCCTCCCTCCCCTCCCTTCCTACTCCTATTTTCCTTCCTCCCTCCTCCCCTCTCCTCCTCCCCCTCCTTCTCCTCCTCCCCCCTCTCTCCCCTCCCCTCCCCTCCTCTCCTCCTCCCCTCCCTCCACTCCTCCTCCTCTCCCTCCCTCGCTCTTCTCTCCCCTCCCTCCCTAACCTCCCTCCCCTATCCTCCTCCCCTCCCCCCCTTGCTCCCTCCCTCCTACTCCTCCTTCTCCTCCTCATCCCTCCCTCCTACTCCTCCTCCCTCCTCCCCTCTCCATCCCACCATCCTCCTCCTCGTGTCTCCCTCTCGCCCTCCCCTCCCTCCCCTCTCCACATCCTCCTCCTCGCTTCCCTCCCGACCTCCACCACGCTCTCCTCCTACTCTCCCTCCCTCCCACCACTCCTCCTCCTCCTCTCCTCTCCTCCCTCCCTCACTGCTCCTCCTCTGTCCCTCCCCTTCCCCCCTCCTCCTCTACTCCCCCTCCTTCTCCTCCCCTCCCTTGCTCCCTCCCTCCCCTCTCCCCTCTCCTCCTCCTCTCCCTCTCTTTCCCTCCCCTCTCCTCCTCCTCCTCTCCTTTCCTCCCCTCTCCCTCCTCCTCCTACTCATCCCCTCCTCCTCTCCCATCCCCCTCGCCCTCCTCCTCCTCCCCTATGCTCCTCTGTTCCCTCCTGATCTTCCTCCCTCTCCTACCCTCCCCTCTCTTCCTCCCCCCTACTCCTCCTCCTCCTCTCCCTCCCTTCCTTCCTCCATCCCTCCATCTCCTCTCCTCGTCCTCCCCTCCCTCCAAACCTTGTCCTCGTCCTTCTGTCTTCTCCCTCCTCCCTCCTCCCTCCTTCCCTACCTCCCCCCTCCTCCTCCTCCTCTCCTTCCCTCCCCTGCCCTCCATCTTGACTCTCCCTCCTCCTCCTCCTGCCCTCCCTCCCTCCTCCTCCTTCCCTCTCCCTCCACTCTTCCTCCTCTTTTCTCCACTCCCCCCCCTCGCCGTTCCCTACCCTCCTCTCCCTCCCTTCCCTCTCCTCCTCCTCTCCCTCCCTCCCCTCTCCTCCTCATACTCTCAACTCCTCCTCCCACTCACACCCCCAACTCCTCCTCCTCCTCCTCTCCCTGCATCCCCTATTCCTCCTCCTCCTCCTCCCCTTCCTCAATACCTCCACTCCTCCTCCTCCTCCTCCTCCCCTCCCTCTCTCCCCTTCCCTCCCCTCCTCTTCGTCATTTCTCCCTCCCTCCCTCATACTCCTCCTCCTCCTCCATCCCTCCCCTCTCCTCCCCCTTCCCATCTTCCCCTACCTTCCTCTCCTCCCTCCTCCTCTTCCTCCTCTTGCCCCTACCCTCAGCTCCCTCCCTCTCCCTCCCTCTCTCCTTCCCTCTCCCTCCCTCCACCACTCTCTCTTTCTCCGTCCCTCCCCTCTCTCTCCTCCTCCTCTCCCTCTCTATCCCTCCCTCTCTCTTTCTCTCTATTTATATATAATATCATCACCAATCTAACTATTTATTTATTGTAATAAAATATAATAAATAATTTTGAAAGAGATTTAAATAGAATAACTACTATTTTTTAGCATAGTTAAAAAATATCATATAAAATTAACTTTTGAAATTAACACAATCCTATTTTTGGCTAAAATAAAAATAATAATAGTTACAAATGACTGAATTTTTCAAATAATAAACCCTAGGTGAGTACATAGTAATTTTTTATTTTTTATTTTAAAGACACGCTTGAAAAATAAGATCAAATTAGAAAATAACAAGTAACTAAAGACGAACACAATTTTTAGTTCTCTTCGTCGTCATAAAGGAGACTTAAAATTTGCTCACGATCTATTCTGAGTAATTCAAACAACCATAAACTTGTTATGTTCTAGATTAATATGCATGGTATGCTCTGTTCTAGAGGAATTGAAAACAACCAAAGACTTGCAATTAGTTCTAGGATTCAATCTAATTCATGAGTGATAAAATAATTATAATTTTCTAACACAATGAAAAACAACCAAACAGTTGTAAGTATTTCGTGAATTGAATCAATGTGTATGTGATTAGTATTCTGGATATTCCGTCTAATTCACTAGTGATAAAATAATTATAATTTCTTAGCACTATGAAAAATAAGTTTTACGATGATTTCCTACTTTTTGATGCTCAATAACTGAATGTTTAAAATAGTAAACTAGAGCTGAGCTCCCAATAATTTCCAAGATATGCTAGATAATTAAGATTAAAATAGTAATTAATCATTCGTTCACTTTCTCGTCTGAATGTTTTCTCACGCTCTGTTCTAGAGTAATATGTCTTGCATGACATGTTCTGTTCTAGAGTATATGCGTGGCATGGCATGCTCGATTCCTCACGATTTGTTTTCCTCCCGAATGATATTTATGTTTTTATACCTAATGATATTTATCAGTCCATATTCATGCATATTTATCATTCTTTATATACGATATTTATCATTCTTTATACATATTTAGAATATGTGTTTTCGTTGCCGTAAATGGATCCTATACCTGAAAAAATCCGAAGAAAAAATGCTGTAGAAATGGAAAATAAGCCCTAAATAGATCTTATACTAGAAAAAATACTAAGATAACATCGTGTAAAAATGGAAAATTCGGTAAGTGACCCTTTTCTATATAAAATCACATGTGAGAAAATATGTAGCCACACAGGTCTCTCCATTTCAGCTCCCTCTATTCTGTCAATAGGATTGACATAGAAGGGAATTAAATTTCATAAATTATTGGTTTATTCTTGTTAATCTTGCTTTATTATGTCTTACACTTGCATTTTCTAAATCTTACCTACGCCTCAAGATACCCTGATGTCTCTTTTCTAGGTTATTGAGCTTCACAGGTTTTATACTCTCTACTTTCCTGCATAACTAGCCAGCAATTCCAACCTCGATTGTAAAGATATCCCACAAAGCATTTTCAACTCTGACATGCCAAATCTTGATAATGACGGAGGTTCATATATTCAAGAATAGAGAAACCCCATGGATGTTGATGGTGATGATGGTGTGAGTTCTATGATTCCACAGACCCTAATGCAAATCCTTATGGGTAGATGATTACTGAAATATAATGGCATTATGGGTGGACGATTACAAAAATAAAGATGTGTGATGCATAGTAGTGGAATTTGAACTGCACCAGCTTGTAAGAAAAATAATCCGGAGAAATAAAAAAACCGGGTGCATGGACTCTACACTCTAGAGTAATATGCATGGCAGCTCTGTTCTATAGGAATATATGGGTAGAAGCAGTCAACTTGGATTGGGTTCCAATATCATAGTATTTCGTAATAAACCATTTATATCCTAATAAACCATTTATATCATTTTTGACAAAAATATAATGCAAAATAAAATAAAACACATAAAGAAATGAATAGGTAGCCATTCTAGATGGAGCACGAAAAAATCTACGCAACCCCTAACAATAATTTCACTGAACAGATATGTTGATACCATGAATCTTGATTATAAAAAAAAAAATTTGAAATTCCTTTTAAATTGGATAAAAAAGCAATTTATCTAATTCGTATTTGAAGCTAGAAAATTCAGAGGCAAATTGTGCCTACCTCTTCAATTATCCTATTCAAATCCAATCCCTCTACATTATCTTCATACATACCTTATCTTGATTATCTTCATACATACCTTATCTTGATACATACCTGCAAATTTTCAAAGGTAGTCCTATTAGACGCAACCAAAAAAGATATATAAATCCAAACAACAAAAATCAAATTACAGATATCCAAAGGGATCAAATCAACTATAGTAATAAAAGTCACTTGATCTCAACAATAGACGAGCTATCCAACACTGAAACACGGATCTCCGCTGGAACAAAACACACAATTTACAGAAGAAAAAAGTGAGGATGAAACCTTTTCTATCTTGCTATGTTTTTATGCCCTCAGCTGTTTAGCTTTTTCCCTTTGCGGAACACCATCTTTTAGCTTTTCTGACCACTGCTTTTTAGTTTTTCTCACCTCTGCTTTTTAAGATTGTTTTTCTTAGAACAGTAAAAGGATTGTTTTCCTATAATGGTAAACATTCTTGGGCATTGTGAAAATTATAAAAAAAAAATAGTAATGTCAAATAATTTTTATAAAATAAAAGAGGTTAATTTAAATTGTTACATGTATAATTTTATTTTACATATTTCAAATAGCACCTGAAATATATAATTAATATAGATATAATTATTTAATTTGAAAATGAAAATATATAATATATATCTATATTTGTTTTGTATTAATTTAAAAATATTTTGATCATTTTAATGGTTTTTTATTTTGGCTAAAATCCCTGTAAGTTAATTTCAGATAGAAATAAAAGAAAACAAGAAAAAGAGAAAAACAGATAACTTTAGCTCAATTATTGTAACATACACTGATAACTTCACATGGAAATGTAAGGAGTTAAAATTTTTTTATACAAGTTACTCACAGGTTAAATATTCCTTACTCTTCATTACATAGAATGTTTACCAGTTCATAGTGTAATTTTAGAATAAGAATAATAAGCTCCTTAACCATTAACAACCTCCATTATTATACATTAACATAATACCGTATGATGTAACCCTCCACTCATTTCATTATTCATGTAGTCATCACCTACTCGACATTATGAACATCATAACAGGAAAGGAATCAACATAATCATCTTGACACAATAATCAATCACATCATTTGAACACCAATATACCTTGAAAACCCTGTAGGGTGAAAACCAACAATGTTTAATAATAAGGGAAGGAATCAACATCATCATCTTGACACAATAATCAATGACATCATTTGAACACCAATATACCCTGGAAACCCCGTAGGGTGAAAACTAACAACGTTTGATTTTATTATTAAACGCTTGTGAGGGTGATCAGCCCTCACTCGATGGCTTATAAGGGAGACCATCCCTTAACCATCATTTATAAATCTTACAAGGAAATAAACAAATATCTAGCTTAAAGCCATTACAATAAATATGATAGCATTTACGCTCTGGTCTTCATATCTTCCTATCTTGGTGGCATGGATGCCCTACAATGGACCATCGTACATTGGATCATCCTTTAGCTGGTACTCATCTGTATGAACCATGAATTATTTACTTGCCACCAGGATAAGCATAATGTTCCTTTTGTACATGTCACCATCATTCCCTGCTATGATGCCTTCAACATACATTGATGTCAAGATTCATAAAGTATAATAAATCATTTCATTTATCTATACTATAGTTGCTTCTCCATCTACTCATGTATATTCATGACATGAAAGTAAAATACCTTGACATTCTCTCTTTAACAACACATACTACATATGTGCTAGTTATAAGTAATCACATTAACTAATGTTTCTCTCGCATAAGCACACATTCCTACAAGGCAATAGCTACATCTTCCCAGCATATATTTAGAATAAAACTGATACATTAGTTACGATGTTCGTGCATGCGATTTACATAAATTTAATCAAAATAGCTACCCTTAAGCTATTACTTTTAGTGCATGGAATGCAAGCTAGCATAACAAATGTTTCTCCCATGCATGCAAATGCATATAGATTCCAAAAGAGTCTCCAATGAAGCACATAGCTTCCTTCATGAGTTTTCCCAAAGGAAATCTCAATGCTAGTGAGCATGTAAACATATGTTTTCTTTTTTGTAAAACTATGCAATTAAGAATACAAATAAATGTCTTCTTTTTCAAAGATTATACTTAACAATCATTTCCAATGTAATTTAACACAACATGTTATCTTTCCCACATACAAATATGTATATTCTTTCCAATGAAAGTTAATACATATATTGCATTCCTATGCATGATCTTCTTCCAAAAGGAATTAATATCATAATTATGATAGTATAAAAGTAATCACACAATTTGTTCCTCTAAGAAATTACTAACACCATGGTAATCTATACATGGATTTATGAAATAACTAATATTTACAAACCCCCTGGTAATCTACCCATGGATCCATGAAATAATTAATCTCTACCAATACCATGGTAAACTACCCATGGATCTATTAATTCATTAATCTCTACCTATATCATGGTGTATCTCCAATAACATTATCTGTAACATACGCCAATAAATTCACATGGAAAATGTAAGGAGTTAAGAAAATATTCCTTTGTACATGTCACCATCATTCCCTACTATGATGCCTTCAACATAAAATGATGTCAAGATTCATAAAGTATTAATCAATCATTTCACATATCTGTACTATAGTAGTTTCTCCATCTACTCATGTATATTCATGACAGGCAAGTAAAGTACCTCGACATTCTCCCTTTAACAACACATACCTCATATGTGCTGGTTATAAGTCATCACAATAACTAATTCCTTTGTACACGTCACCATCATTCCCTGCTATGATGCCTTCAACATAAAATTATGTCAAGATTCATAAAGTATTAATCAATCATTTCACATATTTGTACTATAGTAGTTTCTCCATCTACTCATGTATATTCATGACAAGCAAGTAAATTATCTTGACATTCTCCCTTTAACAACACATACCTCATATGTGCTGGTTATAAGTCATCACAATAACTAATGTTTCTGTCGCATAAACACACATTCCTGAAAGTCAATGGCTACATCTCCCAAGATTTTCTTTAAAATGAACCGATACATCAGTTAATATATTTATGCATGTGATTTACATAGATTTAATCAAAATAGCTAACCCTTAAGCTATTACTTTTAATGCATGGAATGCAAGCTAACATAAAAAATGTTGCTCCCATGCATGCAAATGCATATCAAATTCCAAAAGAGTCTCCCTAAAGGAGTGCTTACACAACGAAGCACATAACCTCCTTCACGAGTCTTCCCATAGAAAATATCAATGCTAGTAAGCATTTAAACATATATATATTTTTTTTTTGGTAAAAATATGCAATTAAGAATACAAATACATGTCTTCTTTTTCCAAAGATTGTACTAAAAAATCATATTCAATGTAGTTTAATACTACAAGCTATCTTTCTACATACAAATATGTATATTATTTTTCAATAAAAGTTAATACATATGTTGCATGCTTATGCATGATCTTCCTCCAAAAGGAATTAACATCATAATCATGATAATATAAAAGTAATCACTTAGTTTGTTCATCTAAAGGAATATAACTGATTAGTTCCTTTAACCATGAATTTATTAAATAACTTAACTTTACCAACACCATGGTAATTTATTCATGGATTTATTAAACAACTAATATTTGCAAACACCATGGTAATCTACCCATGGTTTTATGAAATAATTATTCTCCATCAACACCATGGAAAAACTACCCATGGATTTATGAAACTATCCATGGTCTTATTAATTCATTACTATTTACAACATGGTTAATGAATATAAATCTGTGAAAACTTTTCTTTTCTTCTTCATCGCATATGAAGATATTTCAGGAATTACCCTCTTTAATCTATTCAAGAAAATATCTTTTAAAATATAGAGCATGCATATTCTATTTTCTTATTATATAATATTATATAAATATTGATATTAAAGAGTTACCTTCTTTAATCTAATCAAGAAAATATCTTTTGAAAATGAGGTACCATAACTAACCCTTATTCTGGGCATAAGAGTTAGATAGACCTTTTTAAAATAATAACAAAGTTAACATGTAACCCTTGAAAACCCTTGCAAATGAATCAACACAATCAACTTATCTTCTACTCCGAAGATAAAAAAATTCTTTCAAAAATAGTCAACGGTGAATTTGTTTCAATCATATACCAATAAAATAATGAATTACCATTTTCTTGGTATGTGTAACTTATCCAAAGAGATATGAGAAAGATCATTAGTATTATTTCTATTTTCTAATACTATTTTCACAGAAAAACTATATGATATACAATCTTTACTTAGATCTTTCAATTCACAAAGAAAGAGATTATATAATAAATAAATTTACCCAAAATACTTATCTTGGCAGTCCCAATGGTGGAGGCACTTTGTAGTGTTTCTGAGGTCACGGGTTCAACCCCGGACTTCAATACCATTCCTCCATTTTGTCACCATATGCTAACAACCATGCCAACATATTTTTAAATATATGAAAATGTGAATGCCATATAGTTTGTAATTTCATAATATATATATCCCCACACCATGTTAGATATAAACGTTGAAATATCACTCCACGAGCTTTGGTTAACAACCATGCCAACGTGTATTTAATATATGACAATGTGAATGCCATATAGTTTGTCATTTCATAATATATATACGCCCACACCATGTTAGATATAAGCCTTGATTTGGTTTAATGTAATGCTCTTATCCAGTCGACTATTATCAAAGAAAAAAAATAGCAATGTTATCTTACTTACTATTTGTAGAGAGGTAGGCGTAGATTTTAATTTCATTTCTTTTCTGGAAGAAATTGCAGGCGGTCTCGTTCCACACAGACTCCAGCTCCCACACAAGCTAGAGCTCACACACACCGAGACCGAACTAACATCGCCAGGAAGAGGGGTCACCCGATTGAAATTCTTGCGGAGCTTTTCTCCTTCTGCTACGCCTTTGAAACACATCGCCTCCAACTCTCGATTATTAGAGAGTAAAACATAGAAAAGAACACACGGATCCTCAAATCGGGCAGGATGACACCAAGCCTGTGCAAGTGAGAAGATTTCCTCCACTTGCTTCTTAAGCCATCCAGAAAATACTATAACTGTTATCAAGAGTTCGGTTCACCTAAAACTGATTCTTGATTTTCTTTATTAAATAGTTAAATTCAAAATAAATTTACCATAATAATTTACGTAGAGTGAGTAGGTCGGTTACATACTCCCCCCCTTAAGAGAACACCGTCCTCAGTGTGATTCTCTCACTGAAGTTTTTAAACTTATACTCATGATATAATAATATAATCAACCCAAAGGGCTCCTTCCCCTCACAAGGAAACACTTTCTTTTGTTTAAATGCAATTAATTGAAACAATAATGTTTTTATCCATATTCATAAGCATGTATAGCGCAAGAATATTTCATTTCTATTTCTAACTTCTTATTCCTTATTCAATTCATAAAAGTATAGAAAAATATCTATACGAACTTACCATTATTTACCAATTACTATTGGAAGAAATGATGGCTTTTACGCAAGCTCTCATAGAATGGTTGAAAACCCATCAAAACTTCCTGGAAAGAGCCTGTAATGTATGACTAACCATTCAATCACGTTAGTCACATAGTTTCAATCAAATGAAATTAATTGCAACTATCAAACATTATTTCAATATAAAGAGATGTTTTAATCAAAGTACTTCCATAAGTACTTAGAGAGAACCAACCCTCTCATCAATGCATCACGTGCACACTATCTTAGCTCCTGCTAAAGACATCCACATAGTACTTCAAAAGGTACTCAGAGAGCACCTAGCTCTCTAATCGTACCAATGGTCAATCAATGCAGCATAGGCATATCCTAGCATCTGCTAAGACATTCAAATAAATTAGTAATAATATAAATGAACTTATACATTCATTAATTCATTTTCCGAGCGCTAAGCTCCTTTTCTCTTAATATCTACATAGGATATTTACACAATCTTATAAAACTTCATTTTTATATAACACATAACATTTTACTTTACTTGTTTCACTATGAGAAACACAATGGTAAACAAAATGCTCCTCCTAATCCATAGGATCGAGTCATTTTTCACATCCAGACAATCAATCTTTCCATACTAAAAAGTCTTTATACTTATCTAGAAATTTAGTCTTTCAAGCTGTGGTCCTCCCAACCATCAAGTGAGGCTATTATGTCCTCCACTTCCCCCCTAGCTCGAGAATCTGGACAGTGCCATGGGTTGACAGTGTATTCCTCTGTTGTGACCTTAGGATGGCCAATCCAGTCACACTCAGATATTTTTGGCTTTACAAGGGTTGCTGTAAGCTATTTTCAACTGGTCCCAACCAGCTCTAGAAAATACTTCCCCTTTACCAAATTCACAGAATGCATACTCCTCCCCGGGGATCCAACTTTATCCTCAGAGGAGTAGGTAGCTGTCTTTCCACCTATCCCCAACCACTTCCTATGCTTGGAAACATTTTTACCATCAGCTTAGAAAAATTTTCTTTCATTAATTAATTTCAACAAATTAAATAATTTTCTTTATCAACAGTGATGATTTATGTTTTTCTTGCCCGATAAAAGGAAATTAAACAAATTGTCTTTAACTATTTAATACTAGTTAACTTTAATGAAGATGTCATAATTTCCCCCCTGGAAGTAACATACATGTGTTGTACAATATTATTTCTGAAATAACAAAATATTGCAGATTAAAACATGATACTTTAACATTTACTGTTGCAATTCACATTGCAATGTTTGCGATGTTTTATTTTCACAGATTTTCTGTTTCCATTAAGCTACCCATGATTACTATAAGAAACAATTCTAATCGTAAATATGCATTTCTCAAGCACATATTATCTTATGCAATAATTTTAAGTTCCTTCATAAAATGTTGTTATGCATAGAATGTCGTCATGCATAAAAGTATATACAAATATTCATTAATGCGTATGTGTCAATAACGATCAGGGTATGAGTGCAAACATTTCCAATTCCCATAATGTTCTATTCCAATAGACTGACATAAGAAGTAATTATCATAATCACTTGTTCACAACTTTCAAATAGCTTTAATGCATCCATGATGACTCATGCAAACACTAGTCAGTCAACTAGTCATTTAGTTAAGTTTCACAACTTGAACCATTAAGACTTTTGATTCAATTTAATTTTAACACTTTATCATCTTATATAATGACTTTCCTCATCTTTTTCATTCATACATTAGTTTCACACACCATCAATATACACATTCATCTCTTTTAAACTAGTGTACGGTAACTTTAGAAATTTTATTACATGCAAAAACAATTACTTCTTTTCAAACTGAAATGAAAGGTAACTATTTTTCTTTCATGTTTTTTATACTTTCTTTCCTAAAGAAATAAAGCATAATACACATATTAATCTCATATTCATATTCTTATCCGAAAAAAAAGTATATTATAATAACATGTACTTTTTTAAGAACTCTCTTAAATGGAAGCTCATACAATACCATGTATGTAACAATTCATTTTTAAAGGAATAAACATGCATATGAAGAGGCTTCTTAAAATAAAATACTTATCTTTATTTTATTTGAAGAACTTCTCTCTCTACTGCAGTACTCATCCTCATCAGGAAATTCACATTTCTCCTCTACAATAATGTTTTCTTTTAGCAGCATCGACAAGATTTTATAGCATGATTAGATAATACCTTAATCAATAAGTAATCAATCTTTCAATGATCCTTTAACACCTATTCATGTGCATATATAAGATGTGAATGCAATGTCACAACATTCTTTCTTCTAACATCTCTACATTAGTGCGAGTAAGTAATTATTGATTCATGTCACATAACTCCCACATTATTATGAAAATTTTCACACACGCACGCATTCGTACAAAAGTCACTATATCTGTTCAGAAATTCCTTTAATGGAAAATGACACAATGTGCATTCGCTTTACTTAAACTTTTACAAAAGACCCACCACTTCAGATTTTTCTTTTGGAGCATGCAAATAGAATAAAACTAACACATTGGTTGTTGTTCTTATGCATAGAATGCATAAAGATTAATTTCAGAACAGAGTACTTAACATAATCGAGTAGGAAAACTCATGATTCCTCTTCGAGGACACATAAGATAATAGGCATGCAAAAAAGGGTTTTATTTTCCATAAAACTAATGGAATAAAACATAAGAATACATGCCTTATTCTTGGAATATTATACCCACATTGGCCATGTATATATTTCAAGGAAACCAAAACATTACTTCAGTTTTTGTGTACATGTAATTCATATTCTTTTCCAAATAATATTTTCTAAATTATAATAACAAAACATGTTATCATTTTCCACATATAAAATTATGTTCTTTCCAATGAAATCTAATACAACTATTGGATGCCTATGCATGAACTTACTCCAAATGAAACTAACATAATAGTTATGATAGCATAAAGTACTCACATACTCAATAGATCTTCTATCCATGCAAAGAACCTCGTTCCTCTATGATTCTATATGCAAGTTGCTCATGCTTTGCTTCCAATAATTTATCATAGATAGCCTCTTTTATGCAGAAAAACTACGCAATACTAACAAGTTTAACTTAACCTTTGATATACCTAAATCAAGAAGTTCACATAATCCATCTAGCAATGTAGTATATTCAAGAGGTTATTCTTTTCTGTAAAAACAACATAATACTTCCCCAAGAAGCAAGTGTTGTTTTCACACAAGATTCAACATAAACTTTCTCCAAGAAAGTATGATGAGAAACTAACATAGTTCTTCATGACTTCTTTTCTCAAGAAGCTTTAGAAAAATGACCACATACTCTCTTTTTACATAAAATTCCTATGCATGCCTACATATCATTGCACAAGGACTATTGGTATGAAAATACACAAACTTACATATTAAGTAAAACCACGTTTTACTCTATATTTGTCTCTTTCAGTTGCAAGATTTACATGCAAGATTTAATTTCAATATATACATATTTCTCTCAAGAATAATCAAATGTATATTAGTTAAATTTTCAAGCACACACATGTTTCCTTTTCAAGAAACCAAATTCCCAACTCCTTTCAAGGAAACTTCAACACAACAATAGAAGTTTTACCTAAATGGAAAGTACATATCCTTTTTAAAGAAACTCTAACTCAACAGTTATTTACTTTGTAAGCAGTGTATTTTCCATAAATGCAATAACTAGTGTTTCAAGAAAATAAAGATAATAATATTTATCTCTTGAAAATATTTATTCAACGTGGATTAGAGATGCGATGCCTTCCTTCACATACGTGCATTTTATCTTGGATCTCTTAATTTATTTTCGCTAAATTCCAAAGGCGCCAGTTTTGGAACCTTTAGCTTTGATACCACTTGTAACATATGCCAATAACTTCACATGGAAAATGTAAGGAGTTAAAATTTTTTATACAAGTTACTCATGGGTAACTATCCATTCTCTATTAAATATTCCTTACTCATCATTACATAGAATGTTTACCAGTTCATAATGCAACTTTATAAATAAGAATAGTAAACTCTTTAACCATTAACAACCTCCATTACAGTACTTTAACATAATATTGTATAATGTAACCATACATTCATCTCATTACTCCTATAGTCATCACATAATTTCCATTATGAACATCATAACAAGAAAGGAATCAACCTCATCATCTTGACACAATAATCAATCACATCATTGAACACCAATATACCCTAGAAACCCCGTAGGGTGAAAACCAACAACGTTTAATTTTATTATTAAACGCTCGTGAGGGTGATCAGCCCACACTCAATGGCTTATAAGGGAGACCATCCCTTATCCATCGTTTATAAATCTTACAAGGAAATATACAAATATCTAGCTTTAATCCATTCAATAAATATGATACCATTTACCCTCTGGTCTTCATATCTTCATATCTTCACATCTTGGTGGCATGGATGTACCTACAATGGACCATCGTACATTCGACCTTCCTGCAACTCGCACTCATCTGCATGAACATTAATCATTCACCTGCCACCAGGACAAGCATAATTTTCCTTTGTACATGAAAAGCATAATATTCCTTTATACATGTCACCATCATTCCCTACTATGATGCCTTCAACATAGAATGATGTCAAGATTCATAAAGTATTAATCAATCATTTCACATATCTGTACTATAGTAGTTTCTCCATCTACTCATGTATATTCATGACAAGCAAGTAAAGTACCTTGACATTCTCCCTTTAACAAAACATACCTCATATGTGCTGGTTATAAGTCATCAGAATAAATAATGTTTCCGTCGCATAAGCACACATTCCTGCAAGTCAATGGATACATATCCCAAGCTTTTCTTTAAAATAAACTAATACATCATTTAAGATATTTATGCATGTGATTTACATAGCTTTAATAAAAATAGCTAACCCTTAAGCTATTACTTTTAGTGCATGGAATGCAAGCTAACATAACAAATGTTGCTCCCATGCATGCAAATGCTTTTCGAATTCCAAAAGAGTCTCCCTAAAGGAGTGCTTACACAACGAACTACATAACCTCCTTCACGAGTCTTCCCAAAGAAAATCTCAATGTTAGTGAGCATGTAAACATATGTTTTCTTTTTTTGTAAAAATATGCAATTAAGAATACAAATACATGTCTTCTTTTTCCAAATATTGTACTAAACAATCATATTCAATGTACTTTAATACTACAAGCTATCTTTCTACATACAAATATGCATATTATTTGTTAGTAAAAGTTAATACATATGTTGCATACTTATGCATGATCTTCCTCCAAAAGGAATTAACATCATAATCATGATAATATAAAAGTAATCACTTAGTTTGTTCATCTAAAGGAATATAATTGATTAGTTCCTTTAACCATGAATTTATTAAATAACTTAACTTTACCAACACCATGGTAATTTATTCATGGATTTATTAAATAACTAATATTTCCATACACCATGGTAATCTACACATGGTTTTATGAAATAATTATTCTCCATCAACACCATGGAAAAACTACCCATGGATTTATGAAACTATCCATGGTTTTATTAATTCATTACTATTTACAACATGGTTAATGAATATAAATCTGCAAAAACTTCTCTTTTCTTCTTCATCACACATGAATATATTTCAGGAATTACCCTCTTTAATCTATTCAAGAAAATCTCTTTTAAAATATAGAGCATGGATATTCTATTTTCTTATTATAAAATATTATATAAATATTGATATTAAAGAGTTACCCTCTTTAATCTAATAAAGAAAATCTCTTTTGAAAATTAAGTACATAACTAACCCTTATTATGGGCATAATAGTTAGATAGACCTTTTTAAAATAATAACAAAGTTAACATGTAACCATTGCAAACCCTTGCAAAGCAATTAACACAATCGACTTATCTTCTACTCCCAAGATAAAAGTATTCTTTCAAAAATAGTCAACAGTGAATTTGTTTCAATCATATCCCAATAAAATAATGAATTACCATTTTCTTGGTATGTGTAACTTATCCCAAGAGATATGAGAAAGATCATTAATATTCTTTCTATTTTCTAATACTATTTTTGCAGAAAAACTATATGATATATAATATTTACTTAGATCTTTCAGTTCACAAAGAAAGAGATTATATAATAAATAAATTTAGCGAAAATACTTATCTTGGCAGTCCTAATGGTGGAGGCACTTTGTAGTGTGTCTGAGGTCACGGGTTCAACCCCGTACTTCAATACCGTTGGTTTTGTCACCATACGCTAACAACCATGCCAACGTATTTTTAAATATATGAAAATGTGAATGCCATATAGTTTGTAATTTCATAATATATATATCACCACATCATGTTAGATATAAACATTGAAATATCACTCCACGAGCTTTGGTTAACAACCATGCCAACATGTATTTAATATATGACAATGTGAATGCCATATAGTTTGTAATTTCATAATATATATACGCCCACACCATGTTAGATATAAACCTTGATTTGGTTTAATGTAATGCTCTTATCCAGTCGACTATTATCAAATAAAAACAATAGAAATGGTATCTTACTTACTATTTGTAGATAGGTAGGCATAGATTTTAATTTCATTTATTTTCTGGCAGAAGCTGCAGGCGGTCTCATTCCACACAGACTCTAGCTCCCACACAAGCTTGAGCTCACACACACCGAGACCGAACTAACATCGCTAGGGAAATGGGTCACACGATTGAAATTCTTGCGGAGCTTTGCTCCTTCTACTGCACCTTTGAAACACGTCGCCTCTAACTCTCGATTATTACATAGTAAAACATAGAAAAGAAAACACGGCTCCTCAAATTGGGTAGGACGAGACCAAGTCTGTGCGAGTGAGAAGATTTCCTCCACTTTCTTCTTAAGCCATCCAGAAAATACTATAACTGTTATCAAGAATTCGGTTCACCTAAAACTGATTCTTGATTTTCTTTATTAAATAGTTAAAGTCAAAATAAATTTACCATAATAATTTATGTAGAGTGAGTAGGTCGGTTACATTATCCTTCCAAAAGATTTACATAATACTAATCTTTTCAAGAAGTTATTATTTTCAAGAAATCTATAACTTATATTCCTTTTTCCAGTAATTACCAAACATTTTCCTTCGAAGGAATCAAGAAAATAGATATTATTATTCTCTTCAAGAAAAGCTAAATAACATGTAAGCATGTTATTTTTAAGGAAATGAATTGAAATAGAAAGTTAGATACTATTTGCATGCTTATAGTCAAATATCACAATAACTAGAATTAAATCATGTCTTATGCAAAGACACATTTTAGCTTTTTCAAGAAGTAGAATGGTTAATTTCTCATTCACCTAAATTTCTCCAATGTTAATCAAAGAAATTTTCACTTCCTTTATCTTTTAGTAAAGTTCACTATTTCAAGTTAAAGTATATATAAAAAGACATGGTTTCATACCTTAATCTTTCGATATGTAGTTCTAAAATTACCTTAAGAAAGTAATCACTGCATACATTAACCTTTCCTAAAGTCACCACGGTAACTCTATGCTCAAACTATAACCTTTCCCAAAGTCACCATGATAACTCTATGCTCAGACTATCATTCTGTAGCTTGCTTATCAACATCAGATTACCTAAATAACATTCTGAGCAGAAGGAAGGAAAATGCGAAGCGGCGAAGAGAGAGTGGGCATGAAGGTGTGTTTCACAGGTGCAAGAGGATATATCAGATCATGGCTCGTCAAGGAGCTTCTCCAAAGAGGCTACATATTCAACACCTCCAGAAGAAAATCCAAGTATTTTCACATGTATGACAATGGACGAGCTGGGCCTCTACCGTCCCATGTAACCACCCTCCTCTCCTTACCTCAAGAGATCTCCCATAAATAGGAAATATTCATTCAAGAATCATTTTTAAATAAAACCGATTCTTTATAAAACAGTTAAAAGAATGTAACGCAATTATTAGTTACGTGGTTATTTTAGGGATGTTACATACTCCCCCCTTAAGAGAACACCCTCCTTGGTGTTCTTCTCTTGCTGAAACCTAAACTTATACTCATGATATAATAATATAAACAACCCAAAGGGGTCCTTCCCTTTCACAATGAAACACTTTATTTTCCTTAAATGCCATTAATTGAAACAATAATTTTTTTATCCATATTCATAAACATGTGTAGCATGAAGAAAATTTCATTTCTATTTCTAACTGCTTATCCCTTATTCAATTCATAAAAATATATAAAAATCTCTATACGAAGTTACCATTATTTACCAATTACTATTCGATGTAATGATGGCTTTTACGCAAGCTCTCTTAGATGGTTGAACACCCATCAACACTTCCTAGAAACAACCTGTAATGTACAAATAACAATTCAATCACATTAGTCACATAGTTTCAATCAAATGAAAATAATTGCAACTATCAAACATTCTTTCAATATAAAGAGATGTTTTAATCAAAGTACTTCCGCAAGTACTCAGAGAGAACCAACCCTTCTCATTAATGCATCACGTGCACACTGTCTTAGCTCCTGCTAAAGACATCCACACAGTACTTCAAAAAGTACTCAGCGGGCACCTAACTCTCTAATCATACCAATGGTCAATCCATGCACCATATGCATATCCTAGAATCTGCTAAGACATTCAAACAAATTAGTAATAATATAAATGAACTTATACATTCATTAATTCATTTTCCGAGCGCTAAGCTCCTTTTCTCTTAATATTTACATATGATATTTACACAATCTTATAAAACTTCATTTTAATACAACACATAACTTTTCACGTAACTTGTTCCACTATGAGAACCATAAAGGTAAACAAAATGCTCCTCCTAATCCATAGGATCGAGTCATTTTTCACATCGAGACAATCAATCTTTCCACACTAAAAATTATTTATACTTATCTGGAAATTTAGTCTTTCAAGATGTGGTCCTCACAACCATCAAGGGAGGCTATTATGTCCTCCACTTGCCCCTAGCTCCAAAATCTGGACGGTGCCACGGGTTAACAGTGGAAATAATTCTCTTTCTGTTATGACCTCTCGATGGCCAATCCAGTCAAACTCAGAAATTCTGGCTTTACAAGGGTTGCTGTGAGTTATTTTCAACTGATCACAAACAGCTCTAGAAAATACTCCCGTTTACCACTTTGCACAGAATCCCTACTCCTCCTCTGGGATTCAGCTTTATCCTCAGAGGAATAGGTAACTGTCTTTCCAACTATCTCGAACCACCTCGTATTCTTGGAAATATTTTTACCATCAACTTAAAAAGATTTTTTATTTTCATTAATTAATTTCAGAAAATTAAATAATTTGCTTTATCAACAGTGATGATTTAGGTTTTTCTTTCTAGATAAATGAAAATTAAACAAATTGTCTTTAACTAGTTAATACTAGTTAACTTTAACGAAGCTATCACAACTTCCCCCTGGAAGTAACATACATGTGTTGTACATTAGTATTTCCTAAATAACAAAATCATGCACATTAAAACATGATACTTTAACATTTACTGTTGTAATTCACATTGCAATGTTTTCAATGTTTTATTTTAACAGATTTTCTATTTCCATCAAGCTACCCATGCTTACTATAAGAAACAATGCTAATCGTAAATATGCATTTCTCAAGCACATATTATCTTACGCAATTATTTTAATTTCTTGCACAAAATGTTGTCAGACATACAATGTCGTCATACCTAAAAGTATATATAAATATTCATTAATACGCATGTGTCAATAATGATTAGGGTATGAGTGCAAACATTTCCAATTCCCATAATGTTCTATTCTAACAGACTGACACACGAAATAATTATCATAATCACTTGTTCACAACTTTCAAATAGCTTTAGTCAAAATCGATTCGTGCATATAACTTTCATTAGTTATTCATTCATAACTAATCAATGATATTAATAATTTTAATGAATCAATGACACGAGTAACTCTAAAACTAGTCATTCCATACCACTAAAAATCTTAATGCATCTATGACGACTCATGCAAAAACTAGTCAGTCAACTAGTCATCATAGTTAAGTCTCACAACATGACCCATTAAGAGGCTTCATTCAATTTAATTTAATTTTAACACTCTATCATTTTATATAAGGAATTTCCTCATATTTTTCATTCATGCATTAGCTTCACACACCATCACTATACACATTCATCTTTTTAAAGTAGTGCATGGTAACTTTAGAAATTTTATTGCATGCAAAAACAACTACTTCTTTTCAAACTCAAATGAAAGGTAACTATTTTTATTTCATGCTTTTTATACTTTCTTTCCTAAAGAAATAAAGCATAATACATATATTAATCTCATATGCATATTCTTATCCGGAAAAAAGTATATTATAATAGCATGCACTTTTTTTAATAATTCTCTTAAATGGAAGATAATCTCATGCAATGCCATGTATATAACAATTCATTTTTAAAGGAAATCAACATGCATATGCATATACTTCTTAAAATAAAATAAAATAAAATACTTATCTTTATTTCATTTGAAGAACTTCTCTCCCTACTGCAGTACTCATCCCCATCAGGAAATTCACATTTCTCCTCTACAACAATGTTTTCTTTTAGCAGTATCGACAAGATTTTATAGCACGATTAGATAAAACCTTAATCAATAAATAATCAATCTTTGAGTGATCCTTTAACACCTATTCATGTGCATATATGAGATGTGAATACAATGTCACAACATGCTTTCTTCTAACATCTCTACATTAGTGTGAGTAAGTAATTATCAATTCATGTCAAATAACTCCCACATTATTATGACATTTTTCACACACGCACACATTCGTACAAGACAAATCACTATATCTGTTAAGAAATTCCTTTAATGGAAAATGACACAATGTGCATTCGCTTTACTTAAACTTTAACAAAAGAACCACCACTTCAGATTTTGCCTTTGGAACATGCAAATATAATAAAGCTAACACATTGGTTGTTGTTCCTATGCATACCATGCATAAAGATTAATTTCCCAACAGAGTACTTAACATAATCGAGTAGGCAAACTCATGATTCCTCTTCGAGGACACATAACATAATAGGCATGCAAAACATGGTTTTCTTTTCCATAAAACTAATGGAATAAAACATAAGAATACATACCTTATTCTCGAAATATTATACCCACATTAGCCATGTATATATTTCAAGGAAACCAAAACATTACTTTAGTTTTTGTACATGTAATTCATCTTCTTTGCCAAAGAATCTTTTCTAAAGTATGATAACAAAACATGTTATCATTTTCCACATATAAACTTATGTTCTTTTCGATGAAATATAATACAGCTATTGGATGCCTTTGCATGAACTTACTCCAAATGAAACTAACATAATAGTTATGATAGCATAAAGTACTCACATACTCAATAGATCTTCTATCCATGCAAAGAACCTTGTTCCTCTATGATTCTACATGCAAGTTGCTCATGCTTTGCTTCCAATAATTTACCATAGATAGCCTCTTTTATGCATAAAAACTACGCAACACTAACAAGGTTAACTTAACCTTTCATATACCTAAATCAAGAAGTTGACATAATCCATTTAGCAATGTAGTATATTCAAGAGGTTATTCTCTTTAGCCTATATTTATTTTCAAGAAAAGAACTTGGATTCCTTATCATTTAACACACAAAGTACGAAATCCCTTTTAAAAGAAATCAAGCTTCCTATCTTTTCTTAAATAAGATATATATAAAGGCAAGCAAGTTTACTTATTTATGTTTTACTACTACTCACACCTTTCAAGATACATACTAGTAATCTTTGCAAGAACTCACATGGGTTCTTCTCAGCAAAACTAGCATAGTAGTTTGGTCTTTTACCATGGTATATCTCTAGGAATAATATATTTCTAAAACATTAACATAATAGAAATATTTTCAAGAACTTACATTGTAAGTTTGTCTTTACGTACATGGAAAAGATATATCCTTTTTAAAGAAACTATAACTTCATTGCTATTTACTTTGTATGTATTCTATTTTAAATAAATGCAATAACTATTGTTTCAAGAAAGAAAATATAATAATACTTATCTCTTGAAACTCATTGTGCGATGCCTTCCTTCATAGACGCGCATTTCATCTCTGATATCTTTAGAATCGGCTTATTTTATATGACAACACAGGTGAGTCTAATTTTATTTTCTCTTAACAAATCCCAAAGGCACCAGTGTTGCAACCTTTAGCTCTAATACCACTTGTAACATACACCGATAACTTCACATGGAAATGTAAGGAGTTAAAAAAAAATTATACAAGTTACTCATGGGTTAAATATTCCGTACTCTTCATTACATAGAATGTTTACCAGTTCATAGTGTAATTTTATAAAAAGTAATAATAAGCTTCTTAACCATTAACAACCTCCGTTACTATACATTAGCATAATACTGTATGATGTAACCTTCCACTCATTTCATTATTCATGTAGTCATCACCTACTCAGCATTATGAACATCATAACAGGAAAGGAATCAACATCATCATCTTGACACAACAATCAATCACATTATTTGAACACCAATATACCCTGGAAACCCTGTAGGGTGAAAACCAGCAACATTTAATTTTATTATTAAACACTCGTGAGGGTGATCAGCCCACACTCAATGGCTTATAAGGGAGACCATCCCTTAACCATCATTTATAAATCTTACAAGGAAATAAACAAATTTCTACCTTAAAGCCATTAAAATAAATATGATATCATTTACCCTCTGGTATTCATATCTTCATATCTTGGTGGCACGGATGCCCTACAATGGACCATCGTACATTGGATCATCCTGTAGCCCGTACTCATCTGTATGAACCATGAATCATTTACCTGCCACCGGGATAAGCATAATATTCCTTTGTACATGTCACCATCATTCCCTGCTATGATGCCTTCAACATACATTGATGTCAAGATTCATAAAGTATAATAAATCATTTCATATATATATACTATAGTAGCTTCTCCATCTACTCATGCATATTCATGACATGAAAGTAAAATACCTTGACATTCTCTCTTTAACAACACATACTGCATATGTGCTAGTTATAAGTAATCGCATTAACTAATGTTTCTCTCGCATAAGCACACATTCGTACAAGGCAATAGCTACATCTTTCGAGCATATAATTAGAATAAAACTGATACATTAGTTACGATATTCGTGCATGTGATTTACATAAATTTAATCAAAATAGCTACGCTTAAGCTATTACTTTTAGTGCATGGAATGCAAGCTAACATAACAAATGTTGCTCCCATGCATGCAAATGCATATAGATTCCAAAATATTCTCCAACAAAGCACATAGCTTCCTTCACGATTTTTCCCAAAGGAAATCTCAATGCTGGTGAGCATGTAAACATATGTTTTCTTTTTTGTAAAACTATGCAATTAAGAATGCAAATACATATCTTCTTTTTCAAAGATTATACTTAACAATCATTTCCAATGTAATTTAACACAACATGCTATCTTTCCCACATACAATTATGTATATTCTTTCCAATGAAAGTTAATACATATATTTCATGCCTATGCATGATCTTCTTCCAAAAGGAATTAACATCATAATCATGATAATATAAAAGTAATCAGACAATTTGTTCCTCTAAGAAATATAACTGAATAGTTCCTTTATCCGTGGATTTATAACCAATCCTTACTAACACCATGGTAATCTATTCATGGATTTATGAAATAACTAATATTTACAAACCACCTAGTAATCTACCCATGGATTTATGAAATAATTAATCTCTACCAATACCATGGTATACTACCCATGGATTTATTAATTCATTAATCTCTACCAATATCATGGTATATCTCCAATAACATTATCCTTCTAAAAGATTGACATAATATTAAAGTTATTATTTTCAAGAAATTTATAACCTATATTCCTTTTTCCAGTAATTACCAAACATGTTCCTTCCAAGGAATCAAGAAAATATATATTATTATTCTCTTCACGAAAAGCTAAATAACATGCAAGCATGTTATTTTCAAGGAAATGAATTGAAATAGCAAGTTAGATACTATTTGCACGCTTATAGTCAAATACCACAATAACTAGAATTAAATCATGTCTGGTGCAAAGACACATTTTAGCTTTTTCAAGAAGTAGAATGGTTAATTTCTCATTCACCTAAATTTCTCCAAAATTAATCGAAGCAAGTTTCACTTCCTTTATCATTTAGTAAAGTTCACTATTTCAAGTTAAAGTATATATAAAAAGACATGGTTGCATACCTTGATATTTCGGATATGCAGTTCTAAAAGTACCTTAAGAAAAGTAATCACTGCATACATTAACCTTTCCCAAAGTCACAACGGTAACTCTACACTCAAATTATAACCTTTCCCAAAGTCACCGCGATAACTCTGCACTCAAACTATCATTTTGTAGCTTTCTTATCAACATCAGATTGCCTAAATAACGTTCTAAGCAGAAGGAAGGAAAATGCAAAGCGGCAAAGAGAGAGTGGGCATGAAGGTGTGTGTCACAGGTGCAAGAGGATATATCAGATCATGGCTCGTCAAGGAGCTTCTCAAAAGAGGCTACACTGTCAACGCCTCCAAAAGAAAATCCAAGTATGTTCACGCGCATGACAATGCACGAGCTGGGCCTCTGCCATCCCATGTAACCACCCTCCTCTCCTTACCTCAAGAGATCTCCCGTAAATAGGAAATATTCATTCAAGAATCAGTTTTAAATCAAACCGATTCTTTATAAAAAAGTTAAAAGACAATAACGTAATTATTAGTTACGTGGTTATTTTAGGGATGTTACAATTATATAATTTATATTTTAATATACTTGAAAAAACAGTAGATCATTGAAATTGATAAATAAATATATTTAGAAAATCAACTTTAATATTTTAATAATAATTTCAAGTTCATGAAAGATGACTATCAATTAAAAAATGCTTATTGCTGGAATAATTAATTTTTTATAATCACTTTTTTTAATATTCATTATTATTTTAGATAAATATAAATAAAATAGAGATATTTTAATTTTAATTTAATTATTATTTAAAAAAATTATAGAAATTATTTTACTTACATTTTTTTAACACAAAATTAATCAACAATTATAATTTTATTATTATTATTTAATTTTAAATATCATTATATTTTATTAATTTTTACTTATTGTAATTTTTTCAATTTAATAGGTATTATAATTGAGAAATGGAAAATAAATAAAATGGATATATTAATTTCGTTTTGGTTTAAAATTTAATATATATCTTTAAGGCCTTTATTTCTTCCTAATTAGATAAAAAGAATTATAAAAGAAAAAGTATATAATTTTTTAGAATTTAAAATATTTCCATTATTATATTTTTTTTTAACTTGCAATGGTTTTTATAAAGAAGAATAAGATACAATTATTTTGATTAATATAAACAATAAAAATTATATTTATAGATTATAATGAAATATATTTTGCAATATTATACATATCTATTCTATTGGAAAAAAAAGACTACATACTATATATATATATATATATATATATATATATATATATATATATATATATAACTAAAACTAATATTTATATTAATAATTCAAATAGTTACAATTTATATAATGAGTTGTCTTTAGTGTGACTTTTGAAGGTTTTTTTATGTGGATTTTTCTGGTCTAATTTCTCTAAAATCCGGCAAGAATTCATTGAAAACATAAGTTTCATGGGTAATCTTGCACAATAGAAGTACCCTAGGGGATTTTTAGGGTGTTGAATCCATATATAAAGTAAAAAAAGCAGTTTAAATAATGTATTAGTGATAAATAGTCTAGAGCCTTGGATAGAACATTGTTAAGGCACTCCTTCATGTGAAGTCATTGGTTCAATTCCTACCAAGCTTACAAAACAAAATATATTAATGATAAATACAACATATACACTAACAATTATAATATGCTATATTATATTATAATATTTAAAGTTATTACGATGATTAATATAATATCCTATTAGAAAATATTAATTAATTTTATTAAAGAATTTACCAATTATTATAATATATTATTTAAATGACATAATATTTTAAAATATATTAAACTAAATTGAAATAAAATTATGTTAATTTTGAAAAAAATTCAATATTTTTTTGCTAATAAAATATTATTTTAAAATAAAAAAACTACTATTATCATATTATAATAAATAATTTTAAAAAATATATATTTAAAGATCAAATTTAAACAAACACACACACACACACACACACACACAAATATATATCCTTATACTGATTGTTGGAAGCTGAATGTTGTTGAGGGAACGGAAAGTGAAAATGGTGAAAATGGCGGAGATTGGAAGGGTTCTAGGGTAACCACCTTAGGGTGGTCAAGCTCCGGTCCATGTAGGGAAAATGGCGGGATGAGTGACAACACTTGGCCCCCACCTCTTTAACACTTGTAAAAAAAAATTAAGTGTCGGGTTTTGTGCTTGCTTGGTTTTGGTTTATGCTCCATGTGGTGGGTTTTCTTGACTCTCTTCACCCTTTCCTCTAGCTTCAGTGGGTTTTTTAGTTTATTTTGTAGATATAAAAAAGGATAACTGTTTAACTTGGTTAGGGTTGTAATCAGTTGGGGTTACAAGGATCACATGTGGCGGGGGAGCTTTCCAAAATTTTTTTTTCTATTTTTATTATTCTTCCATGTGCCTACAATGGGACTTACTATTTTCTTCGGTCGAATATGATGATAAAATCAGAGGAATGTGTAGACCTGGACTGGGAAGTAGTGGACATTGTAATGGTATGGGGTATGGATCTAACTCAGAAAATCTTTGTGAAGGTGGCTCTTCCACTTCGTTCTCCTCACGAGATGTGGAAGGAGGAAAGTATGTTGTGGGATTTAGTGGATGAGTATGGTCTCATGGGGGCAGCTAACTTCGGCCTTAACAAAGGGGTTGGTGGTGGTCCTGATAATAGACCACAGGAAGAGCTGGTGGTTTCAGTTTTCGTGGGAGATAGACTGGAAGCGCGTCCAGTGGAAATGATAAGTACTCTACAAAACCATTTTTTTGTTTCAGTTGGGAGGAATAGAGTACATTGAGTTTGGAAGTGGTATGGTTCCAAGTGTGGGCATAAAATCATGCTTAATCGACTTTGGAGATTCGAATGGGTTCCTGGGGAAACCTTCTACCGGGGGTTTAAGGCTATGGGGTTTTGAAAATGTACAATAGGAGGTTGGGTTTGGCATTGAACAGACCTATCTCTGTAATGAGGTTCATTGGAAATGCACCCAAAGGACAGTGGGAATTTTCAGGAGCTAGTCCACGAAGCTCTATAAAAGGGGGTTTCTTGGGAGGGTGCGAGGTTACAGTATTAGTGTGCCAAGCCATCAGAGGAGGATAAAATTGTCAATACCAGGAAGGAAAGTGTGGTTTAGATCAAGATTTTGCTGTAAAGCTGGTAGAGGTTTTGTTGGTTAATAGTGTGGATAATGCTGGAGTGGAGATAGGGGATGGGCCTAATGGGAGTCTTGAAAGGAATATGGAGGATGATGTGGAGTTCTTACTATTTTCTGAACTTGGTCGGTAGATGGGATTAAAAAAGGAAGAAAGGAAAATTCATAAAAAAAATTTGGAGTGCCCGCATATGATTTTAGGTGTGGACATTTAACTATATAGGGAAATGGCAACATCAGAGTCTATTTTGGTGGGTATAGCTTGAGGGAAATTATTTTCCGTATAGTTTATAACTGAGTGGATCAAGAAATCCTACGATGGAGGTGATAACCCTGTCAAAGGATTGGTTCATGATTAAATTTGTGAACATAGAGACCCTAGAATGGGTGCTTTCTCATTATTGGAGGTTTGGAATTTCACCGATTCTATTGAAATGATGGTCGTCCATTTTTTATGCGAAGAGGGAAAGAGTGGTTGAGATTTTAGTGTGGGTGCGACTGTCGGCACTGCCGCCACACTTATGGAATCTGGATGTCTTTAAGGCTATAAGGAACAATATAGGTATCTTCTTGGAAAAGGTTATGATATATTTGGAGACAAAGGTATGAAATGTGGCTCGTATATTGGTCTACCTTATTCCTCGTGAAGGTTTGGTGGAGAAAACTCAATTGCATTTTGAAGGGAATTCCTTTTTTCAGATAATTTATTATGAGCACCTACCATTCCAGTGTCATAGATGCCACAAGCATGGGTAATTGACCAGAGACTTCCCCCTGGGTCTTAGCCAAAGGCGACAACATAGGAGTGCCAACAGGAATGTTTTCGGGGCTCAAAAAGAACAACTAGATGATGAATATCTGGTACAGATGTACGAGGTGGGACAACATTAGGAGGACGGGCCGAGATTGATGGAAGGGTTGAAATTTCAGCTAGAGAAATTGGATATTACCCCTATAAGTCTATTCAGTTAGGTTCCGGACCACTATGCCACTGTGGAAGCCTCAACAATTTTAACGGGTATTAACTCTCAATCCTCTCCATCTGTTATTGATACTCTTGATAATTTATTGCATGTCATAAAATCACCTGGTCCTTCCAGCCTCAAGAAAAAGAGCCACAATGTATCAATAATTTTTCAAAGGCCATGGACAATGTTATCACTACTATCCCAAAGTTAACCATTGACACCTTTCCTTATAATCTGCAGCCGAGGGATAAAAATGTATTGCCTATGGAGGAATTTTGGGGACTGGGAGGTCTCCCTATGTCTATGAAACCCAAAAAATCAAGTGGTTGTAAAACTAATATCTCAAAGCTACAACTAAAAGCTATGATTGATATCACAAATGTGAAACAAATTTCTTTGAAAGGGGTGCTTAGAGTAACGCAATCCACTGTTCAGGTTTCAAAATTATTTTATTGTCCTTAATTGTAGATGATTTTCTAGCACCCAAAAGAAACTAGCTTTAAAATCCCCTTTCCTAAACTATAAACATGAGTTGATTATGGTTCAAGAGACTTTGGGTCAGGGAGACTCGGTAATGGCATCACTTTCAAAAATTCTTCCAGTTTGGTCTTTTGTTGCCTTGGATGCCGAAGGAATATCTAGAGGAATATATCCAGGGATTAGGGACAGTAACATAAAACTGAAAAAATCAAGGGTATCTGATCATGTCATTAGAGCATTTGTTTTTTCATTTGAACTGGCTATGGATCTCACATTTGTAAATATTTATGGTCCCTTTCAGGAGAGGTTAGGTTTCTAGAACAACCTTCTCTCAAAGTCTTTTATGCATGCCCATAATTTGGTAGTTGGTGGTGATCTTAAATTCTCCCTTGGTTTGGCTAAAACATGGAGTCCTCTAGCCCAAGCTGACCCTCTTGCAGATTTTTTCCTAAACAAACTTAGAGAAGTGATATTAATTGAGAAAAAATTAATAAAAATCATTCCCATGTGGAGGAATGCACATGGGGCCAAGAGGTTGCAAAAATTTCTCTTTAATGAAGATTTCTCTATTTTGTTGTTTGGATTTAGTAAATGGGTTGGACTTGGAGGGGAATCATACCATCTCCCTATTCTCATGGAGTTGACAGGTCCAAACAAGAATCTTGGTGTGCCTTTTAATTTTAATTCAGGTTCGCTAAAGGACATTGAATATATAAATATTGTTAATGAAACTTGGAGCCCTATGGAGAGATCAGATTCCAGATATTTTTCTTTGTCCTTTATGAGTAACCTGAATCGACTAAAAAAGGTGACTATAACATGGGCTAAAGATAAATTAAAAAGGGATGAGCTTACCCTATAAGAGAGTGGGGAAGAATTGGGAAGAATGGAGAGTTTGGAAGCAGATGTCTATGAGAATGAGGTAAAGAGGGATAAAATAAAAGCTCTTGAGTCTAAGAGGAGGAAGATTTTAGTTGATAAAGAAGAACATTAGTGATTAAAAAGTTAGGAAATATGGATTCTAGCTAGGGACGAAAACATAATTTTTTTTCCAAAATTATGCTAAAGGGAGAAAAAACTCCAATACTTTTAGGGAACTAGATAAGCCAGGTGGAGGAAAGGTAAAAAATTTCAATGAGATAGAATTAATGGGGAAAGATCACTTCAAATATATCTCTAGGGCCCTTGAGGGTTCCACTATTGTTGAGGTGATTAGGGTTGCAAAGAATTGTCCTAGATATACCAAAGACGAAGACATTATGGATTTAATTGCTCTTGTTTCGAGGCAGGAAGTGAAAAATGTACTTAAGTCCATGCAAAAACATAAGAGTCTTGGGCCTGGTGGCTAAACTGTGGAATTTTTTCAACATTTCTTTGAGTTGGTTAGGGAGGAATTGGCGGGAGAGGTGGAGGAATCCAAAATTAAGGGGTTTTTTCATGAACCTTTCAAATCAACCTCTCTAACAATTATTCATAAATAGGATTCACCTTATTCATAAATATGATTCACCTTCCTCCTCATGCAATTGTATATACAAAATAATTGTAGAAATTATTACTACGAGATTGGAACCAATTCTTTCTCGAAACATTTCTAAAGAACAGTTTGGTTTTTTGAATGGCAGGTAGATTCATGAAGCAATTGGGGTGGCCCAGGAATCAATGCGCAGGAAAGGTAAAAAAGGATGATTGTAAAAATTAACCTTTCAAAAGCATATGATAGGATGAACTAGATTTATTTGAGATTACTATTGACTCACCTGGGATCTGGTATTGATTTTGTAAACTAGATAATGGGTTGTATCTCAAATGTGTCCTTTGTTGTTCTTATCAATGGAGTTGCTTCTTCATTTTTCCAGACTCAGAGAGGGCTCAAACAAGAGTGCCCGTTATCACCTATTTTATTCCTTCTAGCAGCCAATGACATAGTTAACTTATAATTATGGCTAAAATAAGAGGAGATCTTAAAGGCATAGAAGTTTCTATAAATATGTTTATTACACATTTGCTTTATATGGATGACACTCTCCTTTTTGGAAATGGGAAGAGGGAGGAAGTTGCTAAAAATTTCACTAGACCTATTTTTGAAAGCTACTGGTATGATCATACATTCTCAGAAATATTCATTACTATATGTTGTTGTATTAAGGCCAGACCTTGAAAGGATAAAAAATTTCTTCCATTTTGATTTTCAACCTATAGGAGCTTACCTGAAGTACCTGGGGTTCTATTTGAAACTAGACACATATAGAAAACATGATTGGTTTTGGCTTGTGTAAAAAATTGATAATCATTTAAACCTATGGAGTTATAAGTGGCTCTCTAGAGCAGGAAGATTGGATCTCATTAAGTATATATTTATGGCAATATTGGTGCGTTGGATATCTATGTCTTGCGTCCCAAAAGGAATCCTTCTCAAGATAAGGAAAATATGCAGTCGTTTCTTATGGGCTGGGAAAAAAGTAGGAATATGTAATTCCATGGATGGCATGAGAAACAAATATCGGACCAAAGGAATGGGGAGATTGGGGTATAACAACATCAATACATTCAAAAAAAATTGAAGTGTCTTATTGCAACATTTGTATCCTTTTTTTCTAGATGAGTAATCAAGAATAATTCCTTCATCTTCTCTAGCTTCAAACTTACCAAGTTTTTCATCATTATTTTTCATGAAACATTTACTTCCAAATACCCTAAACTGATTTACAGTAGGAGGCTTACCATACCAAACTTCATAAGGAGTTTTATTGCTATTTACTCAAACTTGACCTTTGTTGATAATATTTACTCCATTATGGGCTACTTCACCCAGAAGGTGTTAGGTGCTCCAGACTAATCAGGCATAATACAAGAATTTTTTTGAAATGTTCTATTCATCCTTTTTTCCACGCCATTTTTTTGAGGAGTTATTGCTACAAAAAATTCGATTTTGATGCCATCTTTTTCACAAAAATCAAAAAATTCATCTGATATGTATTCTCCTCCTCTGTCAAATCCGAGACATTTTTTTTTTATATATAACTCATTTTCAGCTAATGCTTTAAAGGCTTTGAATTTATCAAATTCTTCTTCTTTTTATTTCAATAAACGATCTAGCACATTCTACAAAATTCATCAATAATAAGATATAGTATTTATCTCCTTGAGGTGAATTTTTGATACTGGATCGCACAAATCAGTATGTATAAGTTCAATAGGCTTACTTGTTGATCCTTCTTTGGCATTTAATTGAACCCTGGTTTTCTTACTGAATTGACATGACTTGCATATGGTGCTTTCTGGCAAGGTGATGCTGGGAAAATCATGAACAACTTTGAGTTTTCTTGATTTGTGTAGTTGAGAGAATCCTAGATGTCCATACCTTTTGTGCCATAACTATTATTACTTTGATTTTCCTAAATAAATTTTTTCTTGGATGCCTCTCAATACATTAATATTACTTGGAGTTATTGTTCCCTTTATTATGGTCTTCCATGTGTCAATTTCACGAACCACACCTTCTTCTGATCTTAAGAAAAACTCATTTCCTTGGTCACACATTGTGCTAACACTTAGCAAGTCGTTCTTTAATCCACCAATGAAAATAAAATTGTCAACTTTAACATTTTCTTTTAGAAAAACAGATCCTTTACCTTTAATAATATAAGGCGAGACATTTCCAAAATTAGCATTCTTTTCTATCTCTAATGCCTTGTATGAAATGTGTTTATCTTTATCACCTGTCATGTGTTTTGAGCATACGATGTCAATGTACCATTGATTCTTGACATTTTGCAAACAATTCTATGCCACAACTTTCATATTCTAGGTACTACCTTTTCCATACCTTAGAATTTGTTGATATTTTATTCTTTTGAAATGTTGGCTATAACTTTCTCCTGCATTCAGATTCCTCATGTCCAAAGTTATTTTAAAATGAGCATTAAAACTTATCATTAAGAGGTGAGAAATTATTGTAGGTATTTTTCTATGAGTTGATTATTTAAAGTATGTATGGCTACCATTTTTTTTACTCTAAACATACTTTAAGCTAAGTGATTTCTTCAATGAAAAAACCCTTTTCCTCTAAAGAATCCACAGATTTGTCATCAAACTCATTATTACTTCTTTCAAATTCCATAAGTAATTTAAGATCTTGATCAAAATCTCCTTCTTCACTATTTGACCAATCATCACTATCTTCATCACTATAATAACTTTTCTTATTTTCAAACCCTTTCATATTTCATTTTGTAATTTTACTCCTCTTTTCATGGTTTTTTTTATAAGGACACTTAGCAACATAATTAAAAACTCTACCATAAGCAAATAGCTTGAAGTGAAGCTTACCTCTAAACCTTTTGCTGACTAGATGGAGTTTATTTACAAAATTTACCTCATGTTCTTATGATATATAACTTGATTCCCTGTGTTATTCCTTTTCCTTTCATCTTGCAGTTGCTTTGAATGCAACTTCTCTGATTTATGAGGGACCTCCTTTTCTCATTTCAAAGGAAGTTAGGATCCTATGAAGTTGTACAAATATAAGGTTGTAAAGATCCTGCTTTTCCTCAATGGTAGATGTTGGGTGACAAAAGGTGCCTTTTAAAACTCCTAATTATCCCACATTAATCATCGATTTGGGAAAGTCCTCTTATTTCAAGAGTATACACAGTATGTGGCTGCTATTAATTCATAGAGTAATGTTTCCTAAATTGTAGTACATATCTTGAAACAAGAATAAATGGAAGCATCTGATAAAATCAAAATGAAATTATTAAAAGGAATAGTGAAGCTCTATCTTCTACTGAAATCAAACCTTACAACAATTCAAGAAATAACATCATCAGTTGAGAGCACAGTAATAATAACTCACCTCTACTTAGCTGATTCAATCTAAACTATACTAAATCTCTACACAACATTCAAGATAGGAATGATATCACTTCTGAGAGTCTAATAGCAATAATAAAACTCTTGCAGATGATTAAATCAATATAATGCATTGTTTATATGATGTGCACTGTAATGAAAAAACTGACATCAAATGTTAATGATGTACATCAGCACAGAACATATATTATTTTTATATAAGAAAGTAATGACAGCTAATGAAATAAACTCACAGAAACAAGGAATTATCAACCAAACCAACTCTAACAGATTCGTAAATATAACACAAGGAAGCAATTAACTTCAACAAAGGCTGAGCCCTTAGCTTCCAATGAGCACTGCTAAATTACTTATGATAATGCGAGAGAACAAAAACTTCAATTATATATTAATCATCGAACTTTAGTAACATTACAGTATAATCTTGTTCTCGAACGATGCAATCTGTAATTAAACTTACAACTTGAGAAATAATAGAGGTTCTCCATTTCTTCCTATAATCACTTTCTTTTATAATCAGAAAGGGTAAAAAGTAAATAATAAATGCGATCCCTCAGGATCTCCCGATCCTGAGGGATTGCCAACTGATTTCTAACTTAAGACATCTTTTCTACTTCGTGCTGGTTCCTCTGATTTGTTCTTAGCCTTGTCCGCAACCGACGTGTTCCCTCCTTTTCTTGTCATATTCTACTGTCCCAATGTCATGGAACAGCAATCGTTCCTTTATCACTTTCCTACATAGAAAAAGGTAAGAGTTAGCTAAATCATAACTGCAAAAAATTCCTTCATTTCTCACCATAATTCCTCAATATATTAATGCATTAAGATATGAAAAAGATAAGAATCAAGGAAAACGATGATGAAATTAGTAGTAAATACGTACCCATTTTGTAAATTAACATACTCGACTGCCTACCATGTTTCATGTCCTCATGAAAAGAAATGATTTTGAAGGAGTGCAGTTAACGAGTAAGCCGGATAAGGGGCATCAAAAATTGGTCTGGAACCACGCTGTTCAGCTAAGATTGCAAAAGCGGTTCCTTCCTTACCTTCAGGAAATTAATAGATGCCCTTGTAACCTTCAGGAGGATACCAAATGATGGGACTATGAATCCAACATCCTAACCAATAGGGTCCTTCTCTTAAAGTGAGGTTGTTATATGTGATAAAACAGGCTATAGCTGCTTTAAAATTTTGGTAATTAAATGGTTCCCTATTTTGCACACTACTAATAGAGATTGTCCATCTAAGATTGGATGCAGTCAGAGAGGTTTCTCTAATGGATTGAAAATATGATACTCCATTTTGTACAATCTCTCTATGAATAGGCCCTAAGGTTTTAATTACCTCTTCCCTTTTCATCAGACTCTTGTGGTTGGCAAGCATTTGGAAAGGGTGCTTGGGCTCACTTCTTACCCATAGATCCAATATATGATCTTGTCTTTGGAAGGCGTTACGGTCTTTGAACAATTTAGTCTGATTAACTGCAAACGAAATAAAGGCCTGGAATTGGACATCTCCAAAAAAAGGGTTAGGGTTCTTGTCTACCTCATCCGCTAATACAAAATTGTGTAGGAAAACTTCACAGAGAAACCTTTTAACCTTTACACCATGTTGTTTGCAATAATTTATAAAATCTTCAACTTTTTTAATTCAATTGGTTTTCCAACTCTTACAGCTTTAATTTTCAACGGCAAGTATCTCTCTAACAAAAACAAGGAATAGTTAGTGGCGAGAGCCCTACATGCCAAGAAATTTGTATATAATGAGCATATGGTATCTGTCTGAGCTATGAACCTATCTAATCTAAGCTCGATTCTCTCTATTTTATCCTCTAATTTTTTGTATCCATCGAAGGTCTCGCTCTCTATCAAATTCATTTCTTGAAGCTGCCTTTGCAATGCTTGATATCTTTGCTAGGGAACAATTTCCTGTTCAAGTCGTTCTAATGCGAGCCAAGCCTGTGCTAACTCTTTCTGAAGATTCAGAATAATGTGATCGTCGTGTGTCATGATGTATTTAGCTTGTATGCTTATCTGAGTCTCTTTATCATGGGAGGTCCAAGCCTCTGCCTGAGTAGCCGTGCTATGAGAGGGTACATCCTCTATTTGAGTATCTATATCTACAAAAATTTCATGTTGTTCTTCTTTAATGATGACTAGTTGAATGGGTATGGGCTCGGTTTAAGTCCCTGTAGCTCTCTCTTCATGTGGTTCAGTTTTTACAGTTGCGTTTTTTGTCTCTAGTTTTTGTCCGGGACCTTTCTTGCTGTGATTTCATTTATTTTTCTTCTGAGCCTTTTTACTGTTTTTCACAGCTTCTGTCTTTCTTTCCTAAGATTTTTCAATTTAGCTCTATACTCTTTCAGAGGAGCAACTATTCTACTGATAGTGTCATTAATAGTTGTTGCCTCTAAAGAGGCTGGTTGCTCATCTTGGCTCTGTTCTAAGGAGATTGTGTCTCCTGATTGAATATCAGCTTCCTGAAGCATCTCTATCTTTACTTCTTCTCTTGGCCTATGTTTTTTGTACTTAGGCTTACCTGGATATTTTCTACTGGAAGCGTGTCACCGGTTGGTGCACTACTTCTCGAATGGCCTCTACATCGGTTTCTACTTTATGGCTTGCATATTTTAAGGGAGATGGACTCTTCGTATCGCCAAAATTTTCAGGAGATTGGGTTTCTCCTAAGCTAGAATTGAGAATGCTCTCAGGCTGCATGTAATTGCTCATGTTAGCCAGGACCTGGGCCAAATCAACATTGTCCAACAAATCATCTTGGGGACTCATGCTTGGTATTGAATCGTTTCTTTGTTCATCTGCAGAATGCCCCGTTTCTTCCTCATGGTCCAACTTAGGGTTATCCTCGCCTTCTCACTCTGGCTGCAAGTGTTGTTCATTTACTAGACTAGATAATTCTCGAGGTTAATTGGTACTTCCTTGAGGATTTTTGATCGCTCCTAATCTTGACCTCAACCTTGCAGATTGTCTGTGCTTTTGAGGTATGTTTCTTGAATAGGTATTCCTCTTCATTTTATTAACTGGGTTAAGTTCAGGCAGGTCTGAACCACCGTCGAGAGCTAATATTAGGTCACCCCAGCTTGATTGCTTCCGGGCGAGGTTATGGATAACTATTAGCCAGATCAAAAGGTTGTGGCTAACTACGACTTGTATATGCTGGGACCATCTTCGCCTCTTGGTAGTGTTATGAAGTAAAGAGTTCAATAATACAGGTAAATTAATAGAGCATTTTCATTTATAACTACTAATATTTTTAGTTGACGCGGCCTTACCTTATCTTTTCGCCCATCGCATGTAATGTATTTCTGGACGATTCTTGCTAGTTCTCTCCATTGCTCTCCAAGAGAAGATGGACGAACACCTTTTCCCTTTTTGACCAGCTCCTGTCCTTCGTCTCTAAAATCCTCGATAGTGTCATGCAGCTTCAACCACTTATCAACCCACAGAGGTCCTTCTGCTAGTAACCCGTATGCTTCCGCTATCACTGTGTCTGATACAGTGATTTGCCTTCCCCTTACCATAGATTTTCAATTATATATATTTCGCAAGAACTCAATGGAAATTTCCTCATTGGGTGGTTTAAATCTCATAGAGTATGTTATCCACCCAGCTTGAGCTAAAATTTACCTAGCTACATCAGAAAAAAGCAGTATTAGCGGTTCTCTATGTACTACTCTTCCTCCCATCGTGTTGGAATTCTGCAAAAGATAAGTGTAGTAGAAAAAAAAACAACACAACGACGAACAGAGCTGAGTTATGGAACAAAAAATAAATATAAATACCATTATTCAGGGCTATTATCATACCACATGCTCTGCGATCATGGAATGTCATATCATTCAGCAAAATCCAATGAGAAAATGATAGCACATTCATAAGTACATGGAAGGTTCCACCCCCCTTCGAATTGATAGGTCGCCTACAACCGAATAAATGAAAAGGGTAAAGCACTGGCGGTGAAATACAGGGGTAATAGATTGGCAGAGTATGCTTATTAATGAAAATATCATAAAGGATACAGGGGTGGTGAAATCAAGGCTTGTACCGAGAATTATGAATAAATGATAGGTTGTCATGATGTGATATGATAAATAAAAAGGGACAACATACGTAATAACACTTCAGTGCCATTATTCCACTTTAAATTATTCTGATTTATTTAAAAAAAAAATATTCATGCATAAAGGTTCAAGGTATGTTAGGACCATAATCTCTCCATAAAAATTTTTATAAGAAGAGGGTCTTATAATATTTATTGATGTAAAATAAAGCTTCAATATCATCAGCAGAGCTTCTGTTGTCCGCAGGTGTTCATAGCCTCGAGAGAATTGAATTTTAACCCTTGGGAACCATGATCCTCTATGTATAATTGGGGAAGTGTCTTATGATGTCCATAATAGAGACCAATGTGCTGCTTATGTGACTGGATACCTTTCCATTCCCTGGGAAATAGCGAAAGCGTTCAGGCCAGCTCGTGATGAGACCTCCTGTTTCCAAGGATTTTTATTGCATCTATTGGATCATATCCTCGGTGTGGTGGCCATAGTGGGAATGCCACTTCGCTGCTTCCTTATGATCATGGTATGTTCGCTCATCACTGCTTAATCCCCATTCTATACATACAGGGTGGCTCATCACTCCTTAAGAGTAGGGATGGCGGAAGAAGTTTGACATATCAATATATAAAAAATTATAACCATAATCTTATTGATAATATGTAGAGAGAGTTATAGAAGCAAGGGGGAACCAGCATGGTATAGATACTCAATCAGTTTGATTTATAATGGAAATAAGGATAATAAAGTGAGATAGATAATTGTGTCCTTTCCGTTTTATTTGGATCATCACAAAGCAATATTGTTAAATATGATAATATTCACGGTATTTTCTTGGTCCACTAGACCTCCATATTTTTGTCTTTAAATGCCAAGAATGAAACTGGGGTGGTAAAGGGAATATTATACAAGGAAGAGAAAGAGGATGTTCAAAAAACTATTCACAAAGTGTTGTTCTTTGAAAGAAATAGCAAAATAAATACCCACACAAAAAGGGTTGTTTCTTAAAGGGAAGAGCAATTGTTCCCTGTAAGAAACAACAAAAGAAAATAATAAAAATTGTGTTGCTCCTTAAAGGGAACAACAGTTGTTCACTGTAAGGAATAGGAAAAGAGAAAAAAATAAAAAACAAAAAAATGTGTTGTTCCTTATAGGGAACAGCAAAAGAAAACACATGAAAAAAATATTTTTCCTTATAGGGAATAACAGTTGTTCCCTGTAAGGAACAACAAAGCAAGATATACACAAAAAATGTTGTTCCCTGTAGGGAATAGCAACGCAAAATTCACACAAAAATTGATGTTCCCTATAGGGAACAACAAAGTGAAATACACACACAGATTGTTATTCCTTGTAGGGAACAACAGTCGTTTCCCGTAGGGAACAAAAAGGGAAAAATAGAGAAAGAAAAGAGAAAAAAACTAATGTACAAGAAAATCCAATCAAACAGAAAGGTAAATTTATGTACAATTTTCAAGAAAAAGTACATTTCTTCACTGGACTAGCGCTGTGGAAGGGTTTCCCTCATTAGCAAGAATTTGTATTGTGGAATCTTCTCGTATATGTTGGTAAAAGAATTCCCTTGTAAGCGGTTTGTGATAGAGGCATACTCGATGTCCGTTTACTTTAAAAGAGTAGCCAGACCCATCAATGGTAGTTAATGTAATGGTGCCATTATCGTACACCTCTTGTATCTCATAGGGGCCTAACCACCTGGTCTAGAGTTTTCCCGGGAAATCCTGGAACCTAGAATCATACAAAAGTGCCCAATCACCTTCATGGAAGACCTTCTTCTTGATGAGGGCATCATGCCATTTCGCTCTTTGTTGTTGGATTAGTGTTGTATGTTGAAGAGCTGATAGACGGATTTCATCCAATTCATTGATTTGACGTAACCTATTGATATGTGCTTCATTCAAGTCCAAGCCTACTTCTTGATCTATCCTTAATGTCTGAATTCCAAATTCTATTGGGAAGATAGGTTCTTTGCCAAACACTAGTTGATATGCGGAGTATACTTTTATATAATGTCTGAATTTGTTAATAGCATAAATAACAGCTAAAAAATCCTTCTCTGTTACTGTGTAATTCAATTTAGCGGGGGATAAGTTTTTGATAATGTAATATATAGTGTAGGGTTTCTTTTCTTCTTCTTGGCCAAAAAATGCACCAATGTCTATGTCTGATGCATCTGCTGAAATTTGGAATGGTATATCCTAGTTCAATCCTCGTAGAACTGGTATTGTTGATACTAGTTGTTTTAGATCTATAAAGAGAGTGTCATATTTTTCAGTCCATATGAAATCACTATTTCCTGTTAAGGCATATAATGGTGCAGCAATTCATGAAAAATTCTTGATAAATCTACGATAATATCCAGCAAATCCCAGAAAACTACATACCTCTGTTTGAGTGTAGGGGGTAGCTAGTAAGAGAATTACCTGTATTTTTTTCGGATTTACCTGAATTCCAGCTGCTGAAATGTAATGACCCAAGACCAAGCCTTCTGTCATCATCATATGGCACTTTTCGTGACTTAAACATAGGCTGGTAGCAACACACCATTCCAAAACTTTTTCCAAAGTTTGTAATGCTTGCTCAAAGTCATCTCCATAGGGCGTGAAATCATCCATGTACACTTACAATCCTTCGTTTATCAAATCTTCGAATATAGTGAGTATGTCTCGTTGGAATGTGGCAGGTTCATTACAGAATCGAAAAATTAATACCCCGTAGGTGAATGTTCCCCAGGGACAGGTAAAGGTAGTCTTATCCTAGTCTTCAGGGGCCATTTGAATTTGGTTATAGTCATTGAAGCCATCCAGGAAAGAGAAAAATTTCTTCCCTGCCAGTGTATCTAAGACCTGGTCAATAAATGGAAGGGGCAAGTGATCTTTTTGTGTTGCCTTGTTGAGTTCTATATAGTCAACGCATATTCTCCATTTACCATTCTTTTTGGGAATCATGACTAATGGAGAAACCCATTTACTGTCAGATATAGGATAAATAAAATTGACATCTAACAGTTTTTGAAGTTCTTCTTTAACAATGTCTTTCAGGTGAGGGTTTAATCTATGCTGAGGTTGTCAAATGGTTTTGGTATCTTTCTTAGTGTAGATGTGATGCATGCATAGCTGAGGGTCGATCCCTTTCATATCTGAGTAGTCCCAAGCAAAAGCCTCTTTATTTTTCCTAAGAACTTGAGTAAGTTTTTATTGCTGGTCATCACTAATATTACTGTTAATGTTTAGGATTTTCCCTGGCTCGATTTTGATAGGTTTTCTATTATAAATATTGGTTGTAGGGATTTTTTGATTATTGATTTCTCTCAGGGTATTTTCTTTGATTTCATTGTGAAGGTCTGATTTGATCATATGGCATTTCAAATTGGATATTGTGGCAGGATGATTGATAAAAGTATTAATAATATCCTCTTCAGTTTGGTTTTTTAATTCAACGTCATCTACCACAATTAATGGTGACCGAATATTTTCTGTGAAGTTTGTTGCAGGTTGTTTCCTAGTTTTCATAATAGTCAATCTTGGCTGAGCAGGGGGGTATAAAGCTAAATTTTTCACATCATCCCCCCTGGTTATAGTCATACTTCTTGTCGGGCAGCTGATATAAGCATCAAGAGTTGCTAGCCAAGGCTTTCCTAATATTAAAGGATGTCCATCTAGCCGGTTTCTAGGATTGATGATCAAGAAATTTGTTGGGTATTCCCAAGAATCTACAAACACCATTACATCTTATAATTTCGCTTTTGGTTTGAAAACCGATCGGTCAGCCAATTCCAGCAAGGTCGTGGTTGGATCCAAGGTTGTAATGCCAAGTTTTTGATAGGTTGTTTTTGTGAGAATATTAATGTTTTCTCCTAAATAAACTAATGCATTGGGTAAGGAACATTCATTTATTTGTACCATGACTACAGGGTTTCCCGGGTCCTCATATTTTACAAGTGTTTCTCTGCCTGATAATAAATCAGACAAAGTTCCGACTACGTGGAAAGTTGGGTTTTTTTTTATTTTCCTATTTGGCCTTTTCATACACAATTCCTTAATATTTTTTGCATAAATTGGAATGTCCTAAATAGCCTAGAGGAGAGGCATTTTCACGCACAGATTTTTTAATTCTCCTAGAATATCAAAATCATGATATTCTATTGAGTGGGGTATAATCAATCTCTCTGGGAATGGTGGAGAAGAGGTAATAGTTTGATCGTGGCTTTTCTGTCTACTTGTATTCTCCATTTGAGGTGTTTGTTCTATAGGTAACAGATCTTCTAATTGTATATTTTTATCCTTCTCCAATTCAATTATCTGTCTGATCTTAATTTGAGTTCATTACATTCCCTCAACTCAGTTTATGGCTCTGGTCCTTCCATAATTTGTATCGATTGGACTAGTGTATTGTTGGGATTCGGGTTGGGTTAGGCTGGGAGTTGTGGTCGTAGATTGGATTACGGGTTCTGTTGCAATGTGTAAAGTGCTGGTAAGGTTGGTTGTGGTAGAGGGACTGTTCCCATAGGCTGGTTTGTAGCTCTTTTCCAATTTGATTGCCAGTTCTGATTTTGTGAAGTAGAAGGAGACCATTGGGAAGAATAAGGGTTGTTCTGCCAAAATGGTGGAGGGTAAGGGAAATTTTGCAAACTATTGTTATTTGGATTTGACTGATTGAGCCATGGTGGCATAAAAAATTCTTGAGGTGGCAAAAGTGATGGCTGATTCTGCCATGTTGCCCCTGAATATTGGTAAGAATTATATTGCATGGAAGGAAAAATTGAAAATGGATAGACAGGCATACCTGTCTGACGTGCTCGCCATTGGCGACGCTGGTTCAATAGATATGTTGGTTCTACTTCTTCTTCCACTTCCTTGAAGACTGCTTTTAAGCCTGGGAGTGATGGGAAACTTTTTGTGGCATGCTCTTTAGTGCATATATCGCATGTTCATATCGCATCTAGAGGGAATTCTTTATGGCTGTACTTTTTTCTACAGCCGGGGCAGAAAATAGCGAAGCCTTGTTCTGCTATAGCCTGCTTTTTCTTAGCTTGCATGACATCCAATCTTGTTGTCAGAGTCCCCAGGATATCTTTCTTGAAATCCTCTAACAAATTACCGATTTCACTTCGTGTAATGCTTTCTCTTGAAGCTTTACTATCTGTGAGGTTCGTGTCATGTCCGACTAGTTTTAGCCTCAAACGGCCCTTGGAACACTTGATGCACAAATTTACAATATCATTATAACTTTCTTGATAAACATCACCTTTACCCATTATATTTAGTGTCTCTGCCCATTGTTCTTCCATACCTCTAATCAGCATGGTTTTTGGAACATTATCATGCATATTTGTATAAGGAGATCTTTGCAGATTATATTGGAAACATTCTACTTATTCTTCCAAAGTCTTGCTAGGCTTGGCTACCATTTGAAAGATTTCATCTTTCAGTTCTCTAGTTCGGCAGTAATCTTGGTATTTTTTAAGGAAATATGTTTTCATTTGGTGCCAATCATTGATGGTGCCTCGAACAAGTCCCATGAACCAATGCAGAGCCACTCCCTTCAAATTAGAGGTGAATAGCTTCAGTTTCTTGGGATCGGTAGTGTAATCATAACCCCTGCATAGGACATCAAAATAAAAAATAAATGCATCGAGATCTTATAAATTTAGCCCATGAAAGGCAGGAATGTTCTGTAATGGGATAGCCTTCATGGGAGCATTGACAGGTATGTCAACGATAGGGTATTTCAATTTAGAATTTTGAGTTTGTTGGTTATGAGCCAATTGGTTAAAAATATGCCAATATCCTTCAGGGATCTCCAAAGCTAGAGAGTTTTTCCTAAGATGCCTACCAGAGGCTGGAAAAGTTTTAACAACACTACCTTGGTCTGGAAGACTATGTATCCTTTGCCCAGTCACTATTTCAGGAGATCTAGGTTCTGGTAATTCAATTTCAGGCTTACCTATTTCTCCTTCTCCTTCATGGAGGTTGGAATAATTTCCTTCCTGTGGACGGTAGGCTTGTATGTTCTCAATATCTTGAAAACTCTACTTAGCCCTTTCAGTTTGGCTATGAATCTCAGCGTTAGCTCAAGATGGTGATTCTGCAATTTGAAGGAAGTCAATAAAACATTTGGCAGCAATAATTCGAGGTCCTACTGATGACTGAGACTCAGCTTTTCTTAAGATTTCGTCAATAAAACTTGATCGTCCAAGGGTCACCGGTCCCTTATATTTTTCAGGTTTTGGAGGAATAATTTTTCCCTTGTCAGGTTTCTTAGTCATTTATTCAAAAAAAATGAATGTTTGTTTCTACCTTAGGTTCCTAAGAATTCAGCTGGAAAGAGGGCAGGAAAGTAGGCATTTTACCTGCTCTATACGCAGGTTCTTACCTTCCATTTTTAATACCCAATTCTCTCTCAAGCATCAAACACCGACTTCATTTTTCTGTAATTGTGCTAAAAAGCGGGCAAAGGAGCAAGCACTTTACTCGCTCATTACGTAGGTTCTTACCTTTCATTTTCAATACCCAGTTCTTCCTCAACAACAATTATCATATATACATCACTCTTTGTAAATGGCTATACACTCCCTGGTAATGGCACCAAAATGTTGGGTGACAAAAGGTGCCTTTTAGAACTCCTAATTATCCCACATTAGTCATCAATCCAGGGAAGTCCTCTTATTTCAAGAGTGTACACAGTATGTGGATACTATTAATTCAGAGAGTAATGTTTCCTAAATTGTAGTACAAATCTTGACACAATAATAAATGGAAGCATCTAATAAACTCCAATTGCAATTATTAAAAGGAATATCAAAGCTAAATCTTCTACTAAAATCAAACCTTACAACAATTCAAGAAATAACATCATCAGCCGAGAGCACAATAACAATGGGTAACTTGGCGTAGACATGCATAACTAGCAATGGTTCAATCATTAAGTGTGGGTTGACACATGTGGCATAATGTACACAACGACTTGACTCAAAATAACTTACTAGAATACGACACCTATCATCAGATCCTAAAAGGATTTAAAAATATTTGATGCGTATTAACCCTATGACATGTGTTATGAATAAAATGGATGCGCTTTTTTGCTTTATTTAAAAAAGAACGCAGTATGCTTCTGGAAATTCCGACAGCAATCATAGAGTGGAGCGGAGTGAATAAATTATTGGGGACGAATTGCAATGCAATATATCACAATTGCAATATGGAGGGGTTAACAGAAATCAAGGATAAGAGGTTATCGCATATCGCAATAAGATGATTATCGCATTCACAGTCGAAGGGGGTAACATGGATGTTTAGCAATAAGATTGTGATATGCAATAAGCAAAGTGACGTGGGACGGAAATGGGTCTAGTGTTATCGTAATTGGGGGTTTTTTGGAAGCAGTAGAAGATGGTAACAAAGGAATTATAGAATAGCGATTGCGAAATAAGGTAAAGTGGGTCCACAAAGCAATACGATAGTGCGATATGATGTGGTAGTAAGCAGGTCCTGTTAGCACTAGTATTTTCATCCCACCCACCCCACCTTATTTTGCTATGTTTTTACCTCTTCTCCATCATTATCATTGACCTCGCTTTGTTTTCTACTATTTTCACCTTTTTCCCCAATATCCAAACATTTCATCTCACTTGCTAAATTATCCAAGTTATTAATAAAACCCAAACTTCATTTACTATATAGCCTAAAATATATTTAAAACCCATAGTTTAGCGCTTTGAATCCCATTTAAATTCCCATTCAAACCCCCAAAATCTACATATATAACCTTTCGGGGCTTATTAATTTATAAACCCATTTATTATAAAGTTTCAAACTTTATGTTATATGCTCCGCCACCCATCGAATAGTTGTGTTATATATAATTTTCATTATATATATCACATATTATATATATATAACAAGAATTGCCCAAAACATTGGTGGGACCCCTTGTGCCTCATCGCATATCGCCATCGCAAAGTTTTGTTACAACAATCCAATGCCAAAATTATAAATCACCGATGCGATGTGAAGTGGGACCCAATCCCTGCCGCGCTTTATTTTTCGTTTCATTTTCTTTTGTAAAACATCAAAACTTTAAGTTTTCATCCCTTTTCCCTTGCTCCACTTCCCATTTTCCGATCACGATTGAAGTGGGCCCCCTCATCGCATTTTGCACTTTTTACGTGTTTCGCATTGACACTAAACTCTAAATAATCCGATTGTTGATTTTGTGATATTGCATCGCATATACTTTAACTTACCTTGTGAAGGCTCGCAGTCTATTTATTTTAATTTACGATGTGGTAAGTTGACCCCACCTCCGCAGCTCCTCCCCCATTTCATAACTGTCAAAATACATTGATATGCCACATAAACTTCATAATACACTTACCACTTTAAAAAATTTCGCCAATTCATAAAAATTTGCCACATTTCCAATGGGTCCCTCTCCCCGCACATCACAAATTTTAAAAATTAACTCCCATAGCTTATAACCAAAAGCTAAAAGCTGTAATATGCACTTCGGTCACGGTCCCACTTCTTCCCTACCATCTCACTCATCTCCTCCCCAGCGTGTCGCACTTCGCAATGTTTAAAGTTTACATTGCCTATGCTTATAACTTAATTCTAAGAGTTGTGATATGTGCTATGGTCCGGTCCCACTTCTTCCCTGCCATGTCAGTCATATCCTCCCCTGCACGTTGCACTTCACAGTGTTTAAATCTTATATCCTCCGTGCTTATGACTAATGACTAAGAGTTGCAATATGCGTTGTGATTCGGTCCCATCAATCCTCCACATCATCGACCCTCCACGTCACCCCCCCCTTTGCATCGCACTGCCAATCGCATTATTTACAACTTAAAATGTAAAGGTTGTGAAGTGCGCAGATGCGATGTGCTTCAGAATTGAATTTGAAATATTTCAGGTCCATTATTTTTGTTTTTCACTCTATTTTGTTCATAAAAAGGTTTTAACATAGCAAAATGATTTCGTGTAATAAAACAACAGAAAGGTCGAGTCGAGGCAGAAAAGGCATTCAACACTCTGTTTTCATAGCATATATGCCTGTATAGCTCTTAGCTCATCTGATAGCATATGAGAAAAATAAGGTCCACGTCATAAACTGCTCCACTACATCATCAGATCAACAACAACGCAACTCAAAAAAAAGGGTTGATTTAGCTCAACAGTCATCATAATAAAACAGTTATCCCTGTTCTCAAGGTGCAGATCCGCAAGGGAAGTTTCTCCAAATTCTTTCAGATCATGAATTTGAAGACCTCGGCAAGCAAGTTCAATGTATTTTAAACAAATAAACAATTTTATGTTCCTATAAGGTAGGAAAAAATCTTTGTTGTTTGAAATAATTATGGGTTTGAAATTTTCCTTAGATTTTGTAAACTGGTCTATAAATTGTAGAAACTCAATGTAATAGTGTTGGAAGTTGGAAAATGGAATCAACTCATTTTGTTTAGTTGAACAAGGATACTTTGTACTAAGCTTTGGCCATTAATATAAGAGGAGTTGTAGCTATATTTATGGGATACCTATGGTATTGAATGTCTTTCATTGTTTCTTCTTCAGTTACATATGTTTGATTGTATTGTTCATCTTGACTTTCATGTATATATTATGATCTTTTATAAGTGTGAAATTTAGAATACATGCTAGCCATGCTCTATCTTGGGTAACTAGTAATATTTTGTTTCATATCTTCAGTGTGTGAGAAATACATCTCTTATGCTTCCCTCGGCCTTCTTACAGTTTCAAAACCATTCCACAACCATTTCCATAAAGTGATTGATATTATTCCTACCTTGTCCCATTCATTCCTGCAACCCTCACTCTTTAGCCTTGAACTAGTTTTCCTTGAACTATTTTCATTATCTGCTGATCTACCCAACCAAATCAATTTAAAACAACCCTATTTTTCTCTCGATCCGGTCCCAACTCTTCCCTGCCATGTCACTCATATCCTACCCCACATGTCACACTTTACTGTGTTCAAAGTTTATATCTTCCGCGCTTATAACTAAAGGCTAAGAGTTGCAATATGCACTCTGGTCCGGTCCCACCGATCCTTCACATCACCCCACCTTTGCATCTCACCACCGATCGAATTATTTATAAGTTAAAATGTAAAGGCTGTGAAGTCTGCAGATGTGATGCACTTCAGAATTGAAATTTGAAAGATTTCAGGTCCGATATTTTTGTTTTTCACTCTCTTTTGTTCATAAAAAAGGTTTTAACACAGCAAGACGATTTCGGGTAATAAAACAACAAAAAGGTCGAGTCGAGGGAGCAAAGGCATTCAACACTTTGTTTTCACATCATATCTGCCTGCATAGCTCTCAACTCATCTGCCATCATATCAGCGAAATAAGGTCCACATCCTAAAATGATCCACTACAACAACAGATCAACAACAACGCAGCACAAAAAAAAAAGGTTCGATTCTGTTCAACAGTTGGCATAATAAAACAGTTATCCATGTTCTCAAGGTGTAGATCTGCAAGGGAGGTTTCTCCAAATTGTTCTCAATCATGAATTTGAAGACCTTAGCAATCAATTTCAATGTATTTTAAACAAATAAACAATTTTATGTTCCTAGAGGTTAGGAAAAAATATTTGTTGTTTGAAATAATTCTGGATCTGAGATTTGCCTCAGATTTTGTAAATTGGTCTATAAATTTTATAAATTCAATGTAATAGTGTTGGAAGTTGGAAATTGGAATCAGTTCATTTTGTTTAGTTGATCAAGGATACTTTGTACTCAGTTTTGTCCATTAATATAGAAGGAGTTGCAGTTATATTTACGGGATACCTGTGGTATTGAATGCCTTTCATTATTTCTTCTTCAGTTACATATGTTTGAATGTATTGTTCATCTTCACTTTAATGTCTATATTATGATCTTTTGTAAGTGTGAAATTCAGAATACATGCTAGTCATGCTCTATTTTGGGTAACTGATCATATTTTATTTCATATCTTATGTTTGAGAGAAATAAATCTCTTATGCTTCCCTCAGCCTTCTTACAGTTTCATAACCATTCCACAACCACTTCCTTAAGGTGATTGATATTATAGCTACATTGCCCCATTAATTCCTCTAACCCTCATTCTTTAGCCCTAACCTACCCAACCAATCAATTTTAAAGAACCCCTGCACTCATTATCTAGCTTAAAATCCTAATTGCTCCAGCCCTCTTGGCTGTGACACTTTTGGAGAGAGACCTCTTTGGCTTGATAGGGTTAGCTATCAAGTCAAAATCTTGGTTTGTGGTTACCTCTGTTGGGATTCCTTCCTCAGCCTTGGGAATCTGGTGGAGTAATAATAGGTCCTACCAATCACATCGGTGGTTTCTTAGGAGCGGGAAACATAAAGTGGCAAAAAAGTGGCATAATTACAATGCAATATATTGCATCAGGGAATCATAATCGCAGGATGCAGCAGGAAACCTAGAATTATTTATAGCGAGGTTGCAATGCGATCTACGATAAGTGACTACGATGCAATTTGTGATTGTGATAAGTGACTGAAATAATAGAGGTCAGACTTTCAATTTTTTTGCATTTTAATCCTAAAATAAAACTATGGAATGGACTCATGACTTAGCAAGAAACTATGCTAATACCGATTTTCATGGCGGACTGTTGTTTCTCACCATTCATAGTTTTTTTTTACCAAGTTGAGTGCCTAGGTAAAAATCCACAGTTGTGAAGTTCCCTCCTCATGTCGCTCTCATCGTCGCCTCAGATATTTGGTCAAGCCCCTCTATATTTTCCTTCAGTGTTCATCAAAGTTATGATGGAGAAAATAAATAAAACTGCTCTCGAAACCCCGTAGGCCCCAGAATCCAGAGCTGCCCCTAGCCCTGTGCCACTCATGGACTCTCAAGCCTAGTTCTGTGATACCATTTACCCTTTTAATGCAGCTAATATGAGGTCTGAGTTTCTGGGTTATAAATGATAGGGTGAGGAATTGCTTAGGGTCATAGATTCAAGGCTTTACTATCATATTCTCCCATTCTTCCACCCTTTCCTTGAGTTTATAGCTTGGCTCGCCAATGCTTACATTGACTGAAAGGATATTTTTCTCTCTGCACAGGGGAATAAAATTTTCAAAATCACTCCTCAGTTGATAAGGAAATTCATGTGCTATCTCTCTTCACTAGAGTGCATTGAACTCAGTGAATTCACCGAAGTGTCTTTTAACTCAACATCTTCAAAGGCACATTCAAAATACTCACAGGTGATCACCCCAGGGGAATGCCCTTTATAAAGAGACACAGGATCAGGAAAGGAATGGCCAAAAGGAGAGAAGATTGAATCAAAGAACCAGTCGGCGAGGGAGAGGCTGAGGATTGAGCTAGCTTAGTTCATGGACAGACACCATACTAGGCTCTTGACAACTCTTAATGTGGAGAATGATCAGTTGATAGTCACAGTCGAACATTCATATTCTCACCCTTTGCCTCTGTTACACTAAAATTTGTCACCATCACATTTAGCTGTCTATATGGGTTCATCTTTACTTATTTATTACTCTTTTAGAGGTCCAAAATCATAAAGTTCCTAAATCAAGTCTTGAAATTGGGAAAAAGCTTATTAAAACCGTAAAAAGCCTAACTCCACACTTTTCCTAGTCATTTCCTACGGTACCATCTTTTATTGCTATAAAACCTACGGCAAATCTCGCATGTTCTGCTCATTAAAACTGCGGACCCCCGTAAAAGGTAAAATAAAAAGAAAAGTAAGTTCTAGAAGCGTAGATGGTCGAATATTCTCCCATCTGGGGCCTTCTAGAAGCCCTATTTGGTCAATATTCACCCCTTCCAATCATGAACCTTTATCCCTTCATAAATGGAGCTATCCCTTCATTTTTGGAGCTAAAATCCCATGATGAGAGGGATTTATCCCTTCCTTATTGGAGCTGAAACTACCTCTTTTTTGCTATAAATTGAGACCATGTTTCAGTCACAAGGGTACTTGCTTCTTAGCTGGTAGAAGAGAATTGCTGAAGAAATTACACTCTTCACATTTGGAATTATTGGCATGAGAGAGATTACATACTCATAGCCATAGTATTGTGCTCATTTAGAGAGTTTGAGTCTTGTCAAACTGAGGAAAATGGTTGTTCGAGACCCCGAAAGAACCTGTACAAACATCAAGGCATCAAGGTTGTAAGGTTTATTATTTTTATTCAAAGTTAATATAAATGGATTCTATTTTCTCATTGAGTTGTTCATCTATCTTTTGAATAATTTAATTCTTGGATTCCTTGATCATTAACATAGATTATTGCTTTTGAATTATCATATATTGCAGATGATTTTGATCTCGTTTGCTTGTCTTTGATTGTAGATCTTACACGCTAGATGGACACCTTCTGGAATGACTGGATTGAAGACCTAGACTTCAGGTAGGGTCATCTCTCCAGGGTTAAATAATAACTCTTTAGCATAATGGCGCGATGCCTTTGATTCCTTTTGAGATAGAATATCAAGCAGTACAGTCATTTTCAATTTTTTTATCAACTTATGATGATCCAATGAATGTGATCAAGGAAGAATAATTTTCACCATCAAGCATAGCTATGACATCAATTCCTAATCCTTTTCAAAAAGTGTTTCATACTGATGAAAGAATTCATGAATTCTTGTCCATAGATAAATTACCATGGGATGGTCTCCATCATAGATCATCATTTTTACCTGAGCTTGATATATTTGAAAATAAATTTTTCATCTATTTTTCTAATAGATTATGTCAACGAACCTCAGAGTCCAATATCGATTGCAAATTCGAATTTTGAAATTAATTTAGGAAATATTTCTTCTACGGTTCCCATTGACATATCCATAAAACCAAGAATTATTGAAAACATTCATATAGGTGCTTCATGTACGTTGGAAATATGAAGAAATGCCAGGAATTGATCCCAAAATTGTCATTCATGAAATAAAGAATTACCCAGATGCTAAACCTATCAGGAAGAGATTACGTCCAATACATCCACGAAAAGCTTTTGCTATTAAAGCTGAAGTTGAGAAATTATTAAAAGCAGGTTTTATTTATCCAATTCCTTTAACAGATTGGGTATCTAATATCGTTCCTCTTACAAAAAAACAAGGAACAATACGAGTACATATTGACTATAGGGATATTAACAAAGCTTGTCCAAAAGACAATTATCTAACTCTTTATATCGACCAAATTTTTGACGATTGTGCTGGAAATGAAATGTATTAATTTATGGATGGATTTTTTGGATACAATCAGATCAACATACTCCCTACTGATCAACCAAAAACATCATTCATTTGTCCTTGGGGAAAATTTTCTTACTGTAAATTACCTTTCGGATTGAAGAATGTGGGGGAAAATTTTCAAAGGGAAATGTCCTATGCTTTTCATGACATTAAACACATTGTGCAACCGTATCTCGATGATTTAGCTACTCATTCATTGCACAGCGAAGACCATCCTACTCACTTACGAGCAATCTTTATGAGATGTAGGTATTATAAGATTCACTTGAATCCCCACAAGTGTTTTTTTTGCGTACAATCTGCTAGATAACTGGGATTTGTGGTTTCAAAAGAAGGCATTCGTGTCGACCCTTCAAAGTTTGAGGCTATTATCAATTTACCTCCTCCTTCCACACTTCGCCAACTCCAAAGTTTGCAAGGGAAGGTAAACTTTCTACGTAGATTTATCCAGAACTATGCTGAGTTAACGAAAGGTTTTACCAGGCTATTGAAACAGAATGTTCCTTTTGTTTGGGATGAGATCGTTGATCGATATTTTGATGCTTTAAAACATGCGTTAACCCATGCACCATTATTGCATCCACCAAATTACAGCCATGATTACTTTTTATACTTAGTAGCTTCTGATTCCACCATTGGAATGGTATTAGTTCAGGAGGATGAATTCCACAACGAGCATGTGATTTATTATCTCAATTAGAATCTCAATCCAACAGAGATTAAATACTCGCATGTGGAGAAATTGGCCTTGGCAGTAGTTCAAGCTGTCCAACGTTTTCATCATTACATTTTGTTACGAAAAACAACTATGATCTCTAATTGCAACTCGATAATGTATATTCTGACTAAAAAATTTCTTGGGGGCAAATACTCTAAATGGATAGTTATCCTTTAAGAGTTTGATTTAGAATTTGAAAAATCCAAATCAAATAAATCACAAGTGTTCACCAAACTTATGTGTGACTTCCCAAATACTGAGACAGAAACTGTGGTAGAGCATCTGATCGCTGAAGAATCTCTATTTATTATCATTACGTTAGATCTTTGGTATGGGGATATCATCATTTATCTCCAAACCCAAACATTTCAGCCTGAAATTTCACATTCACATCGATGAAAGATCCATTACCAATCTTAGTAATACAATATTATTGGGGACATGCTTTATCGTCGTGGTGTGGATTTTGTATTTTGACGATGTTTGACTCATTAAGAGGCTGAAAAAGTTTCGAATGGCTGTCATTCTGGAGCATGTGGCGGTCATATGTCTATGTTTTCCACAGCCCAAAGGATATTGCGCATTGGTTATTTTTGGCCATCATTATTCAAAGATTGCATTCTCGCTGTCCAAAAATGCCATAACTATCAGATTTTTGATCGAAATATGTGTGCACCGCCAGCTTCTCTTCACCCCATAATTGTTGTCGCTCCTTTTGCAAAATGGGGCATTGATTTCATTGCATGTAACCCTCACTCGGATGAGGGGCATGGCTATATTATTCTCGCAGTAGATTATTCTACAAAATGGGTGGAGGCGATGCCTACATTTGCGATCGATGGCAGAACTGTAGCTACATTTGTATTCAATATGTGATTGATCGATTCAGTGTACCCCAAGCTATCATTACTGATCATGGCAGTCACTTTAAAAACATCATGATGATCGAACTTTCTGACCAGCTTGGTTTGCGGCATGATAACTCTACTCAATATTATCTGCAGACTAACCGTTAGGTTGAAGCCGTTAATAAAGTTTTAACAACTATGATTAAAAGGATAATCATAATTCATAAATCGAATTGGCATACTATGCTTTTCTCATCACTTTGAGCATACCGAACCTCAGCAAAAACTACAACAAGGTTCACTCCTTTTCAACTGGTCTACGGTTTAGAAGTTGTGCTACCGATTGAATGTGAAATACCATCACTCCAATTAGCCATAGAGTTACTACCAACCACTTCTGAAGAGGAAAAACACTTTTTGTATTTAGCACAATTAGATGAGACTCGGCGCATCGCTGCATTAGCAGCTGAAGCTCATAAAAAATGCGTTAAAGCTCAGTACGACTGAAGTGTTACATCTCGTGTTTTTCTGGAAGGTGACCTAGTATTGGTATATGACCAAGCTAACGATAAACTAGGAGCTGGGAAATTTGAACCCATGTGGCATGGTCTTTATATTATCAAGCAAGTTCTTGCAAAAGGGGCTTACTAATTGATTGATTATGACGAGGTCTCTTTAGATAAACCTAGTAATGGACTTTATCTGAAGAGATATTATGCTTGATTTTTGTGTGAAGATCATACCTGTACATTAGTTATTTTTCTAAGATTAGATGCTTTAGATTAGATGAGTGTATCTAGTTTATGTTTGCGTTGACTAATATTCCTACTTATCTTGATTACTCTTGATATTGCAGATGTCGATGTCCCTTCAAGCGTACATTTGTTTTGCTGATGGTGCCCGTTGTAGTACACAAAATAACTCTTCCACAGCTTGGGTTATCTATTCACCCACCAATGAGTTAGTTTCTATGCATGGGGTAAGCCTTGGTCAAACAATAAAAAATGTTGCAGAATATAGCACAGTGATTGAGTTATTATCTGATGCCATTTCATTTTCCATTCATTTTTTCATCGTTAGGTTAGATTCAGAACTCATTGTATTACATTTAAACAAAGTATACACAATTAAGAATCCAATGTTACTAAGATAATTTTTGAAGGTTTGTCCCTTGGAAAGGGAGTTTGATTACATCGAATATCAACACCTTCCAAAGATATTAAATACATTGACTGATGCATTAACTAATAATGTTATAAACATACATTTGTGGCATTAAAAAAAGTAAATTAAAACAAAATTCGATATGTGTTGAACAAGATAGCCGGAAAAAGTAGTCATATCATAGATAGAGTTTGTGTTTCAAAAATTATTACATCGTCTAGGACCATAGGTTTAAAACACCTTATGATCTGAAATATAGTGATACAAAAAACAAAAACACAATAGTCTGCGATGATCATCCACTATCCGTGGTGATAATCATGATAATATACTATCGCCTGCCCCACTCTACGTAGGTTTCTCTGAAACTAGCCAGGATGACTAGTGACATGCCTCTAGAGATAGAGAGGAATATCATGCATCCTTGATTCTGGGATGTCTCTAGTCAACCTTTCCAATTTGTGCTCTAGGTCATTGAGAATCTTTGCTACCTAGTTCTCTGGCGGTGCAATAAGATTTGTCGGCTTCCTCTCGAAGCGATGGAGATTGGCTGGTCTTCGTGGACCAACATCTGCATTTAAAATTTTTGTTATTACTATTGGACAATTGAAAAAAAAAAAAAAAATTATATTTAAAACACATCAAAATAATTCATTTACCTTATTCATCCCATTTTGTCCCTAGAGGTAAGGACATCTCGGGGTCTCCTCAAAATTCTATGCCTCCATACGAGAAATCCTTGATAGCAAAGATTTGGTTCTCTAACCAAAAAAAATATGTTGGAGTATATCGGACTACCGAGCAGCCATCGCCACCATGGCGAGCCATCAATGCCACCCATCATACCATACGAGGTTCTCTAGGTTCACCATGGTCAACAAATATTAATTGAGGGGCAAGGGATGGAAACCTCTCCAAAGTGAAAGATACTAAGTTTTCTCCATACCAAAATTTTTTCAACTTTTAGTTCTTCGCTCTGGTTAGTTGACCCTTCATATTGGTCAGCACCCCTTCACACCAATTGAATATTGTACCTCTGTAACATTCGACAACTGTCTACATTTGTGATTTGGTAGCCACATGTGGAGCTGCACTTCCACATAATCTGGTAACAGTGAATGAAATGACTTTCAAATCAAGACTTATAATAGTTTTTATGTCTATCCGATTATCTTTGGGATTAATTTCTTCATTACAGAATTCTTGTTCGTAGCTAGTGAAAGGCAGGCCACCTTGCATAGCTCCGAACAAAGAGATAGGTTCACCTCTTTTTGATAAACCGGTGAGGAAGTAGATGTCTTCAAGCTCAATTTCTATCTTGTGATATCCAATGATAAAACATTGTGCCTGAACGTCCCATTTATTCAACAACCAGGTCATTAGCTCTACCTATGCCCTCATGCCCTGAATGGCCCAGAATTTGTATAATCCATAATTTCTCAAAACACACATTGTATTTGGATTTTTCATTGTTGCATCATCTACCTCTTCAAGCTCGCATTCTCGCCACTCGAACGTTGTGTAATGAGATGCGAATGGACACATTTAATGGATAGAAGCTATAAGAGTGAAAAATTTTAGCCATTTTTTAAAGAATGTATCAAAATTCATTTTCTTACGACGCCTCGGTAGTTTTTTTATAGGGCCAGTGTGGACCCCCGCACACATCCTTCATAAAAACTGCAGTAGCCCAATAATTTTCCTTTAGGAAAATTATTGGGGTCCGTAGGTAACCAATGGCTGACCTGCAGACCCTTGTGAGCGAAATTTTGAACTTTCCCGCCCCCCCCCCCAAAAAAAAATGAATTTAAAAACTAAAAAAGAGAATGAAAATGGATGAAAATCAAGAGAAGAGTGTTGTGGATTACCTACATTCGATGGATTTTGATTTGAGCGGTCGGTTCTCCCGTTATCACCTCCATAATGTTTTTTTCCCAGAGCTCTCAATTTTCAACTCTGAACACAAAAGGTGAAATGACTTTGTTGAACTAATTTTTATAAGATTTTTTGAATAAATAAAATATTTATTTATTTATTTTCCACTTTAAAAAGTTATTTTTCTAAATTTTTTACTTATTGATGTTACACAGCATTTTTTCACCATCCCTGCAATCCCTCGTCCCGTACATTGGAGGACTATTCCCATGACCTGTAAATATTAAAATGTCCTGAAAACACCTTGATGACATCCTTCTGCATAAGGACAAGAGTTCTCCTCAAGAACATTTCCTCTGAAAAACCCTAAAAACCCATGTTTTGGCATTGGCGCAGGTAGCCAGTTCATCCCTCGCACCAATGGGGAAAATGCACACTAGTGGGTGCGCCAGCTGGCGCTCTGTCCTTGTGTTTTGCTCGTGCCAAGCCTATTAAGGAATTTTTTTTAACAATAGAAGGCAGAAGTTTGATTCTAACAACTCCAGAATGGATCATCAAAAAGGGGTTGGGTTGTTTGCCTCCGGATCTCCTTGATTAGGAAGTGGTTTTCCACCTCTCATGAAACCTTCCCAAGAGATAGGACTCTCCCCCATGATTATAGGGAGCCTAACCTCTCTTTCTCCCTCTATAAAAGTCTGCCCTCTCCATTTGCTAGCTAGCTAAACTTTTGGGAAGGAAATTATAGCTAAGTGACAATCAAGAGCAGAGCTAAGGAGAACCCTGTGAGAGAGAGAGTTATGTCGAATCCCTGACAAGCTTTGTGAGACACGTCCCACTGGAACCCTGTCCAAAGAATATCATGACGTCAGAGCACCAGTTTTAATAATTCTCTTCTATCTTAATATACATAACTCTGCTATTGGTTCCATGATTGTGTTTGTCCATTATATAATGCAATTTCAATTTCATTCGTTCCTCTTTGACTGATCGATAGTTATAAAGTGTGAAATACTATTGTGCATGTTGTTTCTCTTCTCTGCATGTGTACAGGTATCTGGATGCAACAAGCTCATGGATCATGACCTTTCTAGCTAGGGACGGAAGCGCCACTTCTTCTTCGACAACAGCAGCGAAGGAATCACGGTAAGCGATCTATCGCGATCCTGTCTTTTGTAACTAGGAACCAATAGCTTTTCATGTTTCTATTGTCGCTAGACCCACTCTAGGGCTAGTGGGTCGCCACTATCCGCAGAGGGGATTTACGTCCACAAAAATTTGGCGACTCCACTGGGGTCAGTGGGAGTTGGTCCTTCCTCCATTGGGTTGCTTTTGGCTTTTTGTTTGATTATTCTGCTTTTCTGGTTCACCTTCCTTGGTGTTAAAACCTTGTTCAGCCCCCAGAAGACCATATCTAGCCTCTGTTAGTTCATTTTCATCATTCTGCTAGGGTAAACCTGATTGGCATGGTTATACCTCTGACAGTCATGCCAATAGGTGCTTGTTGCTAGTTAGGCCCCCGCACCATTCCCTATTTGGCACAGATTACGGCCAAACGGGCACGCCAATCCTACTTGGTTTTAGGGTTTGCCTGTTCTTGGACTCTCTGAGCTTGAGTTTTGGTCCTGTTTCATTTTTTCTGATTGACTGAGTGCTTTTCAGTCATTTTTTACTGTGTTTAGCCCTTTCGCTTTGGTTTTTCACACTTTTCTATCAATTTTGCATTTTAGCCCAAGGGCTTCTAGGTGCCTCAGTGTGCTGAGCCTCCTGTGGGAGTTTTGGGTCTTTGCTTTCCCGGTCAACTTTGATTTTGCTTCTTTGCATTCATCTTGCTCAATCACATTGAATCATTGCATTTATTAATTGATTTTCCTCTTTTTCATTCAATTTCGCTTTGTGTTGCTCCAAGACTAGATCACACGGTTTGTTTGAGTCTCTTTCGAGATTTTTCTTCACTTTGAGGGATTTCGTCATCGGTTTGGGTCTTGATTGTGCCTGTTTGAGTTGAGCGAACTTATCTTGTTTCAGCTCTCTCTTTATCGTTCTCAAATTGATATTTTCATTAGTTTTTCATCTATTTAGTGCATTTTCTCTAATATAATGAAAAATACAAAAAATAAAAAAATCTTTTGCAAGTTGATTGGCATAGTGAAAATTGAAAACTTTTTTGCATTACTAGCATTGTATAATTCTAGAGAAATTTTTTCTAGTTTCATTAGCTTGCATTGAAAACAATAGTGGATGTTTTTGTGTGTTCATTTTGCTGTCATTTGAAAGCTCTCAACTCTCCCATAGATAGCTCTTCATTGAACAAAATGATATTTTTTGGCATGTAGTTTGCATCTATAGGTTTTATGAGATCCAACATTCGATAGGGCCTTGAAATTGAAATGTAAATTGAAGATCAACTTTAAAATTTATTGAATTAACCTAAGGCAGCATTGAAACTTAACGGAACATCTAGTAGTCTAAGGTAGAGACGTGTTCTGGCGTCTTTAAGCCTAGTAGCTATTGCTCGCCATCTGGCTACAGAAAACGCTAGTATGGACTTGTGCTCCCCATACCATCGTGTATATAAAGGGAGACCCCATTAGGTTGCAAATCCTTTATCCATAAGAAGTCGAGTCTGCCGCATTTTACCCATGATATACCGGACACAGCATTCAGAGAGATTACGTGCATGTACGTTAAGTCCTTGGTTGATTTCTCTTTCAATTTTACCAAGGTGTATATGGAAATTCACGGATATCTGATACACCCATTTTTCAGCCTGTTTTTGTTTGCCTTGGTTTTTGCCCATGTATCTTTGTTCTTGATCTCTTCCTCTTTTTTGCTATATTCATAGTGGCGGAACCATCAGTTTCATTTATTGGTATTCCTTAATCAGGTGATTCATCAGAGGTCTCTCAGTCCTCTACTAAGCATCAGCAACCCATTGTATCCGAGTTTCCCGACAGGGGACTGGTTAAATCTGAACTTCCCTTTGGGGGACCAGTTGAGTTCAATTAGCCCTTGTCCAACGCTTGGTTTGGATTTGGAGTAGGGGAACACTTCCCTCCTCTTACATCGGGATCGCCATTTTTGGGTTCTGTCATACCTCCTAGTCCCCGTTGTCTTTAAGAAGATCTTATGGCAGGGTCAAATATGGACTCATCCAGTCCTACTCCTAGTGAGGGAATTCCTACTTCTGGTGAATATTACCAGCTTTTTCCCGAAGACATCCCTAAACCATCTGTTCTGTCTTCACCTAGTCCATCACTCCCAGTTGGATATAGGTCTTTAAGTCAGGTCATGGCCACTATTTCCTCTATGGGAATATCGACTACGTCCACGGAACTGACCATTCCCTCATTAGGGATGTCGCCATCAACACCTCTCATGGCATCTCCTTTTATCACATCGATACCTGTTAGACCTACTATCTGCATGGCTGCATCTATGCCTGTTGTCACCACTCAGTCGACTAGGACCTCGTCAATTCCTGAAGACGTTTATATAGCTTCTTCCATTCCAGAGAACATTTCTCCTGAGGAGTACCAGATGTCTTTACAGCGGTCGATCTCTGAGGTTGTTCAGTCCTCTCAGGATTTTAATCATCCCTAATTTTATCATTATGGAGTGAACGGTGCCCCAATCTACACATTTCCATTTCAATATGATGAGCAGGGCAACCCCATTAGTTTGCATGCTCCTGAGGCTTATCAGTATATTAATGGTTTTATATCTACTCTGCCTATGCAACCTTCTAATCAACAAGGAAAACCCTTTCAGGGAAAACCTTTGTTTTAGAAAGGATATGCTTCTGGCACACCAGGAAAACCTTTCCAAGGACAACCTTTGGCTCAGCCAGGGTATACATACGACCCGCAAGGGCAACCCTTACAGGGAAAACCTTTGGTCCAGCAGGGATTATTGTACGGCCCGCAAGGGCAGTCTTACTATCCTTAAGGTCAACCTCTACAGCCTCACCCTATGGTCCAACCAGGGCAACCTCAAGGACCGGGAGGGCAAACTAGGTATCAACCTGGACCTCCATATGGTCCTTTGGGGCCAAACCCATCCTTCTCAACCTTTGGTGCAACCTCAGAAGCCTCATTCTCTTATTGGTCAATATATTACATAGCCAGCACCATCTTATGGTCCTGTCACAAGTCAACCTGGTTATCAGGCACAACCTGGCCCACTCCTCCCATCAGGCGAACCTGCTCAGCCGGGTCAACCTGGTGTCCCTCATCACTAAAGTCAACTTGTTCAACAAGGACAACCTGCACAGCCTGTTAACCTTGCTCAGCTGCCGATCTATTCTATGCCACAGCTAAATCCACCTGTGCGCCTCACATATCTAACTCAGCAGGGCCCTACTTACCAGCAGCCCGTTCGACCATAAGGCAGCTATTACCCTCAAGGTCAGTGTCTACTGGTTTACAACCTGCCTCAAGGTTATGGTTATTACCCTCAACATCCAGGCTATACTTATACTCCACAACAAAATCCGTACACTGCTCAATCGGGGCTCACGTATTATCAGAATCAGTACCAAGGTTATCAACCCCTATATCCTAGTTTTCAACCACTGTATCAACCTAATTATCTGGCTTATACCCCCTATGGTCAGAATCCTCCAAGACAGAACCAATGGGGGTAGAGTTATCCTCAACCAGGATGGAGTATAGGTACAGATCCTTATCGGGGGCCTGGCATGCCTTTTAACCCTCAATTACCTTTTCTCGCCACGTTGGAGTTACCGAGCATGTCCAAATTGACCAATGATCTGATTCTTCATAATCCATACTGGCCTCCTGTTCCGACGAATGTGCCTGGTGATTGTCCTAAGTTTGAGGGAAAATTTGGAGAAGACCTCCAAGCACACATCATGACATACCATTTATGGTGTTCTTCAAATTTTTGGGTAGATGACTCAATTGGTCTACATCTTTTCCAGCACACTCTCACTGGCACTACTGCTAAATGGTATATAGAACTGTCCCATGGTATTTTTCAAGATTTTAATACTCTAGCTATGGCATTCCTGACACATTTCCAGTTACCGGTTCATTAAGAAGCCAGGATGCATCTCCTGACATCTCTAAAATAGGACAAAGCTACTCATATTTCAGATCACATTCACGAATGGAGAAATCATCGTCCTCTCATCAAGTTTGACATTCCTGATCAACTTCTAACTTGCTAGTTCACTACCTCTTTTGTCAATAAGATTGCACAAGATATTGCCACGAGGGCATGTGTAACCGAGGAACAAGCCATTGCTCGTGGCCAGTACCTCGATTTAGTGTACTCTTAGTTCGACATGTTATTAGACATCTTGACTGATGCCCCGCGACCAGGGACCTCTAAAGTGCTGGCTACTCCATTAGTAGATGGTGTTATTGGTTCTGTCTCTCAGACTTCTCACAGGTCTTCCAATGGGAAGCAAAAATCGAATTCTTCCAACAATTCTACTCGTCAGGCTACTCCAGATTCTGGTAACACCGCAGAAGTCAACACCGTCCAGGCCAATCCTGTGGACAAGACTTCCAAAGGGAAAAAGAAGGGAAAAGGCAAAGCCAAATATGATGCCCCAAAACCAGAATTTTCCAAACCACATGATGATGATGGTTCACAACAAAAACTAAAGTACCTTTTCCTGATTTGTGATGAAGACCACTACACCAAAGATTTTCCTAGACGATCCGAGGTTAGTCAAATTCTTAAGGGCTCTAAGGGAACTCCAACAATTCTTAAGGAACCTTTTCCATCTCAACAGACCCAAATGGTCGAGTAGCCTTTGCCATCTACACCATTTGGGTCTCAGGTTTTCGTGATGAATGGTGCTGCACCTGTTTCTATAGCCACTCGATCGAAGGATTATGCCGGATCATGCGAAGCAGTTGGGAAGAAATTAATTGGTGTCCCTCATCTCCCGCCTGCCTCTGGTCTTCTTGAGATTGAAAGGCCCAGTGCTGAACCCGTTGTACGACCACCTTCCAAAGGTGTTCTCCGAAAGTCTTCCTATAATCCAAATGCCTGTGCTACTCAACATTACAACATTGTTGAGGATTTGGCACAGGCACCTTCCACGATGTCTGCATTGGAAGTACTTCAGAGTTGTCCCTCTCAACGGAAAGATTTTTTATCTGCAATTGGCAGAATTGACCTTGCCAATTCTAGCCTTCTCACCTTCGATCTAGAGAATTTTGTCCCCTGACTTCCGCACAAGATTGCACTTGTTATACAAGTCGGCATTAATGGCCTCAATATTCACAGAGCGTTGTGGACGAAGGTGAATCTACCTGCGTTATGTCATCTGCTTGCTAGAAGGCCATTGGCTCTCCAGCCCTCACTTCATCTTCCAATTCCATTGAGCCATTCGATGGAAGGGAATCAAAACCCTTGGGTGTTCTTACCAGTCTACCAATTACATTGCAAGGAAAGATAGTCAACATTGAAGTGGAAGTTTTTGATGCCAAACTCAACTACAATCTTCTCCTCGGTCGCAGTTGGACCCACGCCATGTTGTGCGTTCCATCCACCCTCTTTCAACTTTTGAAGTTTCCATATGAGGGCAAGATTATTACTGTCGATCAGCTATATTTCTTTACCTCATCTTCCGAGAACAACGTGTCGTACATGGATCAAATTCCTAATCCCCCGGACAGTATAGGACTATGTTTTTTCAAGGACCCCATTCTCATGGGTATTTTCCCCATTCCACCACAGAACACCATTCAAGTCAATATGATCTCTAGGTCAGATGACCCATGGATCATCCCTTCTCCTGAACAAGATGCATCTTTTGGAGAATCGATGCCTCTGACCTCGGTTGAAATCAATTATTGTGAGATGATCATCGCATGGGATTCCCCCCCTCCTAAAGCTTCTCCTTTGAGCACATCAGAGCATAGTTAATTTTCTTGTGTCAAGCTCCCTAAACAATGAAACAAGCTGGTTTGAGGACAGTTCTTTTAAGTGTGTCAACCTCGTTAAAACAATGAAACACATTCCCGTTCAATTTGAGTTTTTGTTAGATATCATGAAATTCAAGTGGAATATCTCTTCCTCTTGTGTTTTGAACCTTCACTCCATTTTTCATATGGATTGAAGCTTGGGGGGCATGTACACCTCGAATTGAGTCACCATGCTGGGGGCATGCCTGGTTTTCCTTGTCATTTCAAGCATAGTTTATTTGGTGTTTTCAAGCTTGCGTAAAAATGAAAACTCATTTCAAGCATACTTTACTTTTTGTTTCGAGCTTGTGTAAAAATGAAACCCATCTTCAAGCATAGTTTACATTTGTGTTTTAAGCTTGCATAGAACATAAAACTCATTTTCAAGCATAGTTTGCGTTTGTGCTTTTAAGCTTGCGTAAGAATAAAATATGTTGGTTTGATGCATTTTGAGAATTTGATGCATTTTGCGAAATTTTAACTTTTCCATTGGGTTGTTACTTATGCAGATTATTTAGCTGATACATTAGATAACATTGTATTAGACATTTTCATAACATATAAAACATCATCACATATGAAAAGCAAGATCCATGTAGAAAATAGATGTATATATATATGTCGAGTGTTTGCAATGTGTGCATCATGTAAAACCAAAAATATACATGTTTGTTTCAGTTACATTTGGAGACGACATGTCTCTAAAAAAATATGCAAATAGAAAACCTAGGTGACTAATCAGCATGGTTCTCGTGGTAGCATGTCACAGCCCGCACCAGCTTCCTTAGTAAGCAATGGAGACGACTCGACACCCCTACAGTGTGCCTCTGATAAGCTAAGGGAACATCAGCAAAATGAGAATAATCCAGAACTGGACGGAAGTCGACTCTTACTTGAACCAGACGGAAGTTGATTTGGTCCGCTGGATTGGCCGCATTCGTCACCTGAAGATCGAAGCACAAAAGGGTCACTATTACTCTGCAAAGAGGTAAAAAGTGAAAAGTAAATATTTTTTACCACTATTGGTCTTTTATAGCTTTTCAAAGTCATAAATGGGTTTTTAAACATGTTTTTTCGATATATTTTGACATTATTTTCATCGAATATGTTTTACACGCATCTTCTTATGCAGCAACAGGTTTTTCGCATGATTTTGATGAAGAGACAAGCTGTATTTTATACTTTTTCAGACTGGTAAAAACACGAAAAATTCACTACTAGAGTTACCTTTCAACTCTTTTCTGACTCTCTAAAACTGAAAATATTGCCGAGTCGCTTGTCATTTTGAGCTCGTTAAATTGGCTGTGAAACGACATCTACCTAGTATATGTTTACCCCTTTTTCGGGTTGGGATGGATTATTTATGAAAAAGCAATACCCTAGCCTATCGCGACTAGGAGTTTCTCTCATACATAGTTTTCTACCTTTTCAGATTTGTGGGACTATCTACGAAAAGGGGCTACCAGATTTTTCTTTTCCGTTGTATTTTCAAACTCTCTAAACATGAAAAGACGTCGAGTTCTTCCTTTGTCAGACTCATTAAAAACTAATGACATCGAACTCTGTCGTAATGAAGTTACTCGAGTTCCTCATTCCTAGGGCTAGTAAAATGTACTAGGTCAGATTTGTCTGAAGGAAAAAATTATATTGCAAGCACATGCTATCCCCTTCAAGCTTGTTTCCAAAAATAATTTGGGTACTCGCCAGAAATGGTGGGGGGAAATGGAACCAGTATTATAGTCGTGTCGGTAGTATGTCGCTATTAAACATGGCACTTGTCTGCATTCGTGTCGGGTTGGGGACATCTCATCTCATTATCGGCTTGCCTCCATGGGTTTGGGTAATCTCTTTTGATCGCTCATCTGCTCTTCGCCACATCACCATGACCTCAAATCCCTTGATGTCAAATACTGCCAAATCCAATGTCGTGTCGCCAATATGTTCAAGAGAAGTTGGCCTCTGCAGTTTTCAACCTCCTTCTAATTCTTTGTTGGTCTTGATTCACAAACATTGTATCTCTCTGTCTCTTATCGATGGTGTGGGAAACATTATGGCCCACCTTTGATCAAGTTCACTTCCTGTCGACTTCAGCTCATTATCCAAGAAGATGATCTAGAGACTCCTTTCAGGTGCCTTAGATCATGCATCCCTCAATGGCAGGTTCTTCGTATTTGACGCAAGGTTTTCATTATTGGCCTTCGATCGGATGATTCTGCGTGTTCGACACCAGCTCACTGTTCACATTCTGTGGATTGTACCTCTTGTACCTTGAGATCAATTGTCATTATTGGTGGTTTCTCTCGCATTTGTTAACAACTTTTATCATTGGTTGGTAATTAGATGATGTTCTTGCATGTTCGACTTCAGCTCACATATTCGCATGCTCGAACTTGTACTCTGTTTCGGTCGAGATGGAGCGTAAGACCTTGGATTTTTTCTGATAACATCTAGGCTGCGGGTTCTCTGTGGATTATTATGACTTATTACATGACTCTTATTTCTGGATGGCTACATCCATACCTTGGATCTCATTGTTTCCGTAATTTTTATGGATGGCCACGCCCATACCACATATCATGTATCAGAGATATCAGTTGTATTTTTATTCGCAGGTCTTCCGACGGAAGTATTTTTAGTTGAACGCATTCTCATAAAGAATTTCACCCCTCCCTCTCTCTTAGACCTCATGCTTTAGGGGGCATCCGTTACACAACATTTTATCACCGTCCCTGCAATCCCTCCTCCCATACATTGGAGGACTATTCCCATGACCTGTGAATAGTAAAATGTCCTGAAAACACCTTGATGACATCCTTCTGCATAAGGAAAAAAATTCTCCTCAAGAAAATTTCCTCTAAAAAACCCTAAAAACCCATGTTTTGGCATTGGCGGGGGTAGCCAGTTCATCCCTCGCGCTAATGGGGAAAATGCACACTAGTGGGCACACCAGCTGGTGCTTTGTCACTATGTTGTGCCCGTGCCAAGCCTATTAAGGAATGTTTTTAAAAAATATAAGGTGGAAGTTTGATTCTAACAACTCCAGAACGGATCATCAAAAAGGAGTTGGGTTCTTTGGCTCCAAATCTCCCTAATTAGGAAGTGGTTTTCCACCTCTCATGGAACCTTCCTAAGAGATAGGACTCACCGCCATGATTATAGGGAACCTAACCTCTCCTTCTCCCTCCATAAAAGCCTACCCTCTCCATTTGCTAGCTAGCTGAACTTTTGGGAAGGAAATTATAGCTGAGTGACAGTCAAGAGTAGAGCTAAGAAAAACCTTGTGAGAGAGAGAGTTCTATCGAATCCCTGACAAGCTTTGTGAGACACGTCCCGCTGGAACCCTGTCGAAGGAAGATCACAACGTCAGAGCACCAGTTGTAATCATTCTCTCGTATCTTAATATACATGACTCTACTATTGGTTCCATGATTGTGTTTGTCCATTATATAATGCAATTTCATTCATTCCTCTCTGACTGATCGATAGTTATAAAGTGTGAAATATTACTTTGTATTTTTTCTCTCTTCTCTGAATATGTACATGTATCTAGATGCAATAAGCTCACGAATTGTGCCGTGTCCAGCTAGGAATGGAAGTGCCACTTCCTCTTCGACAACAACAGTGAAGGAATGAGGGTAAGCGATCTATCATGATCCTATCTTTTGTAACTAGGAACCAATAGCTTTGCACGTTTCGATTGTTGCTAGACCCACTCTAGGGCTAGTGGGATCACCTCTGTCCGCAGAGGGGATTTACCTCCACAACAATTGGAAATAGATATGTTTAATTTTTTTAGTTTATGTGCGGAAAATAGGATTGTCAGGTGAAAATGATTATTTTGATGATGAGTACACTTTTATCACTTTTTCGAGCTCTTGAAAATTACAAAAAAGAAAACCATAGAGTTCTCTTTTAAGCCCTTTTCAGACTCTAAAAATGAAAATATTACCGAGTACTTGACTATTCGAAATTGTTAAAGGAAATGAACAGTCATCCCTTCAGTATAATTTTATCCCTTTTCCGGATTGAAATGGAATATTTATAAAAAATTTATGCGTTGGCTAATCTTGGTCACTAGAGTTCTCTCCTGCATTATTTTATTCTTTTTCAGGCTTGAGAGACTAAATTTATGAAAAAGTACACCCACAGAGTTTTCTTAAGTTTTTCTTCTAACTTCGTAAAACTAAAAAACACCAAGTTTCACCTATACTGGACTCGTTAAAACTTAACAGTAAAGAACCTGTCAATTAAAAATAGGAACAAACCACTCCTTCTTAGGGTTCAATTTAATACTAAGTTGGACTCATCCGAAGGATGAGCCTATATAACAAGAAAACGTTATCCTCCTCAAGCTTGTAAAAAATAAAGAGGTACTTGCCAGAAATGGTGGGGGGAAAAGAGAGAAGATGAATCTAGTTGTCACACTTCGTTTCAAAATTTGTATACCCCTCTTGAAGACGAAACTTTTGTCAAATTCATATTTGGGTTGGGAAAATCCTTTGGCAAAATAGTTAATCGAACCACATTGAAAGTCTTCAAATGGTTTCTACGTATTAGCTTTAGGTCAATCATCACCATCTGCAGTGTCATTATGTGTTCAAGAGATTAGTTTAATAAACCATTCATTGCAAACATTTGTCTCCATTTGCGTTGACCATCCCTGAGTCAGTCCTTGCTAAAATTTCTTCAAAACTTGATGTAATGGTTTCGTGTCATGGGCTTTCCTACGACGAGTCACTTTGTATTGACGACAGCTCATCATCTAGAAAATTGACCTAGAATCCTATCAGTACCTTGGGATCTGCATGCCCTAATGGCAGGTTTCTCGCCTTTGATGACAGGTTGCATCATTGACCTTCGATCGAATGATTCTGTGAAGTGTTCGACTCTAAATAATTAATTCACATTTCATAGACTGTACTGAGTACTTTGAGGGCCATTGTCATTATTGGTGGTTTCTCTCACACTTGTTAACAGTTCACATCATTGATTGGTAATCAAGTGGTTTCTACCATGTTCGACTTCGACACAACCAATCACATGGATAGAATCGTACTAGTTCGAGAAGCGGAAATCAAGACCCTAGATCTAGTTTCTACCATCCAAGCTTCGAGGAATTTTGTTATTCATGATACACTAGATGACTAATGATAGATGGTTGCGTCCATGCTATGTCTACTATTGATGTAATTTTAAAATCATTTTTGTATACGAAGGACTTCTCCAATTAAGTTTTAGGTAACATATAGAGATAACACACAACGATGATATATATATATATATATATATATATATGTATGAGTAGATGTTTTGAGTTTCAACTAGTGTGCCTATAGCCCGATCCTTGGAATGATAAAGCACTTCACTCATTAGAATTATTCAAAACTCTTCAGACTTCGCACTTTAGGGGGAAATTTGTTATACTAAGATTTGTCACCATGACATTTAGCTGTCTATATGGGTTCATATTTACCTATTTATTGCTCCCTTAGAGGTCCAAAATCATAAAGTTCCTAAATCAAGTCTTGAAATTGGGAAAACACTTATTAAAAACCTAAAAAGCCTAACTCTGCACTTTTCCTAGTCATTTCCTACAGTACCGTGGTTTATTGCTATAAAACCTATAGCAAAGCCCGCATGTTCTACTCATTAAAACTACGGACCACCGTAAAAGGTAAAATAAAAAGAAAAGTAAGTTCTAGAAGCCCAGCTGGTCGAATGTTCTTCCAGCTGGGTCCTTCTAGAAGTGCTATCTAGTCGAGCTTCGCCCCTTCCATTCATGAACTTTTATCCCTTAATAAATGGAGATATCCCTTGGTTTTTGGAGCTAAAATACCATGATGAGAGGGATTTATCCCTTCCTTATTGGAGCTGAAACTACCTCTCTTCTGATACTTGCTTCTTAGCTGGTAGAAGAGGAATGCAGAAGAAATTATACTCTCCACATTTGGCATCATTGGCATGAGTGAGATTACATACTCATAGCCATAGTCTTATGCTGATTTAGAGAGTTAGAGTCTTGTCAAACTGAGGAAAATGGTTTTCAGGACCCCGGAAGAACCTGTACAAACATCAAGGCATCAAGGTTGTAAGGTTTCTTCTTTTTATTCAAAGTTAATACAAATGGATTCTATTTTCTCATTGAGTTGTTCATCTATCTTTTGAATAATTTAATTCTTGGACTCCTTGATCACTAAGATAGATTATTTGTTTTGAATTATCATATCTTGTAGATGCTTTTGATCTTATTTTCTTGTCTTTGATTACAAATCTTACATGCTAGATCGAGACCTTCTGGAACGACTGGATTGAAGACCGAGTAAGCGTTGGACTTTCGGTAGCAGCATCTTTCCATAGTTAATTAATAACTCTTAAACATAAGGGTCTAGAGAAAATGGTCTACATCTGTCTGTTTTTTTCTAGATATCCTTAGGATACTAGGGATATCGCTCTTGTCTGCAAGAGGGATTTGTTCGTCTAACAGCCTCCAGGTTCCAAGTAAAGGGCCCTATATATGATACTCGAGCTTGCTTCCATCCCATTATTTGAGAAGCTAAACCTACATAAGGCTATTGGAGATATGTTTCATACCAAGGTGTTGAAACACACCCTTGTGTTGGAAAAATCTCAGAGTAAGTTAACCAAGATTTCTAATACCCTGAAGAGAGAGAGAGAGAAAATGCAAAGGCTCTTTCTAGTGAGTTAGAGGAACAAGAAGATGATAAGGGGTAAGGGCACTGATCAGAACAGGACAATGCAAACTCTGTTGCAGAAGACAGAATTAGAGGTGTAGGAGTTGCGATGCAAGTTAAATATTCTTCGTTCAGAGCACATCCAAACAATGGATTTGGCTCAAGTTGAGAAAGAGAAGTAGTCCCTTACAGAGATTCTTCTCCAAAAGGATGAGGAGATAACAGGGCTAAAGTGGAGAATGAATTAGCTCCAACAGACGCAAGACAGTCATGTATGCCCAGTTCAAGTGCCTGATGATCCCCAAAATGCCTCAGAACACCTAACTAAGGCCCTGATAGAGTTGAAGGTTTCAGAAGACAAGACACGAACTGTGTGTAGTTTGTTAGATGAAGCAAAGGTTGCCCTTGTAGAAAAGGAAAAGACGATCTCATCTTTGCAAAAAGAAATGGATGCCAATTCCAGGGAGTTTCATGAGATGAGCAAGTCAGTCAAAGACTTAAAAGCGCAGCTCAAAGATAATATGTTAGAAGTAGAGGCTAGAAAAATTACCTTGAGTGAGATCATGAAAGAGGTGAAGGATCACTGGGAGCTCATCAGATTGGAAAATGATAAAAATAATGTCATCTGTGATTTCAAAGTGCAACTGGGTGTAGGTCACCGAGAGGGAAATGAAAACATGATGATCACGTGTGTATACATTCGATTCATTAATGAACTCCCCACTAAAGAGTTGGGCATGTGAAGAGTGGTCGAACATTTTAGGACAGTAATGGAAATCATGAAGATGGTACACAAGGAGGAGGCATGGATAAAAGCATCTAGATGTTTGGGGATAGTGGCCAAATGGGTGGAAGCATTCGATCATGAATGGAATAAGGCGGTAGAGGTGTTGGGCCTCTAATATTTTATTATTATTATCACTTTTTAACACCTATTTCATCCATTTCTACTCTTCTTTATCATGTGATTTATCATAATTTATCATATAATTCCATTTTATAATTATTTATGCTCTTATGGATAAACATTATTTCTTCTCCTTTATTTTTAATAAATTGATGATTATGCATGATTTTTCCAATTATGATTTATTAATAATTTTTTTTAATATCACTCACCGTTTTAGCCTCCAAGATATTTTCTATGTTGCAGAGTTGATCTCCAGCTCATCATTAAATATGCCAACTCAGAAATTTGCTAGAATAAGAAGTGATATTTTTCCATTGGACGTATTGGGCAAATGGAGAAGAATCTGGAAAGTCTGAAACATGGGTTTTGTCTAGAATTGACTGAGTTAACTTTATCTATGAACAGTTTGCCCAAATTCGGCCCGTATTGAGAGAAACAGAAGGTTCTCCGAGGATGATTTTCCCATATTCGTTGTTGTGGCCATTTTCCATATTCTTCCAGTTGCAATACCAAATTCAACCTGTTCCTGTTAAATGATTAATGGAAGGATATTTTAGATATGATCTTGCTGATCAATTGGTTGTGAGAAATCCAATTTTGTAATAGGAATCATTTTTAATCATATCGGTTGTAACTTCTCTTTTCTCTATGTGTATTTAAATCAGAACAGAGATCAGAGAAGGGGGGGTTATTATGGGGATTCATGATGGATGATTAGAGAGATAATTAGATGGATTATTAGATTAGAGATAGATAGTATAGGATAGGAAGAATGAGATAATTACTGTTGAAATTGTAACTTTGATCATCGAATCTCATTGTTAAAGCAGAGCACGAACTTGTTGTAACGATTACACAATAATGAATATATAAAAACAGTTGTAGTTCCTTTGCATCTCCTGAAGTAATCCAGCGGTATTCACCAGTGGCTAAGGGCCCGACTCTTGCTATATCTACCTGCCGTTCCTGTAACATACAATGTGGTTTGCCTTATTTCTGATTTCTTCAAGTGTGGTTTGTTGAATGGTTACTTTCTACAATTGAATTGCGTTGCTATTCTTTTCCCTCATAACAAGATCATTTCTTTCTACAATTATATTTTTGTGTTGCTCATTCTAATTAGAGAGCTTCACTGTTCATTTTAGTAACTTATTTTTGCTGTTCATTGTAGTCACATAAGCATTGTTGTCTATTTCTATTATATAGCATTGTTGCTCATTTACTTTCTGCAATCATTTAGTTTTTCCTTTTAACATTCTTACAGTTAGCATAATTATCTCATTTCCATCAATTGCAGTAGCATTATTGATTTAATTCATTGCCATTTCCAATTGGTTATTTAGTGCATTCTGTGTGAGATCAACAACTGTAAAGAACATTGGATATTGTTGTTAAAGCTCTCAGATTGAGGATCTTATTTATGCTTGATTAGTTTAGATCAGTTAAAAGAGGAATGAGTTATTGCTAATGTATCCTCGACTGATAATTTCTGTTACTTTGGTGAATAAATGATTTAGTTTTATAGCATTGTGTTTCCTTTAGTTGCAAGTGTGATTTATTAAAAGCATCTGGTTATTCTTGTATTTGAAAGATCTATACTACATTTTAAGAAACATTACTCTCTAGGATTATAGCATGTGCATATTGTGTACACTCTTGAAATAAGAGGACTTCCCCGAGTTGATAATCAATGTGGGATAAATAGGATTTTTAAAAGGCACCTTTTAGCACCCAACATTTTGGCGTCGTTGCCAGGGAGAGTGTTGCCATTTCACAGAGAATGATGTATGTTTGATATTTGTTGCTGGGAAAGAATTGGGTATTAAAAACGGAAGGTAAGAACTTTTGTAATGAGCAAGTAAAGTGCTTGCTCCTCTGCCTGCTTTTCAGCAAAATTGTGTAGGAATTGAAGTAAGAATTTTAGAGGTAGAATTTTTGAAAAAATCTTGTAATTCCACTCGAGTGGTGATGTAAGCACCACCCATTTCACTAACCAATTGACAGGAACATTGGAAGGATGATCCTTAAAGAAACATATGAAGAACGTCTTCTATTATGGTAAGAAATGCCTCACATTTCAACTTTTGAATTCCCTATCAAAGATCTAGGAGGAGTGACACAAATGCACATAATTCCCCCATCGACTCTACCAAATTTTCGTGGTTTGAAAAATGAAGATCCCGATACATTCTTATTTGAGTTTGAAATACTTTCTAGAGGATATGATTATTGTACTAATGATCAAAGGTTGAAAGTGTTTTCTCTTACTCTAAAAGGAGTAGCTCTCTGATGGTTCATGAGCTTAGGTGGGAACTTCATCCAAACATGGGAGGACATGAAGAACATCTTCTTGAAGAAGTACCAAGACTACTGCAAATCCAATGAAGATATTTTCAGTATGATACAAGGGGAAGATGAAAGCTTGGAGGACTATGTAGAGTGATTTCAATATAACCTTAAAAAATCAAAGCATAAGCATTTGGAAAAAGAGATCTTGAAAACACTCCTTCTGAAAGGAATCAAAGATGAATTTTTAGAATTCTTAAATCTGATAGGAAAAGGTGTTGTTTTTCAGTTATCATATGATGATGTTTGTGAATTGTGCATAAGGTAGTCAAGAGGAATTTCCACGGCTGGTAAGAATTTTAGAAAATTTTCTTCTTTCTTTTCCAAATTTACTACAAGAACAAGAGACATAAGAGTTGAAATCAATGTTTTATTTGAAAATTTTAAATATGATTTCATTAGCTCTCTAATTTCATAATTGAATGTTTTGCAGGTTCAGAAAAATCAAGAATTTGATGAAGTGGTTTTCCCTCATTACTTAAAGGAGCATCCCATCGATAGTTGTTCTTCCTTATCTAGGATGAAAGTAGCATATCAAAGAGATGGGAAAGCTGCAACAAGGTCAAAACCATGGAAATCATGGCCTATAGGTATGGTTCAAAACACTTCATCTCCATTTTCTTACTTATATAATCCATTATGGAATACTCATATGTTAGGGTAGCCATGCTAATCTCAATATAACCACCACCAATCTTGTCTACAAGTTTGGTATGGTTCATCTTATGATTGCATGACTATTCTCCCTCATCTTGTAGCACAAACACATCTTCCAGCTCTTCCACAATTTCTTGCCCATAAAAATCATCCATTCAACCCAATCAACTACATCATCAAAATGCTCCATTCCCTACACAACTTCTTGCTCAACTCATTCCACACCCTCACCATAATAAAACAATACAACGTGCTTATAGTGTTGAACTACAAAATTTACCCATTCTTCCCACCCATTCTATCTCACATGCACCATTGGAGAAAACTTATACTGAGATTCAGAATGTCTCAAATCCAAAAATTGTAGAGGTTATGAAAGAAAATGAGGTTTCTTCTAGCCTGCATCAACAAGCTGTTTTAAACACTCAAGAAATTCATGATATGATGGCTATGGGAAATCAAGAAAGTAAGGGATACATTGAAGATTTTTTTCACTCCATTTGTTTACAGCATCACTCCATTCTTCAACAATTTTTTGGCACCATCTTTTCAAGGGAGGTTGGCTTCTCATACCCTACTATTTATTAACATGCATTTTTCAAATTTGGGTATGTACATAATAGAGGCCTTATTTCGAAAATGGATCCACTGTAAGTACTCTTATACGTAATCATATTCAATTTTCAAAGAATACTAGGTTAGTGGAGAAAATAAATAAATAAGGACATAAATAAATACATTTTTATTATTATGAAAAAAAAAAATTGTTTTTGTTGCAACACACTGTGAAAATCAACATGAGTGATAAATATTTTAATTCATTTGTCTATGTCGATACATTATATTGAAAATAAAAATTCTACAAATATTCATATTCATTTTTATCACCAATATGGAAAAATTGCTTGAATATCATATTTTTTGGCTTGCGGGCTTGATGAAATTTCTTAAAACAGAGTTGGGATAGTCATGTTTTCAGGGAACAAAAGTGAATATTTTTTTAACATGTTTCTATATTAGGTATCCCTTGATCTCTAATTTCCAACCCAATTTGAATCACTCCATTTAGATTTGAAACAAAAAACTTATAACCAAAACATTGACAGGGTGTCTAGTAGGAAGCTCAGGAATAGAGTTGGGACAGTCAGTTTTTGTAGGCCTAAATGACTATATTCTTAAAAAATATTTCTATGATATATTCCTTTATGAATTTAGTTTAAAACATAATTTTAATCACTCGATTTCAATATCGAATGAGGAATTTATGACGAAAATACTGACTGCTTATCATAAATCAGCACTCTTGAAAATTTGTTTTCTTGGCTGTTCACTAGCATATTTGACCCATCAATTATTCTTGTCTTAAAAACCTATTTCCATTGGAAATAAATAAATGAATATACTTTTATTTCCAATTTGAATCATCTTAATGCATCATCAAATGAAAAAGCTATGCTTGAAATATCAACTATTGGTCTGAGATGGAAAATAAAAAATGACTCTATTATGTAGGTCGTTCTAAGTAAAATTGACATATCATAGCACTGAATTTTTAAAACCTGTTTCTATTAGAGATACACCTTTGAATTAGCTCTCATATGGCCTTAGAATTACTCAATTTGGATGAAAAACAAAGAATTTGTGATTAAAACAATGCAGGTTAGCATGATTGGCCATTGCTCTCCCACACGTGACAAAAAAAAAAATTTATTATTTTCTCCGTGGATTTGTTATACAGAGTAACTACTTCTTGTTTTTTTTGCATAATTCTCAAATTAGGGGAGCCCGATCACCTCTCTTTCTCCATGATTTAATGTTTTATTGCAGGTAGACACTCGTTTTTTTACAGGTCCTAGGAGAATAAAGAAGGTCAATTTATGGACAAGCGATTCTTGAAAGAAATTTTAATGAAATGAGGGAATTTCATCCAATTCATTACCCAATGGATTCATAACAGAAGCAATGAACAATTTATTTCCATTTCAAGATTCATGTCATGTGATTGCTGTCAATACATTTTTCCAAAACATCATTTTTTTTCCATTGACAGATTGATATTCCCTTAGGAAATAACATCATAGTTTTTGTAACTTAAACTATTTATTTATATACTATTTTTAAATAAAATGTTGTTTCTTTTCTCATTTCTCTTATGTTTTTGTGTTTTAGGTGTTTATTCCTTCAAATTGCAGTTTCCACTCCATTGGCGATTGAACAATGAGGACCCCACCATGCAAGTTTTAATTGCAGAAGAAAATTCTTCGGCAGCACCAATTCTGTAAAAAATTACTTTTTATTGAAACCTGTACATAAATTTTTCTTTCTTTTTTATTGGATTTTCTTAGATAATAGATTTTACATTAGTTTTTTTCTATTTTCCCTTGTTGTTCCCTACAGGGAACACCAAGTTTCGCGTGTTTGTCTTTTTGATGTTCCTCTTAAGGAACAACTGCCATTCCTCTTAAGGAACAACAGTTTCACGTGTTTTTCTTTTTGCTGTTCCTTTTAAGGAACAACTGTTGTTCCTTTTAAGGAAAAGCAGACGTTCCATTTAAGGAACAGTTGTTGTTCCTCTTAAGGAAAAGCAGGCATTCCATTTAAGGAACAGCAGTTTCACGTGTTTGTCTTTTTGCTGTTCCATTTAAGGAACAACAATTTTGCGTGTTGATTTTTTTGCTATTACTTTCAAGGAACATCACTTTTTTGTGTATTTTTTTGCTGTTCCTTTTAAGGAACAACACTTTTTCACATGCATTTTTTTTGTTGTTCCTTAAAAGGAACAAAAAAATTTTTGGGTGTATTTTTTGCTGTTCCTTTTAAGGAACAACACTTTTTTTGGGTGTATTTTTTATTGTTCCTTTTAAGGAACAACACTTTTTTTGGGTGTATTTTTTGATGTTCCTTTTAAGGAACAACACTTTTTTTGGGTGTATTGTTTTCTGTTCCTTTTAAGGAACAACATTTTTTTTGGGTGTATTTTTGCTGTTCCTTAAAAGGAACAACATTTTTTTGAGTGTTTTTGTTGTTCGTTCAAGGGAACAACACTTTGGGAATAATTTCGAGAACAACTTTTCGTCCCTCTTGTGCAATTATTCCTAATTCATCTCAACCACATTTTACTGATTCCCTTGCATCGCATGAAGTACAATAATTTTATGAGGAAAAAAATTATGGAGTCTATTGAAGCAGGTGAATATCCTTGATGTTATGATATTTAACAAGACAGCTTCTTGATGATAGTCTTTATTTTTATTTTTTTTAAACAAAAGGGACACAATTATTTATATATTACTTTATTGTATTGATTTATGCTGTATATGATACTGATTGATCATCTTTACCATGTTGGTTCCACTTCTTCTGGCTACAATTCTCTCTATCTATTATAAGTAAGATCATGGGTATATTTTCATTCTATTGACATGTTCAAACTTCTTCCACCATCCCCACTCTTTTCATATCATATCTTGCAGAATATTTTGATCTTGTTTTCTTGTCTTTGATTGTAGATCTTACATGCTAGATCGATACCTTCTAGAACGACTGGATTGAAGATCAAGACTTCAGGTAGGAGCATCTCTCCATAGTTAAATAATAACTCTTAAGCATAATGGCGCGATGCCTTTGAGTCCTTTTGAGATAGCATATCAAGCAGTACAGTCATTTTCCATTTTTTTATCAACTGACGATGATCCAATGAATGTGATCAAGGAAGAATAATTTTCACCATCAAGCTCAGCTATGACATCAATTACTGATCCTTTTAAGCAAGTGTTGCATACTGATGAAAGCATTCGTGAATTATTATCCGTAGATGAATTACCATCAGATGATCTCCATCATAGATGATCATTTTTACCTGAGCTTGATAGATTTGAAAATAACTTTTCATCTATTTTCACAATAGATTATGTCAATGAAACTCAGAGTCCAATATCGATTGCAAATTTGAATTCTAAAATTAATTTGGGAAATATTTCTTCTATTGTTCCCATTGACATATCCATTAAATTAGGAATTATTGAAAACATTCATATAGGTGCTTCATGTACATCAGATGAAATTTCTACATATAAAGCCCTATTTCAAGAATTTTGTGACATATTTGCCTGGTATTATGAAGAAATGCCAGGAATTGATCCCAACATTGTCAATCATGAAATAAAGACTTACCCAGATGCTAAACCTGTCAGGCAGAGATTATGTCCAATACATCCACGAAAGCTGTTGCTATTAAAGCTAAAGTTGAAAAATTATTAAAAGCAGGTTTTATTTATCTAATTCCTTTAATATGTTGGGTATCTAATATCGTTCCTATTATGAAAAAACAAGAAACAATACGAGTATGCGTTGACTATAGGGATATTAAAAAAGCTTGTCCAAAATACAATTATCCAACTCCTTATATCGACCAAATTATTAACGATTGTGTTGGAAATAAAATGTATTCATTTATGGATGGATTTTCCGGATACAATCAGATCAACATACTCCGTGCCGATCAACCAGAAACATCATTCATTTGTCCTTAGGGAACGTTTTCTTACTGTAAATTATGTTTCAGATTGAAGAATGTTGGGGCAAATTTTCAAAGGGAAATGTCTATGCTTTTCATGACATTAAACACACTGTGAAACCTTGTCTCGATGATTTACCTGCTCATTCATTGCACAGGTAAGATCATCCTACTCACTTACGAGCAATCTTTATGAGATGTATGTATTATAAGATTTGCTTGAATCCCCACAAGTGTGTTTTTTGCATACAATCTAGTAGATTACTGGGATTTGTGGTTTCGAAAGAAGGCACTCGTGTCGACCCTTCGAAGGTTGAGGCTATTATCAATTTACCTCCTCCTTCCACACTTCACCAAATCCAAAGTTTGCAAGGGAATGTAAACTTTCTGCATAGATTTATCCAGAACTATGTTGATTTAACGAAAGGTTTTACCAGGCTATTGAAACAGAATGTTCCTTTTGTTTGGGATGAGATTGCTGATCAATATTTTGATGCTTTAAAGCATGTGTTAACCCATGCACCGTTATTGCATCCACCAAATTACAGCGAGGATTACTTTTTATACTTAGCAGCCTTTGATTCCACCATTGGAATGGTATTAGTTCAAGAGGATGAATTCCACAATGAGCAAGTTATTTATTATCTCAGTCAGAATCTCAATCCAATAGAGATTAAATGCTCACATGTGGATAAATTGGCCTTGGTAGTAGTTCAAGATGTCCAACATTTCCGTCATTACATTTTGTTATGAAAAAAACTGTGATCTCTAATTTCAACCCGATGATGTATATTCTGACTAAACAATTTCTCGGGGGGAAATACTCTAAATGGATAGTTATCCTTCAAGAGTTTGATTTAGAATTCGAAAAATCCAAATCAAAGAAATCACTAGTGTTCGCCGAACTTATGTGTGACTTCCCAAATAATGAGATAGAAACTATGGTAGAGCATGTGATCGCTGATGAATCTCTGTTTCTTATCAGTAATTTAGATCTTTGGTATGGGGATATCATCATTTATCTCCAAACCCAAACTTTTTGGCCTGAAATTTCATGTTCACATTGAGTAAAGATTTGTTACCAATCTCAGTAATACAATATTGTTGGGGACATACTTTATCGTCGTGGTGCGGATTCTGCATTTTGACGATGATTGACTCATGAAGAGGCTGAACGAGTTTCGAATGACTGTCATTCTGGAGCATGTGACGGTCATATGTATAGGTTTGCCACAACCCAAAGATATTGTGCACTGGTTATTTTTCGCCATCATTATTCTCGCTATCTGAAAATTTCATAAATGTCAGATTTTTGATTGAAAGATGCGTGCACCACTAGCACCTCTTCACCCCATAATTGTTGTTGGTCCTTTTGCAAAATGGGACATTGATTTCATTACATGCAACCCTCACTCAGCTGGGGGGCATGGCTATATTATTCTCACAGTAGATTATTTTACAAAATGGGCTGAGGTGATGCCTACATTTGCGGGCGATGGTAGAACTGTAGCTACATTTGTATTCAATGACGTGATTGCTCAATTCGGTGTACCCCAAGCTATCATTACTGATCATGGGAGTCATTTTCGAAACATCATGATGACCGAATTTTTCGACCAACTTGGTCTGCGACATGATAACTCTACTCCATATTATCTGCAGGCTAATGGTTAGGTTGAAGCCATTAATAAAGTTTTAACAACTATTATTAAAAGGATAATCGGAATTCATAAATCGAATTGGAATACTATACTTTTCTCAGCACTTTGGGCATACCGAAGCTTAGCAAAAACTGCAACAGGGTTCACTCCTTTTCAACTAGTCTATGATTTAGAAGTTGTGTTACCGATTGAATGCGAAATACCGTCACTCTAATTAGCCATAGAGTTACTGCCAACCACTTCTGAAGAGTAAAAATTCTTTTTGTACTTAGCACAATTAGATGAGCCTCGGGGAACCATTGCATTAGCAGCCGAAGCTCATAAAAAATGTGTTACACCTCGTGTTTTGTCAGAAGGTGACCTAGTATTGGTATATGACCAAGCTAACGATAAACTAGGAGTTGGGAAATTTGAACCCATGTGACATGGTCCTTATATTATCAAGCGAGTGCTTGCAAAATAGGCTTACAAATTGATTGATTATGATGGGGTCTCTTTAGATAAACCCAGAAATGGACTTTACCTAAAGAGACATTATGCTTGATTTTTGTGTGAAGATCATACCTATACATTAGTTATTTTTCTAATATTAGCTGCTTTAGATTAGATGAGTGTATCTATTTTAAGTTTGCGTTGACTAATGTTCCTACTTATCTTGATTAATCTTGATATTGCAGATGTCGACGTCCCTTCAAGCATACATTGGTTTTGCTGATGGTGCCTATTGTAGTATACGGAATATCTCTTCCACAGCCTTGGTTATCTATTCACCCATTGATGAGTTAGTTTCTATGCATGGGGTAAGCCTTGGTCAAACAACAAATAATGTTTCAGAATATAGCGCAGTGATTGAGTTATTATATGATTCCATTTCATTTGGCATTCGGCATTTGATCATTAGGTTAGATTCATAACTCATTGTATTACATTTAAGTAGAGTATACGCAATTAAAAAACTATTGTTACTGAGATTATTTTTGAAGGTTCAACCCTTGGAAAGGGAGTTTGATTACATCGAATATCAACACATTCCAAGGATATTAAATCCATTGGCTGATGCATTAGCTAATAATATTATAAATATACATTTGTGGCATTAAAAAAAGTAAATTAAAACAACATTCGATATGTGTTGAACAAGATAGCCAGCAAAAGTAGTCATATCATAGATAGAGTTTTTGTTTAAGAAAATATTACATCGTCTAGGACCATAGGTTTAAAACACCTTATGATCTGAAAGATAGTGATACAAAAAACAAAAATAAAATAGTCTGCGATGATCATCCACTATCCGTGGTGATAATCATGATAATATACTATCACCTGCGCCACTCTACGTAGGTATCTCCGAAACTAGCTAGGAACACCAGCGACATGACTCTGGAGATGGAGAGGAATATCATCCATCATTGTTTCTGGGATGTCTCTAGTCAACCTTTGCAATTTTTTCTCTAAGTCAGTGAGAATCTTTGCTTCCTAGTTCTTTGGAGGTGTAATAGGATTTTTCGGCTTCATCTCGAAGCAACGGAGATTGGCTAGTCTTTGTGGACCAACATATGCATTTAAAATTTCTTTTACTACTATTGGACGATTGAAAAACAAAATAAAATATAGATTTAAAACACATCAAAATAATTCATTTACCTGATTCATCCCATTGTGTCCCTGGAGGTAAGGACATCTCGAGGTCTCCTCGAAAGTCTATGCCTCCATATGGGAAATCATCGATAGCAAAGATTTGGTTATCTAACCAATAAAAATATGCTAGAGTAAATCGAACTACCGTGCAGCCGTGGCCACCATGGCGAGCCATCAATGCCACCCATCGTACCATATGAGGTTCTCTAGGTTCACCATGGTCAACAAAGATTAACTGAGGGGAAAGGGATGGAAACCTCTCCAAAGTGAAAGCTACTAAGATCGCTCCATACCCAAAGTTTTTCAACTTTGAGTTCTTCGCTCTAGTTAGTTGACCCTTCATATTGGTCAACACCCCTTCACACCAATTAAAGATTGTACCGCTGTAACATTCAACAACTATCTGCATTTGTGATTTGGTAGCCACATGTGGAGCTGCACTTCCACATAATCTGGTAACAGTGAATGCAATGACTTTTAGATCAAAACTTATAATAGTTTTTATATCTATCTGGTTGTCTTTGGGATCAACTTCTTCATTACATAATTCTTGTTTGTAGCTAGCGATAGGCATGCCACCTCGCCTAGCTCCGAAAAAAGAGATAGGTTCACCAATTTTTGATAAACTGGTGAGGAAGTAGATGTCTTCAAGCTCAATTTCTAGCTTGTGATATCCAATGATAAAACACTGTGCCTGAACATCCCATTTATTCAACAGCCAAGTCATTAGCTCTACCTATGCCCTCATGCCTTGAATGGCCCAAAATTTGTATAATTCGTAATTTCTCAAAACACGCATTGTGTTTGGATTGTTCATTGCCGCATCATCTACCTCCTTTTGCTTGCGTTCTCACCACTCCAATTTTGTGTAATGACCTGCAAATGGATGCATTTAATGGTTAGAAGATATAAGAGTAAAAAAAATTATCCATTTTTTAGAGAATGTCTCAAATTTCATTTTCTTACGGCACCTTCGCAGTTTTTTTATGGGGACAGTGCGGACCCTCGCACACACCCTTCACAAAAACTGCGGTATCCCAATAATTTTCCTTTAGGAAAATTATTGGGGTCTGCAGGTAACCAATGGTTGACCCGCAGACCCCTGTGAGTGAAATTTTGAACCTTTTTCCCCCCCAAAAATGAATTTAAAAACTAAAAAAGAGAATTCAAATGGATGGAAATGAAGAGAAGAGTGTTTTCGATTACCTGGATTCAACAGATTTTGATTTGCATTGTCGGTTCTCCCGTTATCAACTCTAGAATGTTTTTTTCCCAAAGCTCTCAATTTTCAAATATGAACACAAAAGGTGAAAATAACTTTGCTGAACTACTTTTTATAATATTTTTTGAATCAATAAAATATTATTTTATTTATTTTCCACTTTATAAATTTATTTTTCTAAAGTTTTTACTTATTGGAAACAAATATGTTTTATTTTTTGAGTTTATATGCAGAAAACAAGATTGTCAGGTGAAAAGGATTATTTTGATGATGAGTACACTTTTATCACTTTTTTGGGCTCTTGAAAATTACGAAAAAAGAAAAACCCTAGAGTTCTATTTTAAGCCCTTTTCAGACTCTCTAAAAATGAAAATATTGCCGAGTACTTGACTATTTGAACTCGTTAAAGGAAATGAACAATCGTCCCTTCAGTATAAGTTTACCCCTTTTCCAGACTGAAATGGATTATTTACAAAAAAGGCATATGTTGGCTAATCATGGTCAATAGAGTTCTCTCCTGCATTATTTTATCCTTTTTCGGTCTTGAGAGACTAAATTTACGAAAAAGTACACCCACAGAGTTTTCTTAAGTTTTTCTTCTCACTCCCTAAAACTAAAAAACACCGAGTTTCACCTATAATGGACTTGTTAAAACTTAATAGTAAAGAACCTGTCAATTATAAACAGGAACGAACCACTCCTTCTTAGGGTTTGATTTTAATACTAAGTTGGAATCATCCGAAGGATGAGCTTATATAACAAGCAAATGTTATCCTCCTCAAGCTTGTCAAAAATAAAGAGGTACTTGCCAGAAATGGTGGGGGGAAAAGAGGGAAGATGAATCCAGTTCTCACACTTCGTTTGAAAAAGTTGTATACCACTCTTGAACACGACACTTTTGTCACATTCATATTTGGGTTGGGAAAATCCTTTGGCCAAACAGTTAATCGAACCACATTGAAAGTCTTCAACTGGTTTCTGGATATTAGCTTTAGGTCAATCGTCACCATCTGCAGTGTCATTATCTGTTCAAGAGATCAGTTTAATAAACCATTCATTGTAAACATTTGTCTCCATTTGCGTTGACCATCCCTAAGTCAATCCTTGCTAAAATTTCTTCAAAACTTGATCTAATGGTTTCGTGTCGTGGGCTTTCCTATGACGAGTCATTTTCTATCGACGAAAACTCATCATCTAGAAAATTGATCTAGAATCCTATCAGTACCTTGGGATCTGCATTCCCTAATGGCAGGTTTCTCACCTTCGACGATAGGTTGCATCATTGACCTTCGATTGAATGATTCTATGAAGTGTTCAACTCCAAATCATTAATTCACTTTTCATAGACTGTACTGAGTACTTTGAGGGCCATTTTCAATATTGGTGGTTTCTCTCACACTTGTTAACAGTTCGCATAATTGACTGGTAATCAAGTGGTTTCTACCATGTTCGACTTCAACACAATCAATCGCATGGATAGAATCATACTAGTTCAAGAAGTGGAAATCAAGACCCTAGATGGCTGCATCCATGCTGTGTCTACTATTAATTTAATTCTAAAATCATTTTTGTATCAGAACATGTAGTTAGTTTTGATCTGATTATGGGAATGCCTACCTCAGCAATGATATACATATATATATGCTTGCATTGAATGTTTTTTCAGGGTTTCAACTGGTGTGCCTGCAGCCCGACCCTTCGAATGATAAAGCACTTCACTCCTCAAAATTATTCAGAACTCTTCAGACTTCGCACTTTAGGGGGCAATCTGTTACACTAAAATTTGTCACCGGGACATTTAGCTGTCTATATGGGTTCATATTTACCTATTAATTGCTCCCTTAGAGGTCCAAAATCATAAATTTTCTAAATCTAGTCTTGAAATTGGGAAAAAGCTTATTAAGAACCTAAAAAGCCTAAATCTGCACTTTTCCTAGTCATTTCCTGCAATACCGCAGTTTATTGCTATAAAACCTACAACACATCCCTCATGTTCTACTCATTAAAATTGCGGACCCCCGTAAAAGGTAAAATAAAAAGAAAAGTAAGTTCGAGAAGCCTAGCTAGTCAAATATTCTTCCAGTTGGGGCCTTCTAGAAGCACTATCTGGTCGAGCTTCACCTGTTCTATTCATGAACCTTTATCCCTTAATAAATGGATCTATCCCTTGGGTTTTGGAGCTAAAATCCCATGATGAGAGGGCTTTATCCCTTCCTTATTGGAGCTGAAACTACCTCTCTTCCGATATAAATTAAGTCCATGTTTCAGTCTCAAGGGTACTTGCTTATTAGCTGGTAGAAGAGAATTGTTGAAGTAATTATACTCTCCACATTTGGCATCATCAGCATGAGAGAGATTACATACTCATAGCCACAGTCTTATGTTGATTTAGAGAGTTGGAGTCTTGTCAAACTAAGGAAAATGGTTGTTTGAGACCCCAAAATAACCTATACAAACATCAAGGCATAAAGGTTGTAAGGTTTCTTCTTTTTATTCAAAGTTAATACAAATGGATTCTATTTTCTCATTAAGTTGTTCATCTACCTTTTGAATAATTTAATTCTTGGATTCCTTGATCACTAAGATAGATTATTGCTTTTGAATTATCATATCTTGTAGATGCTTTTGATCTTGTTTTCTTGTCTTTGATTGCAGATCTTACATGCTAGATCGATACCTTCTGGAATGACTGGATTGAAGACCAAGTAAACATTGGACTTCAGGTAGGAGCATCTATCCATAGTTAATTAATAACTCTTAAGCATAATTGTCTAGAGAAAATGGTCTACATATTTTTGTTTGTTTCTAGATATCCTTAGGATAATAGGGATATCGTTGTTATCTGCAAGAGGGATTTGTCCATCTAACAGCCTCCAGGTTCCAAGTAAAGGGCCCTATCAATGATACTCGAGCTTGCTCCCATCCCATTAGTTGAAAAGCTAAACCTACACAAGGCTATTGGAGATATGTTTCATACCAAGGTGTTGAAACACACCCTTGTGTTGGAAAAATCTCAGAGTAAGTTAACCAAGATTTCAAATACCTTGAAGAGAGAGAGAAAATGAAAAGTCTCTTTCTAGTTAGTTAGCGGATTACAAGAAGATGATAAGGGTTAAGGGCATTGATCAGAACGTGACAATGAAAACTCTGCCGAAGAAGACATAATTAGAGGTGCAGGAGTTGCGACGCAAGTTAAATATTCTTCATTCAGAGCACATCCAAACAACGGATTTGGCTCAGGTTGAGAAAGAGAAGTAGCCCCTTATAGAGATTCTTCTCCAAAAGGATGAGGAGATAACAGAGCTAAAGTGGGGAATGAATGAGCTCCAACAGGTGCAAGACAGTCATGTATGCCCAGTTCAAGTGCCCAATGATCCCCAGAATGCCTCAAAACACCTAACCAAGGCCCTGATAGAGTTGAAGGTTTCAGAAGACAAGACACGAATTGTGTGCATTTTTTTTGATGAAGCGAAGGTTTCCATTGTAGAAAAGGAAAATACGATCTCATCCTTGCAAAAAGAAATGGATGCCAATTGCAGGGTGTCTCACGAGATGAGAAATTTAGTCAAAGAATTAAAATCACATCCCAAAGATAATATGTCTCAAGTAGAGGCCAGAAAAATTACCTGGAGTGAGATCATGAAAGAGGTGAAGGATCACTGGGAGATCATCACATTCAAAAAAGATAAAAATAATGTCATCCATGATTTCAAAGTGCAACTGGGCGTAGGTAACCGAGAGGGAAATTACAATGTGACGATCACGTGTGGATACATTCGATTCATCAATGAACTCCCCACTGAAGAGTTGGGCATGTGCAGAGTGGTCGAACATTTCAGGATAGTAATGGAAATCAAGAATATGGTACACAAGGAGGAGGCATGGATAAAAGCATCTGGATGTTTGGGGATAGTGGCCAAAGGGGTGGAAGCATTCAATCATGAATGGAATAAGGTGGTAGAGGTAGGGTTGTCAACTTGCTAGGACCCCTTAGGTGCACTGCTCCCTTGGGCCACATATGAGAAATGCATGACTGAGATCAAATTCAAGGCTTACTCAACTTTGAAAAATACCTCCTGTCTTCAGGCTGAAACCTTGGTGGCATCACTACACAAGGAATTCCTACTACTCGCCAAGGTCAAGAAGTTCTTCTCTGCCATCCTTGATTACTTCGAGATGACTCAGATATGGGCATTGTTCAAGCTTTTTAGCTCGGTGCCATTACCTGCAGACGTCGTATGGCAGAGATGTTACAAACACATGCACCCTCCAGCCGAATCCACTTCATAGTCTATGGTGCCTCCGTTATCTCGCCACTCTAGCACCTTCTTCCACCCCTCGGCGCAGCCGTTGAAGATATCAAGATTCGACCCATGTAGCCCATAGTTACTTTGTTTTATTTTACTTTTCTATTATGATGTTTAGCTAGTTAAATCATGATTACACCCTCGTTATTGTTATTTTCAATCAGGAAGAACTTTTCTCATAGAACGTTGTAGTTGGACTAGATCATTTTGATTATGATGTATGTACTAGGAATCAAGAAGGAATATCTGCCTAAAAAAAATATCTAGCTAAGAGACTATGGAGGAAAGCCTATAAATGTGGAACTCACCAAGTAAGAAATGGTTTTGGATTTTGTGGAATTTTTGGGTCCATACTGTGTGGCCTTTCATGTAATATTGTTTTGAGATCTAAATGCATATCTGGGGGATCTGTTTTTGAAATTTTATATAAGAACGACCTTGTCTACCGATGGATTCCAATTGGGTTAGTGAGCAGTATGTATGCATTTTTCTCTTGTTTCCTAAAGATTCCTTCTGCTTTGTTATTTTTTCTTGAAAAAGTCTCATATGTGAAATGCTGGTGGCATTATCACTCCACCAGATTCCCAAGGATGTGGAAGGAGTCCTAACAGAGGTAACCACAAACCAAGATTTTGACTTGATAGCTATCCCTATCAAGCCGAATATGGCTCTGTCCAAAAGGGTCACAGCTAAGAGGGTTGGAGAAATTATGGTTTTTCGGCTAGATATAGAGTGCAGAGGGTTGTTTTGAATTTTATTTGGTTGGGGAATCACTAGATGAAGAAATTAGGTAAAGGAAACTTAAGTCAGGGAGAATGAGTTAAGGTTACAGGGGTCAATGGGGCAAGGTAAGTATAATGATTATCACTTGAAGAGAATTGTTATGGAATGGTGTTGAAATAGTAAGAAGGCTAAGAAAATAATAGGAGATGTATTTTTCTGAGACAAAAGAAGATGAACAAAATATGATCATTTACCCAAAACAGAGCATGTGCAAGCATATATTATGAATTTCTAACTTGTAAAAGATCATAACATAGAAATGATAGTGAAAATGAACACAATACTCTCAAACATATGATACTGAATAAGAAACAATGATAGACATTCAATACCACAAGTATCCCAAAAACGTAGCTACAACTCCTCTTTATTAGCTTAGCCAAATTGACTACAAATTTTCCATGATCAAACTAATTCCAGCCTTTGAAAATGAGTCAAAAATTACATGATATAGGCCTAAAATAACCTCTCCCAACCTCAGTTGTCGAATCCATAAATTGAGTAGCTGATCCACAATAATATGAATTGATACCTAGAGTGTAGGGAGGTCAAAGTGACTCATCCCTAATTACATTGAAACTGATTCATTCGACTTTGATGAGTACATTTACCTCATGAATATACGCCTAGGTAGCCTATAAAAATCATATTTACATCTACCATGCTCAATTACATAAGTGAAATCATGATTCTCAAGAAAATATTCAAAATTTGCAGTGAAATTTCAAAATATCAGCAAATTGTCAAACACACCCTCTCTTTGGTAAACATTCCATCCATCTTGCAGGTTGTTTTTAACTAGGTTGCAGGTGTCTAAATTAGATCCAAGATGACTTGTTAGAAATTCCTTCAAGTCTAATCTCTATAATTTCCTTCAGTTTGAAAAATGAAGCTCATTTTCTCAAGACTGGTAAACGTGCAACACCAGGGCAAAAATGAGGCGGAAACTTGGTTTTTTGGTGGTTTTTTGTCATTTTCACTGATCAGTTTTCCTTCAAGTGCTTATAAAATGTACAGGTTTTATGTCCTTATTATTTTGAAATCAATGGTGGTGACCATTTTCTCACTGTATTCCCCAAAAAAGAGCGCAACACTAGAAGGAAATGCGCCCTTCCTTAAGAAAACGCGGAGCGCCAATGCAGAACGCGTGCTCTGTGTGCAACACCATTTTGAAGACCACATTTGGAGGCCTTCCTGATGTCCAAATTGGGACCAGGATAGCATGTCGGAAACACTATCTTGTCTACTCTCCAAATATACCTTTGTTGTTCTGATTGGAGTTGATTTTCCTTACCAAAAATTGATTCTCCTAAGATTGGTCAAAAAGTGCAGAATGAGGGTGTAAAAATGTAGAGTGCTATTGCAGGAAACTTTTGGAGGCCTTCCTCAACCCAAAATTGAGCTCATGATAGCTCGTTGGAAATATCTTCCAATATAGTTGTAATTTGACTTATCCAGAAAGTGATTTGGAAATTGTAGTTAGGAGAAAACTTGATTTTACCAAGGTCACTCTATAAGTGTAGAAACTCTCTTATGGCACTTGTATTTTCTACATTTATCCAAAACCATGACAAAAAAATCTCTCACATTTGTTAAATTCATCTATGTTTGGTCAGAAACATAGTTTGAAGTAAAAATGGCCCTATGAGTGGCAAATTAATTGACCCTTGGAATGATTTCTTAAAAAGTGATGGAGACATGATATTATGAGTTGGAATGGCCTCATACTTACTGATATGAACTACCTTATGCATCCTCTGCTCGAATTTCTATGTTTTCACAGGAAACTCTAGCTCAGTGGGAGAGGAAATTAGGGTTTATTGCTTGTTAACAATGATGACTTGGGCACCCTTGGGAGAAATGGTTAAAAAATGAAGCAAGGTCAATGATAATGATGGAGATGAGGTGAAAACAGAGTAAAATAAGGCGGGGATGGGTGGGATGTAAATAACAGTGCCAATAGGTGGTAAATGATTTAATAAATGAATTTGTATACATCCTCATTGAGGAAAGACAACACTCCTGAATTAATTATCTTACATCCTTAATATTTATCACTGCGAGACTTCATCTCCATCAACCTGTCGTCTACCATTTTCCCCCATATCCTGAGAAGGATGGATTCTTATTGCAGAATAAGCCCATATTTCATGGGTTTTCTCCTCCTAATTCCTCTCAATTACTGCCACCTTATACTCTGAGGTTTGTTCATTAGTCCTTTACTTGGTCCATTCAAGGCATACTCAATTCTTATAGTCTTGAATCCATTCTGAGTAATGTCCAGTGTGCATTAAGATTAGTACCAATGTTTTCTGCAAGTATATTGAACCACAGTTCCATTAATCCTAAATAAAGATACACTCAGAGTAAGCTCCAAATGAACAAGTTTAAATCCTTTGATTCTTAAGATGTCCTAGGCATTGGTCTTTTGCAACTCAAGATTGTCTCTAGGAGTGACATCATGTTGAAGCAGTCCATCAATATTCAATTCAGTGACAACATTTTGGTGCATCTGTCGGGAGTCTGAAGACACATTTCCCGATTTTGTGCTCAAACACTGAATCTGAACTCTTGGAGATAGCTGGAGCTCAGAAGCTTACGAGGTTGCATTTATACCTTGGCGATATTGTTGTTGAAGAATTCAAAAATTAATAGCTTCATGGTGATTCCACTGGACTTATGAAGAACTCAGATGTTTCCATTCTTGTTTCAAGGTATGCATGTGTAGATTTTTCATAAATTTATGGTTTCCCAAATCCTTTTCCCAAGGATGCATAGTTTTTTAAGGAATGGTCCAAAATTTAATGGAGAATATTTGAGTTTGAATTTGAAGCATATATCAAATTTTCCTGACTTTACTGACCTTCTTAGAGTTAGAAATTGAAGACATTTTCATCAGATTGTTTTACGATTCATTTCAAGGGAAATGTAGACAATGGATTGAAAGTTTTCATGTTAGATCTATTAAGTCATTTGCAGATTTTTGGCTTATATTTTTGGAAACATGGATGAAAAATAGAGTTGGTGGTAGACTCTCTTTCCATTCAAGGTTTTAAGCAATGGAATGATGATCACACTAATGAGGAAGTCGATGAATATTTTTCTTTGGCCTTGTCTTCTTACATAAAGTCATTTGAGTGCAAGTTAGAAGATAAAATTCAATTTTTTCGATGAATTTGCTAAGAAAATTGAGAAAGACATTGAAGTTTTAGAAGATCAAATTCAATCCTATAGTCTTCATGGTCAAGATCACTCTTTTGAAAAAAATTTCATGCCAAAATACAAAGAGAAGGTGGTGCTACCTTTCTCTTTTGAGTTTGAGGAGGAATGTCTTGAAGTTTGAAAATGAGTTTCATAGCATACAACTGAAGTCTTATGTTACTAAAGAAATCATATATGAGCTGTCTAAAACTGCAGAATGTCTTGAGAATTATCAAACAAACTATGTATTCTACAATCCCATAGCTGACTACATGGAAGAGTTCTATAGTCCAACTTTTCAATTATGTTTTCACTGTGAAAATCAAACCCATTTTATGTTACCTTCGTCATTAAAATATTTTGGCAATGGAATCAGCACCCTTTTTCATTACAGTATGTTGGCACTAGAATCAACACTTGGACTGCAGCAAGCACTTGACCAGAAACATCATAAAATCTAAAGCAATTTTAATGATTTGTTTTATGGGATTGATAGGTGGTATAAAATCTGATTCACTAAAAAGAGATTTCAGTCAAATCCACAGTTATACTAATGAAGGTATTGTAACTTGATGTGGTAGTAGAGTGAAAATTTGTAGCCTATGAGGATAGGAAACTGTAAAATGAGAGGAAAAAGTAGGTCGTTAAAACAAAAATCTACTGCATTTGGTAGAAATTCACAAAAGCAGCAGTTTGACAATATTCCACTAAGAGAAAGCTATTTCTAGTCTAACAAGATTCTCACTGAAATATCATGAAGAATAACTATCACGACTGATGCAATTCCATTGCTATAACATATATTTTACCAGGAATGCTCACTGTGTGAGACTAACAAAAATTGATAAAACACATAACATGTTTAAGAGGCTAATAAAAACACATAACAGTATGATGGTTTGAAAATTGGAACTGAAAGATAGGAGATATGGAAGCACAAGTAAAGTAGAAAATACACACAACAAATTGGCAATAAGTACTGAGTAGTATCATTCCATTTCATTCATAGAAATATTACAGATCATATGAGTCAAAACTCTAAAACCACCAACCAACCCCTTCTGCATAGTAGTTTATCACATATATACAAAAATAATAAACTGTCATCTCCACAAAAGGAGTAAACCTATTCCCAAAAGTTATTATGATCTCGAGCAAGAGATGACGCTTATCCTAAAACCTTAATACAAAGTGCTATGACATAATGAAAATAAAAAAATCAAGGCTAACAATTCAAAGTGGTTTGTATGATGTGGTAGTTTATGGGAAGACTCCTCTTCTGTTCTAATGCAACCAACTCCACAAAAAGTGTAAACAACAGTGAAAATGGCGTGTGGTTGTTCCTTGAATGCTGCCTGGTACCTGGTAGAAACATGCTGGTGCTGAGAGTAGTGGTAGAAAAATGTTTCAGAGAAACTTTGTCAATGTTCCATTGTTCCTTTCCTTTTTTGGTGGAAAACCGTTTGTAATGGCGAAAAACCCAAAAAAAAATTGATAGAGTGGCGGAGGTTCATTTTATGAGAAATTACAAAGAAACCCTTTGAACAAGGTTTAAGTGATAGGGGAGAAATGGATTGGAATGAATGATAAGAAGGGGGAGAAAACCTTTTAGACATATATCGTAATCACAAATCGAGACTGGAGCATTTAAACATAAGATACAAATGGGAAAAAATGTGATTTTGCGATGGGGTGATGACATGGAAAAGAAGTGGGACCGATCGCAGATCGCACATCAGATATTTTAATATGAAATGTAAGAGTTAAATGTTAAAACTGGCGAAGTACGATGTGCAATGAGAGCGAAGGGTGACGTGACATGAAAAACAGTCACCCGCAAATCACAAATCAGAAGCTTTAGGGAAGCGAAAGTGAATGTTGTAAATGAAATTTGTGGAAATGTGATGCGAAGAGGTAGGTGGGGCCCTTTAAATTTCTTTTAAAAGCATAAAATGAATATTTCGCTAAGTCATGGTGATATGATAAAAAGATGCCACAAGCATAAAAAATGCTTTATAGCATATTCGAGGCGTATCAAAGGGAAGTATGGGTTCTAGACCATATCGCAAATCACATTTCGGGGGTTTTGTAGGAGATGACAATTGTAACGTGAATGGGAGTTAAAAGTGCGAAGAGATTATTGTGATGAAAGGTAAGGGGTCCACGATGTTTATTAAGTGTGGTAAGTTATATCATATGATATATAATATAACCAAAGTTTTGTTGTGGTGCGGGTAAAAGTTGCGATAAAATAAATATATGGTAAGTTAAAAAGGAAATATGATATGGCCATTGATGGGTGTGCGGAGCTACTTTTTAACTAAAAATTGGATTTTATGAGTTAAAAAGGGGGTTTTGAAAAGTGAAATGAGAGGCTAGAATTTGGGATTTTTTTGGGGGGAAAATGAAAGGTGAAAGAGGGAAAATGAAATGAATGAAGGTAGAAATGGAATTTTCTCACCACTACACTTTGACGGTGATACTTTCATATTATAATCAAACTGAAAAGGCAGATTGATTCCTTGGAGAACGATGACCAGACTTTGAAAATATTTGGAAAAATTGTTGTGCTAACATAGTATACAATTTTTTTTTGGTTTAATAACAATCAAGGACTTTAGGTATTAGATTCGTTCATTGACTGGCTTTATTGGAAGTTTCATGTCACTTGAGTCAAACATGAATATTGTAGTTGTTAGGGTAGGTAGGAGTGTGTTTGAATAAGCTCAAGTATTCTGAGCAGTTTTTTAGCATATATGGATTTAATCTAAAGCTTGGATTGCAGTTTTAAACAAGATTGAGCCTGAGGAGAGGGTCATAAAAGCTTGGCGAAGTCTTCATCAATTTCAGTTTTTGAAGGAAGGCACTAGAACTACAAGCTCTTTTTTCTACCACAGGGGCACACCATGCCCAATGGAGCCAATGTTATCACACATAAAATTTCAATTTTTGATTGATAGGGTTATTAGCCTAGGTCTCATTTTGTCTCATAAAAATTGGTTCATGAAATTGATGAAAACTCATGAAATAGTCATTATCCTAAGTCTAAAATATCCCATCGGTCATTTCATTAGATTCAAATCCATAAAAATACACCTTAGGTTCATATTAATTGGTTTAAAGTTTTATAGTGGCCACATGTATGATTTTTCCCAGTTCTGCAGTGAATATTACTACAAACAGACACATTTCACTACGAAATCACCTTACCATTTCGTAGCAAATCTTCTAGGTTTATAATCGAAAATGTTGTGGAATCATGTTTTTTTTTTCACCAAGAAAAGGATGATGAGTTGCCAATGTTTTTAGAGGTTTTGGGTGAATGTGAAGTCATGTGATCAGTTATTACAGTCATCCAAGCATGCATAATCATAAGTGTCATTCATCATTACCTTTCACTCCTCCCATTTGTCATTATTCCTCATATATTCTAATCACTTTTTAAACTCAACTCCAAAGCTCCTCTCTATCATCCTCCTTTCGATATTTGCATGTAGTAGTTTATTAATATCATTGAAGAGTCCAGCTCCATTGCAAGAAGCTTGCTGTTCAAATTGGTTTCTTTGTAGGTGTCACTTTTTCAAGAAAGGAAGCATAGTATAAAGGAATATGGCCATGAAAAGGGAAAAAAGAAAAGAATGCTCCTATGTAGGATATGAACTTATGGACCTAAATATGGTCATAGAAGACCTTAGTTTTGCATAGGACTTCATCAAATCTAGTTGCATGAGTTTTTACAAGAAAATACAAAGGGATTTCTCTGTTTTTTTACTGTTTGAGTAGTTAGCTTCAAGAGTTGCTTCTAGGAAAACAGATGATAATTTAAAAAAATCGATAGAGATAATATTCGATAACGGATCAAAGAACATTAACCTATCTCAATTTTCTCACAGGTGCTACAAATTGGGAGATTCAAAGATGTCTTTGGGCTTTATTTTTAGAATGCATTTTTTCATGTTTTAGACATGTTTGTCAAATGAAGATTCCAGACACCTGGAGATGCTTTTCAAAAAACCAAGAGATTTTTTTCTTTTGAATGAACTGATTAAAAAAAACTCATCCCATTTTTCAAAAGCTATCAAGCATTCGGATATATGAGCTCATTTCTTAGCCCTAATTTTCAGAAAAAACAACTTCGTTTTTATTAATAGATGAAATTTATGAAGGTGAAAATGCTACTTCTTGAGGAGGGTAGGAGGTATTTTGAGCTAATTTTTCCTTATCATGCTTCATCATATCATCTTTCAGAGCCATTGGAAATTTTTTGAAGAAATAAACACAATTTTTGAGTTTTCTGCCAATTAGGCAATTTCGTAGTGAATCCCAAGCTTGAAACCCAGATTTCACTACGAAATCGTTGTAGGTGTGTTTTTGCTTAAAATCACAACTATGCCTATGGTCAAAATCAAGATGGGAAAAAAATTGTGTTTAGCTCATTTCAGTCAACAATCATCTCCAAATCATCAAAGAGGGATAAAAAGTGACATAGATGGGTGAATTCATTTTTCTACTAAAATTCGCTACGAAATTGCCTTATTTCCCCTGTTTCTGCAACGAGCAACATTTCGTGGAAATTTTGTGTTTTGAGGGTTCATTGGAGATCAACTAGCCACATGGAGAGTTTAAAGAGTATCAGTGTAATATTCTAGTGGAGTTTTATTCTTTCAGAAGGTTGTCTAGTTCACTAGATCGGAATGAACATAGTCAGCAAATATCATGACATGGTTTCCTTAAAAATAGGATTTCCTAATTTAGTGGGGGTATTTATGCCTTGATGATGGTTAGTTCCACTCGATCACTTAACTATTTTTGATGTAATTATGTGGTATTTTCAGTTATTGAATGTAATAAATAAGTGGAAGAATCCTAGTAGGTCTCTAATTCATAAAGTAAATAGGTGCCATTTTCATTCCCATGTATTTTGTTTCTTGTTAAGATAGGTGTCAGCAAAAGTAGTCCGATGATCTAGCCATGTAGGCAGATCCAATGTAAGGTGACTAAATCCTATTTATATGCAGAATTTCAAAGAATTCGGGGTTGGAATATGTTATTCTACACTACTACTATTGTAAACTTTTCTAATATGTAATATATAGTGGTTGTTTGATTTCTTCTTCACCTGAGATTCATCTGATTTTTTTATCATCTTTTTCCTAGGTATCTTGTTATTTTTCTTTCAATATATTAATGTTTAATTACTCAGAATTCATGTAAATCATGCTCTAACTTCCTTTAAGCATTAAGCTATTGCGTATCTCTGTGCGTTGTCCTATCACTAAAATGACCACATGCCTCAGCTTCCACAAGAAGAACCATGACATTGAGTTTCCTAGCACTGACTCCATAAGCCCAATGGTAGTAAACCCTATACATTTTTCACCTGCATACAAACATATTCAAGACACTATTACAGAGTTAGTCATCTGATTGAATTATATTTGAACAAATCATAGTTACCTTTGAGAGAGACCTCTCAGGCGGAAAAGGCTAATTTCCAGTCATAAGTTGGTTTGAAAGAGTTACACTATGTTATCTGGTGGAGAAGCCCATCTATACGGACTTAGTGATAACACCTCCAATGACATTGGTTCACTATGTTGGTGAAAGGTGTTTCATCTTGATTTATGAGAGGTTTCTCCTCTATTTCACTTTATTCAACTATAATATCAAATGTAAGTACACTTTTGATATATTTTGGCGCAAATACCTGTCTCTTTCCCTTCTCATAGGTATGAGTGAACTCAAAAACCCTAGGAGGCTGTGAAATTTGAGTTTGCATACTAGAAGATCCAACCTCCATTGGTTGTGCTGACAGTGATGGTGATGGGGTGATATGCATGACATGAGGTTTAGTGGTGGGCATTGTTGCTACTCTTTCCATGAAGGTTTCCCAAGTCATGTTGATGGATGAAAGGTGATGCCACATAATGAGTTTCACTAGACCATGGTGAAAAATACTTGGGTAATGATATTTTTTTCTGCTTTGAACCTTCTCAATCATTTTAATCAAACTTTTTTATAAGTAATGTAGCAAGTCAAATAGTTTGGTAGAAGTGAAATGCATCAACAACATGGAATGGTACCTATACAATCTGGAAAATATCCCTTCACACGTGAAATACTTCATTATTAACATCATCAAAGGAGAATATTTGTTAAGGAGGTGTCTAAAAGCAAAGATGTACTATGGTTTCTCTCTAGCATGAGGTTTGAGAAATAGGTTGTAATTTTTAAGGTCTAAGTCCATGCCCTTGAACCACTTTTATGTGTGACTATGAATACCTGTTGTTGAAGAAATCACATTTTCTAATAGATTGAACACCACACCTACAATGATAACCTTTCCCATGTTGAGATTAGAGGTAAATGGGCTTGTAAGTTGAAAATGATATACTTCCTCCGTGATCTTCTCATAGACCCTCAAGTATCTAATCCTCCCAAAACACCTTCTGGCCAAGGGTGAAGCATTGATTTCTTGCATGGTGCAGGGTTCTAATCTGAGGTGGTGCCCTCCCTTGAGGTTTTTATTCTAACTCTCCATCTTGTATATCATTGAAAGGATGAAACCCTAGTGTGTAGATGGAATGGGTATGTGTAGTGTAATTTGGGAAAAAAAGAGTATAGGGATGGGGTAGACTTAGAGGGTGAGATGAAGTGTTTTAAAGCCAAGGAAAATTTTGAAAAAACTTCAGGAGATAGGCTTGCATTTTGGCTCCATGATATGAGTGAAATAAAGTGGAATTAATGTGAGGAAGGTGTTCAAATGAGGGAAACATAATAATTTTCCAGTTTAACTCTTGAAAACTGGCTAGAAATTAGGGTTTGGTGAAAATGGAACTTAGGAAGGATATGTATGGTGGGGGATTGTAGTATGATGTATGTGGGATATGTATAATGGTTTTATATAAGAGGGTTAGGGTTTGGTTGGCTAAAATATTTCAATGATGTAAAGAAGTGAAATTATAATGGATAATGAAGTGAGCATGAAAATCAATAGTAAGCTTGATAAACTAACCCCAAGAGGGTATGAGAAGCTTACATACTGTTGTAAGAGATTAAAAAACTAATGCCAATGAGCCTTGAACTTTTTTCAGTAGTTTGGGAGCCAAAATACCGTAATTCAACACTTTCTGGATGCGTAACACACCCCTAGAAAAATCGTAGCAACATGTTCCCGAAGCGTAACAACATGCTACAAAAGCATAACAACGTGCTCCAAAAGCATAACAAATGTTCCAGAAATGTAACAACATGATCCAGAAGCATAAAAATTGTTGCAGAAACATAACAACCTGCTCCATAAGCATATCAAAGGTCAGCTAAAGCATAGCAGCTGTGATATGGAGTAGTTTCTTGCCTTTGTTTCAAACCATTGACCACTATGGAGTCCAATCAAGGTAAGAGAGGAGCTCTACCACACATGAAAATAGAATAATGAGTTTGTATGAGCCTCTATTGTCCTTTATAAGCTTTGAAATTACTTTTTTGTCTTGTAGTGAAAACAATAAGACATTTTTTCCTTTTGAACTCTTTTGACTTTGAAACAAATTTTAAAATAAGACAACTTGCCTTATTTTATTCAGCTAATTATGATGAATCTAGACTTATGTGGTGAAAATGAAGGATTATTTTCATTGTTTGATGACAAATTAGACTTTTCAAAGGAAAAACAACAACACCTAGAGAGCAGACCTACATGAGATGGAGTGAATGACCTAATACTTCTAAATGAAAATGAATGGGAGGACCTTTAAAGGGATGATGTCCATGGATGAGATGAAGGGAGCAACATTTCTAACCTAGACTCCTTCAGTGACCAAAATTTATTTTGAAAAATTGTTTGAAAAGACAAAAAAATTTGACCTATGACTACTAGCAACTTAACTGAAAGATGATTGATCACTGACATATTGACACTAATAGGTTTCAGGGTTTTAAAAAAAATTATATTGAATAATGGGTACCCCTTACCTAGGATAGATGATCTATTGTGCAGCAAGATAAATACTTAAGCAATCTAGAATTAAAATCAGGGTATCACCAGGTTTGAGTCAAAGAACAAGATACCTAGAGACCACCTTCAAAAGTAGACAAGGTTCATGTTGGGTATGTGTTATATTCTTTCCACAACTAGTCAAGTGTGGGGGGGCGATAAAATCCCTTTTACGTTGCATCGGGTGTAGTAGGTGGGTAGCAGAGGTGGCAGTAACCCTGGTGAAAAAAAATTTGGACCCTATTTTTCGGTGGGTGGACATGCCCATGGCTTTGTGCATGGTTTTGCACATGGTTTTGGGGCATGATGGTTTTCGGCCCCTGGTATTTTGTAGATCCGATGAAGGGAACTATGGTTATGTTCTAATCTAGGGTTAATGGATTGGGGTTTATGTATGATTTGAAATGTATATATGTGTGTTGTAATAGTAAAAGGAATATAATGAAAAATCAAGTTTGTCGTCCCGATTTGGGATCCAGGGGAAAATATTTGTGTATATATATTTTATGTTTTATGCTCTTGCTATTGTTTATTTTATGTTGTTAAGATTCGTTTGCAGATAATTTCTATACAGGGTTAAAGCCTACATTTGGTATTAGAGCCGTTTCAGCTTCAATGGGACGCCTTTGCTTCTGAGGGGTTTTTTTCTCGGGCCTAAGGTAGACCCTGTTTATTGGGAGATCTGCAAGATTGATTCTTGCGGTGAAAGAAGATGGCAAGAGGCGGGAAGATAGATATCAAGAAATTTAATGGTCAGAGTTTTGAGTTGTGGAAGCTCAAGATGGAGGATTTGCTGGTGGATAAAGATCAGGGATTGTGGTAGATCCTGGTACTAAACCAATGACAATGTCAGATGAAGAATAGAAGAAGTTAGATAGGAAGGTAAAGAGCACAATACGGTTGTGTGTCTCAGATTCATTATTGTTGAATTTATCTGGAGAGGCTACAGTGAAGACCTTGTGGGACAAGCTAGGGACTTTGTACCAATCTAAGTCTCTCATTAATAAATTGTTCCTGTGGAAAAATATGTATAACCTGAGGATGAAGGATGGAGACTCGGTGACAGAGCATCTGAATGCCTTCAATATTGTAGTAAGTTAGCTATCATCTGTTGATATTAAAAACTCAAATGAAGATAAGTGCATCAGTTTGTTGTGTTCTCTACCAGATTCATGGGACAGTCTGGTTATTGCAATAGGTAGAAATCCAACTACCTTGAATTTTGATGACATTGTCTCAGCCTTATTGTCAGAGGAAATGAGACAGAGAAATATCAAGGGTCAGAATGGAGATGCCTTATCTGTACGAGGAAGGTCATAAAAAAGAAACAAGAATAAGGTTTTGAGTGGGAGATATAAATCTAGAGGCAGATCTAAATCTCCTAGAAAATTTGTAAAGGTGTGTTGGAAATGCAGAAAGGAAGGACACTACAAAAATTATTGCAGATCTAAAGCTCCTGAGAAAGGAAAGGGATCTGATGATGCTCCTTCTCCAGAGGAAAAATCCACCTCAAATGAAGGTGGGGATGTGTATTTGGCTTCTTCTTCAAATACACATGTAGCCCATGAGTCATGGTTGATTGACTCAGATGCATCCTTTCACTTCACTCCTCATAGGGAGTGGTTCTGCGAGTATGAGAAATATGATGGCAGTGATGTCTTCTTATGGGATGATAGGAAGCCCAAAATTGTCGGACATGTAAAATTCAAGCTAAAGCTGCAAGGTGGAAGGATTAGAACATAACTTGGTGTTCTACACATTCCTGCATTGGGTAGAAATATTATTTCTGTAAGCAATATGGATGATGCAGGTGTAAAAACAGTGTTCGAGAAAGATACCTATAAGATGGTTCGGGGAGCACTGGTATTAATGCAGGGTGTTCAGATTGGAATTCTATACAAGCTTCAGAGTAGCACTATTACTGATGGGTGCAACATTTATGTGGTTCCTGGAAGTGGAGCGGAAAGCCTAGCGGTCTCTGGAGAAAAGACCATGCTATGGCACAAAAGATTTCGAAATATTGGAGAGAAGGGCCTTTAGATACTGCATGGAAATGGTATGGTAGAAGGTATGTCTAATTTCTCTCTGGATTTCGATTTCTGTGAACATTGTGTATATGGGAAGCAGAATCGGATGACTTTTCCTTCTGGTGCTAAGAGGGCGAACAAGATATTAAAGCTTGTGCACAGTTATGTGTTTGGACCTATGTCGGTTCGATCACTGGGTAAGTCTATGTACTACGTTTCATTCATAGATGAATTCTCAAGGAATACATGGATATATTTCTTGAGGAAGAAATATGAATTCTTTGACAAATTTAAAGAATTTAAGGCTCTGGTGGAAAACTAGACAGAGAAGAAGATAAAGGTGTTGAGGATAGATAATGGTGGGGAGTTCTGCAGGAAGGAATTTGAAGAGTTCTGTAAGAAGTGTGGTATAGCACGACAAAGACTAATCCATACACATCTCAAAAAAATGGATTTGTAGAAACAATGAACAGAACGCTGATGGAAAAGTAAAGAAGCATTCTCAGTGGTACTCGGTTAGGAAAAGAATTCTGGGCAGAGATAGTGGAGACTACATGTTACTTGGTTAACATATCACCTTCATCAGTGTTGGAGGATAATACTCCACATGAGGTATGGACTGGTAAGAAACCCTCTCTTTCACATCCGAGGGTATTTGGATGTGATGCATATGTACATTTTCCAAAGGATAAAAGGACCAAGTTGGATAATAAATCTTAAAGGTGCATCTTTATTGGGCATAAAGATGGTTTAAAGGGTTACAAGCATTGGAACCCAGAAACAAGGAAGGTTGTGTACAGCCGAGATGTGGTGTTTAGAGAGGTGAAAGATGTTGTTAAACATGAAATCCTACGAAAGGAACCTGAGAAGATAGAGTTTGAGCTAAAGGATGATGAATCAGACTCTACAACAGAAGAAGACTCAGAAGAGGAAGAGCCACAAACTCCAGCTGTGAGAAGATCAATTTGGGAAAGAAGACAACCAGAAAGGTATAGTCCATCTATTTTTTGTTCAAATTTTGCCTTAACCATAATTGATGATGATCCCAGGATTTTCAGGGAGGCAGTAGATTCAAAGGATGGAAAACTTTGGAAGGAGGCCATGGTTGATGAAATGGCATCCTTGCACAAAAATGAGGCATGGAATCTGCTAGAGTTGGCAGATGGAAGGAAGTCCATCAGGAGAAAATGGGTGTTTAATAAGAAGATGAATGTAGAAGGCAAAGTGGAGAAATACAAAGCTCGATTAGTAGAAAAAGGTTATTCCCAGGTGTCAAGAATTGATTTTGGTGATATTCTTTCTCCTATTTCCAAGGTTACTTCTATTAGATTACTTTTATTTGATGTTATTGCATTTTATTTTGAGGTAGAACAGATGGATGTGAAGACAACATTTATTCACAGGGATCTGGAAGAGGAGATCTATATGAAGCAACCTAAAGGATTTATGGTTAAGGGTAATAAATAACCGGTATGTAGGTTAAAATTGTCTCTGTATGGGTTAAAACAGTCACCAAGGATGTGGTATCATAAATTTGATACCTATATACGGGGACTTGGCTTCACCAGAAGGAAGGAGGATCACTGTGTTTATTTTAAATTAATTGGTGACCGTGTTATTTATTTTGTCTTTTATGTGGATGATATGTTGTTGATTGGAAACGACAAAGAAATTATCCAAGATTTGAAGACCCAATTGTTCTCCAAATTTGACATGATCGATCTTGGTGGTGAAAACTATATTTTGGGCATGGAAATTAAGAGAGATCGGGCAAAGAGGAAGCTCTGGTTAAACAGAGGAAGTATGTTGAGACTATATTCTAGAGGTTCAATATGCATGATAGTAAACTGGTGAAAGTTTCGATTCCTGTAGGTGTAAAGCTGTCTGCTGAACAATGTCCCAAGACACAAGAAGAAGAGGAGGATATGTCCCGTGTTCCATATGCAAGTGTAGTGGGTAGTCTGATGTATGTAATGGTCTGTACTAGACTAGACATTACACATGCAGTGGGAGTATTGGGCAGGTTTATGTCAAACCCAGGGAAGGAGCATTGGACAACAGTGAAGCGGGTTTTCAGATATTTGCATGGCACTAGTGATTATGGCTTGTGCTACTAGGGAAGACCAATATTGGAAAGAGTGTTGGACATTCGTGGTTTTGTTGATGCAGACTGGGTTGGAGATATGGAAAAAATAATATCTACAAGTGATTATGTGTTTAGCCTATTTGGAGGTGGAGTCAGTTGGATGAGTAAAAGACAGTCTATAGTGGTTCTTTCAACTACAGAGGCAGAATACATGGCAGCCACTCATGCAAGCAAGGAATTAGTTTGGTTGCAGAGATTGTGTTCAAGTATGGGGTTGGTGTAGCGAGCTATAAGGATAGACTGTGATAGCCAAAGTGAAATTTTCTTGGCTAAGAACCGTGCTTATCATTCAAATACAGAGTACATTGATGTTCAATATCACCTTGTGAGAGATATGGTTGAGGATAAAAGGGTGTTGCTGGTAAAGGTGGACACTTTGAAGAATGTTGCAGATGCATTGATGAAGTCTGTGAGCACTCAAAATTTCTCTTGGTGTAGAGATACAATGGGTGTTGCAGAGCTGGGATAATGACTAAGCTCTCATGTGGGCCCCTTGCGGAAAGAAAACAATAAGTGGGAGAGTGTAGGGTATCTGTTATATTCTTTCGATGACTAGTCATGCGTGAAGGGGTCACAGGGGGGGCTGATAGTCCCCACTATATATTGCGTTGGGTGCAAGAAGGGGGGTGACAGCCCCCCCTGTTCGAGGTCCGGGGCAGCACCCCTGAAAAAAAAAATTTGACCCTATCTTTTGGTGGGCGAACACGCCCATGGTTTTGTGCATGGGTTTGGACATGGTTTTGGGGCATGATGGTTTTCAACCCCTGGTATTTTGTAGATCCCGTCGAGGGAACTACGATTATGTTCTAAGCCAGGGTTAATGGATTGGGGTTTATGTATGCTTCGGCATGTATGTATATGTGTTGTAAAAATAAAAGGAATATAATGAATAATCAAGCTGGTCATCTCAATTTGGGATCCTGGGGAAAATCTCTCTGTATATCTATTTTATGTTTTATGCTCTCGCTATTGTTTATTTTCTATTTTTAAGATTCTTTTGTAGATAATTTCTGTACTGGGTTAAAACCTACAGTTTTTATGAGTGGTTAGTTTTAATATTTGGCCTAAGTGATGAACCAACTACATTCATGAAGTTAATGAATAATATATTGTGCAATTTTATAATTTCATTTTTTATTGTTTATTCAGATGATTTACTAGTATACATTGCTACTTTATAGGAGCATATATCACATTTGATGTAGGTTCTAGAGACTTTAAAGAAGCACTAATATTTGGCACACCTCAAGAAGTGTGATTTTTCACAATATCCTTTGGTGTATTTGGGATATGTGATAGGTGGAGGAGAGTTGAAGATAGATCCTTCCAAGATATAGGTCATCAAGAATTGGTTGGTAAGGCTTACTAAATATTTTTGAGGTTAGGAGTTTTTTTGTGGTGGCATAGTACTTAAAGAAATTAATAGACTTTTTTTTAGTAGTAGCAACACCACTCCACACCACAATGTCAAGTGGCTATATTTTCCAGTGGGGAAAGGTTCAACAAAGATCCTTTGTAGTGTTAAAGAAGAATATCAATGAAGCATTGGTTCTAGCATAACTAAACTTACAGTATCCCTTCCAAGTGGAGACATATGCATGTGGGCATGCTATGGGAGTAGTCTCAATGCTAATTAATTAAATGCAAAAAATACAATATTCACACAAATTTAAAATAAAATTAAAATAATAACTCACCATACTAATACTAGAAATCTCTAATAAAATAATAAATCAACATAGATATATTTTAACCTAGATATTTTATGCACTGATCAATTATTATTTTATTTTATCTTAATCCCTCTCAATGATTAAAAAGTATTGTACTAAAATAGATATATGCTTTTTTTTTCCACAGAAAAAAAAAATCGAACTTTCTATTACTAATAGATAGTCTCAGAGCATATGCAGAGCATTTCAGTACAACTCCATTCTCCTTTTTTCAAAGAGGAATGGTGAACTCAACTACTTTGCAAAAACTGGGTAAATGCCAAAGCAGCCAGTACAAAAAACAAAATAACTCTCTAGTAATAAAGTATCTCCTTTTATTCATCATCCCCTCGATTAGAAACCGAAAAAGAGATGAGAACAAAAATTATTTGATGCCAAGACAAATCCCGAAGCTTCCTTTTATCAAAAAGAGGGACTGGAAGTAGAAACTATCCCAGTCTCCTATCAGCAGTTTTTATAAAAAATGAAGCCTAAAATCTTCTTACATAAGGAAAAAAGTTATGAACCCAAAGAAGTAGTAGTTTTAAGTTTTAACAGAAAATATGTACATAAAATAAAGTAAAAACAACAGTATCAATCAAGAACTGGCTGTTCCTGAGCATGAACAACCCCACTCACCAGCTCAATTACTATCTAGGACCCCAAATATTGCTGAGAACCTTCTTTAGATAAACGATCTACTTCCTTGATCCTTTCCCTGTAAATGTGACAAACAGTGATCTCAGTAAAAAAACATTTGAGACGACGAATCTCTTTAAGCAGAGGTAACAAAATATAATTCCTGCACTGCCGAGTCCCATTAAACCAGTTCACAACATTCCTAGAATCACCAAAAATTTGAATCTGCCTCAAATGTTTTGAAATCAACCAACAAAGGAGAAAATGGATGGCTTTAGGTTCAAGAAAGTTGTTTGACCATTGCCCTAGGCCCACCGAGGCTCAAAAGGAGATTGCAGGAGAGAGGTGAATTACTAATCTAGCTTCACAAGAACCATTTAAATCAGAGGCCCCATCAAAGAAAGCCCATGGAATTGTTTCATTGATCACTTCTGGTTGGATGTTATGACGAGGACCTAGCCCTAGAGAAGAAGGAATGTTGTCATAGATGGCAGCTCCTTCTGCTCCCAATCTAACAATGGGGAAAGACTGATCATGGAAAATAGCCCTGTTACGAGCAATCCAAGTTCCCCACGCAATGAGGAGAGTAATTATTCTATCTTTATCATTTGGAGCCTCTCGCCACCATTGGTTCCAAGCTTGTAGAAAATCATCACCACGCCATCTAAAAGGAATTTTGATCAGCCTTAAAGTTTCTGCCCAGAGGCTGGAATTAAAAGGGCACTGGAGAAAAAGGTGGAGAACGGTTTCACTAGAACCCAATTAGGTATCAAAATAGTGTTTCCACTACATTATTTCCTCCCTAAAAACATGCATTGAAATTTGAATTTTGAATGGACACACACTTGACAAGTGGTGGAAGTTCCATGATAATAGCCTCAAACATAGATGAAGTGATTTTATCATCATAAGCAACAACTAGATGATTTAGAGTCCTTAACTAAATACATGAAAACTCAATTTTATCACCATAAGCAACAATTAGGTGATTTAGAGTCAAGTTTTCCTTAATGCACATGAAAATGGAAGCCAAATAGGAGAGCTAGAAATAATAGCAATATCTAACACAATGATAAAGAATGAATAGTTATTAAGTATGCTTATGAAATCCAAAAATAAACTAGCAATTGCACCATATGTTGCGAAGGAAATGCCTTCAGACGTAGCATAGAAGAAAGAAAATGTGATATGTTATGTTATTTAATTGAATATTTAAAATATAAATATGAATTAATTTATTTAAAATTAAATTTTAAGTTTGGAGAATTGTTTGGATAAAGAAATTTCTTATTTATTTTTGTCTAGTTCTCGCTTTAAAAAACAAAGTGCATTGTTGACTTTCTTGTTTTTAAAAATAAAACGTAAGTCCCACAAAAATTGTGAGAGAATATATTGAAACTTATAAAAACAAATTTTGTTTCCATTGATTTTATTTTTCCTTTGCAATGGCACCATATATTGTAAAGCAAACATCGTAAGTGGATAACATATGTAAGAAAGAATAGAGGCACAAAAGGAGGCACTGTGAAATAATGAAAGGTGAATTTTTCTTCCATGGAATGAGGTCATGGAGGTTTCAAATAAATTGATCATAAGAGTGATCAACAGGTAGACAATCAAGAAATTCAATAAAGATGCACAAAAGAGGCAATTCCAAGGGATGATTGTCAAAGAAGTGTTGACAGTTGTGATGCAGAACATCTAGAGGCCTTAAATGTGACTGAACCTACGCAGAAGCATGAGACTTTTTTCAAGAGATACCCTCCAATAATCACTAGTATTGTAAAAGTAGCTTGTCTAATGCCTCTCGATTGTGTTGGAAAGGTTAGTATTTTGTGATGAGGATAGCCATCCAATTTCTGAAAATTTTATTTTACTAGGTAATGGGTTGGTTCCAAAATTTACAGATATCCCTTTGGTAGATAATGTTTTGGTTCAAGAATATACAGATAGCCTTCCTATAGAAGGAAGGGGTCATAAGTTGTCAATGAAATCCATTGTGAGGGACATGACTGTTACAGATAGTTTGTTGAGAAATGAAAGATATGACATCAATGCCATTGGAATAGGTCTTGGAAAAGATTGCATTTTTCCTAGTGAGAAAAAACTTGGTACTGTGTTTATTGAAGAAGTCCCAAATAGTCCTTTGTTAGGCAATCGGTTAGCTCACCCTTTTCTAGCTAATGGGTTGGTTCAATAAGTTCCATATAGCCCTTGTATAGAAGAATGAGGCCATAAGTTATCAATGGATGCTAATGGCGCTAACATGGTTGTTGTAGTGTTATATTGGGAAATGAAAGAGAGGACTATGATGCCATTAGAAAAGGTCTTGGGAAAAAAATTCATTTGTCCCATTGAAAAATATCTTACCAAGATGAAATAGAAACAAATTTATATGAAGAAAGAGATATATATGATAAGGTTAACTCTTATTTAAATGCAAGATTTATCATGGAAGGATAATGTCAATTGACTCAGCTCATGGATTATCATGTCCATGGAAGGATAATGTCAATTGACTCAGTTCATGGATTATCATGTTACAACCTGTACAAAAGTGGAGATGATATTATACAAGATTTAACAAATTTTATGTGATGGAGTGACTAAATAATGTGCTTTTAATTCAAAAATAAAGGGATTATCATTTTTACTTGAAGATGCCAATGTTTTAGACTTCTCTTTCCGAAAGGGACTAAGTGGGATGGAAAACAAGTACATGGACAACACACCTTTATTGAATGGAGGTGTCGTTAGGGAGGGGGCTCAATGTAGTCTAGCTAAGTTGATTTTATTTAATGGAAAGCCTTTCAATCATTTAAAGCCAACTGTACTGGAGTCTCATGAAAATTTTTCATATGAGGTTGATATGAGTATTTCAAAAATTTCACAGAGGAAGAAAAGGACTAGTTTGGAATTGGATTGATAGCCCAAGCTTAACTCATCAATCAACGAATTTGCAAAGGGTTCAACATGAAGCCTAGGGATGCCATAGTTAGTGCAACCAAATTGCAGCTTTTCATGAACAAAACAGACGGTTGATTCATTTTCTTACAACAAGCCGTTTCAAAGTATGACATTAGCATCCTGAGTTGTGAAAATATTTTCACTCCCTTACTCCAGTTCCTATTCATATCTCGAAGTGCAAAACACTTGTTCCATTAAATTCATGTTTGTCTCATGCCATGGGACTTAAAGAACATAAATAAAGCCCTACAGAATATCTAAGAAAGAGATATGCAACAAATGTCTCTTATATGATAGCCCATGGGCTTCGTATATATAAATTCAATGAACATGGACTCCAAAAGCTTCCTAAGAAAAGGTCATATGTTCAAAGTGAATTTTGGATGTTTTCCCATTGAAGAGGAAAATAGTGCCAAAGGAGGAGAGTATGGATCATCCAATTTCACTAAAACATTTTAAAAATAGATTTGGATCACCAACTAAGAAAAGTGTTTTGTGTGCTAAGAAAATTCTGATGGATAACTCCTTAGAAAAAAAAAATTCACTCGTAACAACTCTTATGGATGGAAATTTATTTGAAAGAATTGACACAAATTACACAGATACATGATGAAACTTTCTCCCAAATAAATCTTATCTAAACAAAAATCATTCTGATTGTTTTAATAATGAAGGAGGTTGGACCTGAGAAGAAGAACATAGAGCCTTCTGTATCAATGAATGAGTTCCGAAAAAATTATGGTTCATCTATCAAGAAGAAGGTTATAAGAGATCACAATAAAAAGGATTATAGGTCATATTTTACCTACAAAGAACAATTATAATTCCAACAATTTGTTGTCTAATGTGAGATATTTTATTCCATTGGTCCTGCAGAAACCAATAGCATCATCAATCATGATAGGAAAGAGAGATGTGAAAGAGAAAACTTTGAATGTTGTTGAAGCTCCAAAATGAATGGAAGAGAAAAGAGATCGTGAATGCAAAATGAGGAAAGAGTTAGCAAGGCATGGTGAATATGAGAAGAAATTTAAGGAAAAAGCCAAACAAGAATGCAACAGAGTGAATAAAGAAGGAGAAGAAATGATTAGGACCAGTAGTGATTGTAGTCACAAATCAATATCAAATGGTGTGGTGAGAAAAAATCCAATTGGATGTGCTTTGCCAAAATATCATGCAAAGAATTCTTCTCAATTAGAAACCTTTTCATATGGTGTTGAGTTACAGTTAAAAAGAGATATAGAGGCAAAGACTAATTTGCAACAAGAAAATTTAAGAAAAAAGGCAGATGAGAAAAGCTGGAAAGAGGAATAACAAAAGAATAAATGAGAAGAACTTACAACAAAAAAGAGGAAAATGGAACTAATAGAAAGGAGAGATCGTGAGGAAACGAGGAAGCGCGATTGGAAGAGGCATACACACAACATAAGGAGACTGAAGAGAAACTACATGCGTATAAGAAAGTGAAAGAACAAAGATAAAGAACTCTGGATGAATATGAGCAGAAGAGGAAGGCAATGGAGGAAGAAGCATAGAAGCAACGACATATAGAAAAATAAGAGGAAGCTCTATAACTCTATATTACAAATCTTTGTACTTTTTTTTGAAGGAGTCAAAAGAGACACCTTACAACATAATTGTTCACTTTTTTATTTCCATATGTCAACATGTTAAAAAAAAAAGATGGAATTTTTAGATGTGTTTTTTAAGTGCAAATTCAAATATAAAAATTAAACTATCTAATTTTCTATAAAATAATGGATAAAAAGAAAAAAATCATTTTTATTTTAAATTTTGAACTAAAACAACAAATTTTTTTATTTTAAAATTAAACATATAACTAAATAACTATATAAAATAACAACTTTAAAATTATAAGACACCATTTTAAAAAATACTTTTAAAAATAAATTTAATTTATAAAAAATAAATTATTTATTGTTTAAAATATCTTTTATCTATATTATCTTCTTTTTTTAATGCTATATAAAGAAAAAATATGATTCATCATATTTAATTATATTAAAATTAATTTTTTTATTTTACAATCAAATAACTATTTAAAATAATAATAAAATTTTTATTTGTATTTAATTTATTTTTTAATATTCTTATAAAATATATAAATAATAATAATAATAATACAAACTAGTACACCATCACCATCATACACATATATCCCTAAAAATAAAATAAAAAATTCAAATTATGTTAATATCACTCTACCTACCATTTAGATCACTCAAATGACACAAAATTAGTTGACTACAAGTCCTATATCATTAACTCATGAGATCACATTTAGTGGAAAGAAATATTAGTGGAAAATTTCTCCCTTTTTCAGTAGATGAATATTCCTTTTACAAGAGCAATTAGTATTCAAATTTATTTTATTAAATTGAAATAATATTGAATTAAATATTGATATATTTTTATTATATTTTTCATTTTTGTTAAATGATATATATATATAGAGTACAAGAAATATAAAAATATTGAATTTAAATATGTTTTCAGTTTTCCTTCCATTCAATAGTAGATAGTATGTAATCTATTATTTATGACTATTTTTTATATATTTGTTTAGTGTAATTTATATATTTTTGAGTTGAAATTGTAATAACATTTTTAAATATATTAATGGTTAATTATTTTATTTTATTATAATACATAAATAATTAAAATATTTAATTAATAAAAAATAATATAATTAATATTTTATTATGAAAAGTAAATATAAATTTCTCATATAATAAAAAAAACTACAAACAAAAACAATTTATATATTTCAATGGCGTTATACTATTACGTTGGATAATATAAATGACCAAACTCATCTCACATGAAAACATCTCCCTTTGTATGAAAACATCTCCTTGCAAAATTGTTATTCACCATGAATAGATTCTATAGGTTAGAATAATAATATTTAATAAAACTCTATCTTACTAATATATAAAACTAAAAGTAAAAAAAAATGGTTCATATAATATAAAAATGGCAAGTACAAACCTCACGTACACAGTGAATTGCTCTCAAACATTTATTTTACATTCTGGTGGAGGCACTGGATATCTCTGTTTATCTTCAGAGTAGTCGTATATGAAGTAGTATATCATATAGTTTTTTTTTACCAGTTCACCTGGCGCTTCTGACCAGGGGTTAAGGGCTCTAAAACTTTTGTTTAAGAAGTCTGAAAATTGTAGCATTTTTAATAGACGACCTTGAGTTGTCCAGCTGTCCCATTCCATGCTCGAGAAAATTTCCATTTCTTGCCTTTCTGGATATGGAATGCGCAAGGCCTTGTTGTTAGAAAAATTCTTATGAACATCTCATCCACCATAAATCTCCAAGTATTATTAATATTAGAAAGCAAAACTTTGATATATATTAAAATTGGAATGAATTTATAAATTTAAATACAATTATTTTATAAATATTATACATAAAATAATTTTAATTTTTCTAAAAATTTAGACCGATCTAAATATTTTAATAGGTTATATATAAATTAAACATTATAAACAAACAAATATGCAACATTTCAGATAACACCTAGGTGTGGAATTCAGTGGCTAAACTATTTTAATGTGTTATATATAAATTGAACACTATATGCATACAATATATATATACAGGGTTCCAGATAACATAGTAGTTGTGGAATTCTGGTTGGATAAAACCAGGTACTCGCAGTAGCCTTTTTCATTTGCATATATATTAGTCTAAAGACTCATAGGCAATCCAAATTTATTCCAAATTTATTCCCCAGAAAGTCAAAATCCAGCTCGTCATGCCCTGTGATGAGAGCTGCAAGACAATATCATTTGTATCTAAATCAGAGTCGTGATGCTATCTGTCCTCTGTGAAAAGAGCCCTAACGGCAATAATCCACCCACTCCTACCATCACAATCGCAACATTTGTGCCACCTGCAAGCATGATGTTTGCTTCACTTCTGCGAATATGGTTTGCAGCTGCATATAAGCAGTATTTGCAGCTCTATTTTGCAGGAGTTTGTGTCCAGACCGAGACTATTTTGTGCCAAGCTCTGGGAGAAAGGATTAAGCCCATTCTGTGAATAAAATGGTTTCAAAAGTTCTACACAAATTTCTTTCCAATGGTTTTGTTTATAGGGAAAGTTTCTGCTATTAACTGCAACTTGGATTTCAGGAAATAAAAATAATCGGTGGTCGCAGTCGGTGAGCCCCCACAACCCGCAATCCACTATGCGAAGAAGAAACTATTCGTGAAGGTGGGGAGCCCCAGAGCCTGCAATCCACTGCACCAAGCCCAAACCATTCCTGAGGGATCGAATTTGTGTGTAAGGCGGTTAGGGTGTAAACTGTAATAGTCCTTTCCTTCCGACTACCGTAACCATTTTTTCTAACCTATCCAATGATTAAACATTCTCTGTCTAACATATAATTTAATGGCACATAGTGATGACAGGTGGGGTAAAGAAACTTTTTTTTCATATAAGAATGCCTTAACGCGTAAATATATAACAAAATGATCAAGAATCAATAGTTATTAAGTATGCTTATGAAATCTCGAAATTTTGGATTTCAACATTTTGTCTTCTTATTCTTATCATGTTGCAAGTGGTTGTGATCATAAAATTTAAAAACAATCAAAACTGGTTTTAATATACAACAACATTATTCTTGGGCTAAACATTAAGAAGGAATCATGTAGCAGTGTATTTCATCATAAACTAAAGTCTTTTTATTAATTTGTATGCTTTTATATTTAGTGTCTAGTCCCTAACAATGCAATCTAAGATATTTCTATATATTTTGTAACTAGGGATGTAAAAAATAGAATTGAGAATTTGTTCCTATTGTTTAAATAATGTCTACAGATGACTATAGTCACATATGGCAATTATGTAGTCATATATGGAAATTATGTTTCCTTAAACCAGTTAAATTACATTGTTTCCTATTGCATTATATCAAATATGATTAATTAAAAATGAAATGAGTTATAGATGTTATGTCAAAAATTATAAGGGGATACCCTACTAAAAGTGAAATAAGTTGGGGTTGTCAATTACATTAAAGTATTGAGGAGATTCCATATAGATTAGAGTTGTCGAAAGTAATAGTTTTTAAGTAATTTCCACTCAGGGAGGAATAAAATAAATGTAGAGTGAGCTCATAAAGGAGAGAAGTTATGCCCTAAATGACAATGGAAATTCTTAGCATGCAAATGTATTTATATGTAAGGACATGATCTATAGGAATCATATTCTAAATGGAATAATGCACTAGAAAAAAATTATAGTTGTTTGTAAAATACAAAGCTGCAATTTTGGAAATTGGTTTTTTCTAAGGAATACATTTTTTTAACTATGCATTTTCTCAACCTCTAGGATCATTTTTTTGATAAAATTTTAGCCATTAGATATTGTATCAAAAAACCAAATAAACATGGACAAAATATATCTAAAATTAGAAGAAAAATATAGAAACTTCTTTAAAACCACACAAACTATTTAAACAAAAGAAACTTTATAAATATATAAATTAGCAATATAACAATTTAAAGGAGTATATTTCCAATGTAAATTTATAAATTAAGTTTGGCCTTATCTTTACCTTGAGTTGCAAATCATATTAAATTAAGGTAGTGCATAACTTATAGATGAAATGAAAATTTTCACTAGAATTTGGGGATTCAGTTTCGAACAAGATTATGATTATTTTTTGTTTAAAATATATTTTGAATGTATAAATAGATTCAGACCCCGGGACACTAGAATTTGATGTATTAAACAACTTAAACTCAAGATTTTAAATATATTTACCAAATTTTAGTTAAAATTGACCAAAAACAATGTGAAAAAATCATTTTTGTCTATTAATTATACTACACATTAAATTAGTATTCAAAATAGGTAAAATAACTAATTTAAAAATGGGTAAAATATAACATCATATTGAAAAAATTGTGATTTTCAATTAAAAAAAAATAAAACTTAAAAGAGTAATTCTACTGGTAATGAAGACTATCAATTATATTGAATGTGTTAAGATAGAAATAAAGAAATATAAGAATTAGTGCTTCTCTGGTAACCTTGTAATACTAGCATACCCCTGAAACAGAGAAAGGGAACAGCTAAATCAGTCATACTTTCTTAAATCATAGGTTAATTCCACAAATCACAATACTTTAACAAACAAAAAATATTTAAATGTTCATTCAAAATTATGTATTTAACTTAAAAGAATGTTTCACCTAATATACAAAGCATTTTTTTGAGAAGAGCTTAATATATAAAACATATTTTTAATATTTAATTTATTTTAATTTTAATTTTACAATAAAATTAAAATAACAAATAACAAATTAAAATTTATATATTATTTAAATAAGAATATATTTAAAAAAAATAAAAAAATTTAAATTTTTATTTATATTTATTTTCAAGTAAATTTAAATTAATATTAAAAAACTAGTTAGTATAAATTAAACTTTGATTAACTTATGGAAAAAAAATTAAAAATATTATAGCTAAAATTATAAACTGAGTTTAAAATTTTGTAGAAAAGTATCAGCCTATTTTGATCCTATTATATCTAACATTAAATTGATATCTAATATGTTTTTTATATATATAAATAAGCTTAAAATGTTATGTATTTAAGAAAGAAAAAAAACTATTTTGTTCATTATCTCAAATATATATTTACTAATTACATCATAGTTACGTCGGCGTCTTTATTTGAAAACAACTCACCTGTTGTCCACTTGTCCTTCGTTTGCATCATTAGATGTTTTGTTAGATGATTAAAAGATCCTCAAACGTTGATTTGAATTCGGAATTTAAATTCAGTTTTGATTGACGAGGTGGCAATAGAGCGTTGAATTCGATATTTCTTGGCAAGGTGGAAACTAGCCTTAGTTCCTAAGGCATGGATCTAACCGTCTTAGTTAACGGCACTCATTAGCCTTCCTCACCCTCCCCACTAGCATTAGCCGCATGCATTGCAGATCTTGGTTCTGGTAATTCAATCCAGCTGCCTCATCAACGTAAATGCAGCAGGAGGTCTAGTGACGGGCTCGTTTGTGCTCACTGCTCAATCTCTTGATAAACTCAAGAAGAGTGTTTTAGCAGGAAATACTAAAGATGACGGAGAGTATTTATATTGTTCGACATTTGAAGCCTTGGCCTCATTCATGTGGAAATCAAGGGTGAAGGCTCTTCAAATTCCTTTTGTTGAAGAAGTACGACTTATTTTTGCTGTAAACATGAGAAAGGTGTACAGACCACCACTCCCGGAGGGGTACTATGGTAACGGTTTCTATGGTGCTTTCGTTGTGGTTTCTATGAAAGTTGTATTGGAGGCTTCGCTCTGGGATTTACTGAGAATGGTGCAGCAAGAAAAGGCGAGACTGATAGATGAATACCTTCAGTCTGTGATGACCCTAAGCCAGAAGTTGGGCCTCCTTCCGCAAAAGAAGTATATTTTTCTGACTGGAGCTGCATGGGATACTCACAAGTGGATTTCGGTTGGGGTGAGGTAGTGAACGTGACTCCAGCGAGCTTTCTGTTTGTTCATGTTTGCATTTTCGTTTCACCTCCAAATACAAATATAGATGATAAGAGAAAGAATGGCATCAGAGTTATTACATGCTTGCCCTTTGAAGCAATGGAAGCATTCAAATCAGAAATGGGAAAGCTTGAAATGTAATAGGAAACAGGTGATGTCGACAATATGCTACTGTGATCATCGTATGCATTTGTATAATAATCTTTAGTAAACTAACGGGAAGTTACAGATGAATTGACATCTCTTTCCGTTCCATTTCTGTGTGTTTTCATTAATGTATGTTTCTATAAATCAGCACTACAAGTATGTGATGGTTTTCAATAATCTTGAAAAGTAGAAGTTTGAATTGCATTTATGGGCATTGTCCATGACATTTTGAAACGAAACTTCTTTGTTTCTGCGAAGTATGTATCTTATTCCCTTCTTGCTCACCATGGATCAATTGATAACTCATGATTATATAAAATTTGTGCTAGGAGGAAAGGTTTACATGGTGTATTCAAGTGCCCCCTGATGCCATATCTCCAATTATAACATAATGTAACACTTATCGCGATTGCAAAGATTCTCTGAATCTACTTGCGTGGATGTTCGGGCCCACCTCTTTGTCTTCGTTTACATAGATGGATGATGGAGATGGAGATGGATTTTATTATTGCAGACATATTCATCTCCTTTTCATTTACTTGAATTATTTTCCCTCCACAATTGATATTCCAGAATTATATTACAGTGTTATAAATGTGTATGATGGTAACACACAAGAAAATGTCTAAACAATTAAGGTAAATAATTATTTATGTTAAATCGATTGTTTCGACCACGTTGTTTAGCATAATGTACTTTATCATTGGTTTAAATTTTAAGAAATAAAAACTTCAATAATTTAATGGGAATTTCGAAGCTCATATCATATAATATTTTAGAAGTAAGTCAATTTTTTATTTTTTCTCACCATAATTAAAAATTTATTCATGATCAAGTTAGAGTGTGACAAAAATTTTCTAAAATTTTATAAATATGATCCAACCAAATTTTATACGAATTCAAATCTTAAATTAACAAAATATCTACTTTGCTTAGCGTTTTTGGTTTAGAGCCTGCTCCTTAGGCTAATTGTTCCACCCAACTACCTCATACAACACTAATTCACTATTATTTATTATATAAATATGTGATTAAGGATCATCATATAAATAAAAAAACATAATTTAATTTTTATTTTTATTTTTATCAATTTATTTAAATGATCATATTATTTGTAAATAGTTTTTTAATAAATAAAAATATATAATTTAATTTTTAATTGATTTTTTATTTATTTCTTTATTATTTTATTTAAATGTCAAGTGTGAATAATCATTTACATATAAAAAAAATCTTAATGTTCATTTTTGAATAGTTATTTTGATTAGTGTTTAGTTTCATTGAGAGAATTTTGCTTTAGTAATTATAATAATTTTTTTGCTAATAGGAATCACATTTTATTTTACATTCTTGCTTTTATAATTTGTTTATTGTTTAATACGTTTATAAAAAAATTGTAAATTTGTCCAAATTTGATTGTGAAAAATAGTAAATTTGTAGAAATTTAATTGATTTTTTTAATGATATAAGTGTAGAGTTATTATCACTTTTTCTTTTTTCAATGATTCAACTAAAATTTACATTTTCATGTTGTTACTAGGAGTTTTTATTTTTATTTTTAATGTTAGTTACTTTTTATAACTTTAGGAGGTTCTTAATATTGCTTTTTTTTTTAATAAATAGCAATCCACTATATAATTAAAAAGAGGATTAGGTAAGAGGATTTTGGGATTAAATTTATTTGAATAAATAAATGCGTGTAAAATATTTTAATAAGAAACTAAATTTCGTAATTATAAAATATAAAACTGTAACTCAAAATTTGTGATTTTACTTTGTATTTTTTTATTATGTATATAGAGAAAGGCTAAACCAAGCTTGGATTTAAGAAAATAAACCGTAACATAAAGAATGATATCTCCTTCCAAAAATTTCTCCATATTAAAATGACATTCACTTTCTTGTATACCAAGACTATTTTTCTTCATATCAAACTCTTAGGAGGAGATGTGATGGTGCAACATAGGATTGAGTATTCAATCCAAATCATTTCCAAGACACATTCGTAGCCTGGAGATTCAAAAACTTCCCTCATCAATTGCATAATTATGGCATGGGTGTCAATATCTATGTTGACCCATTAATTTATACAAAACCAACCTCAAGTTGTATGCCTATGATGGTTTGGGATGGTGTAACATAAGATTCCAAGAAACATTTGTAGCCTTGAGATTCAAAAATTTCCAGGAAATGGTTTGGGATGGTGTAACATAAGATTCCAAGACACATTTGTAGCCTTGAGATTCAAAAATTTCCAAGAAACAGTTGTAGCCTTCAGATTCAAAAATTTCCATCATAAATTCTATAATTATGGGATGGGTGTAAATATGAATGTTGGCCCATTAAGTTATACAAAATCATTTCCAAGACACATTTGTAGCCTTATTAAAAAATTTCCACCATAAATTGTATAATTCTGGGATGGATGTGAATATCAATGTTGGTCCATTAATTTATACAAAACCAACTTCAAGTTGTATTCCTATCTATGATGGTTTGCGATGGTGTAACACAAGATTCAGTATTCAATCCAAATCATTTCCAAGACATATTTGTCCAAGACATATTTGTAGCCTCGAGATTCAAAAATTTCCATCATATATTCTATAATTATGGGATGAGTGTGAATATCAATGTTGGGTCATTAATTTATACAAAACCAACCTCAAGTTGTATTACTATGATTCAAATTGTACAATGAAAAATCCTTTAGAAGATAGGTAAATATCATATTTTTTTTACCACAAGGTGTAGATCCACTAATGCAAAGCATCTCATTCTGCCCCAATTTGCTTTTTACCCACATTTACAAAGCCATCTTATGCACTTACAAAAACCCTACATCTCACTCAGTCATTCGCATGCCAAGTATTCAATTTATGGTTAGTATGGCATATAACAAGTTGTTACAAGGAAAAAGAATAAGTTTCACATTTTTAAGAAAATAACAGACAAAATCATCTAATTGAGTTGTTATCGTTTCTAATACATATTTTATTAATGACGAGTAAAACCCCGTCTTGAATGCAAAACACAATTTTATTCTTAATGCAAATTCCATATTATGTTATCGACTAGTTTCCAATACATATTTTATTAATGATGAGTAAAACCCCGTCTTGAATGCAAAACACAATTTTATTCTTAATGAAAATTCCATATTATGTTATCGACTTACGGCGTTTCCTTTGCAACATCTGGTGCAATTTCTAGTTAAATATATACCAAAATATTTAGTAATGGAGATTTGATTATGCAAAAAATTGTGCTATAAAATTCATAAATTTTAAATTTCAAGTGAAGTAGAAAAACCATAAGTTCACCAAAACCATGAAGAGAATGTGGACATGTCAATAGTTATTGGAATGACTAAATTGATTGAAGGTGTAGAATTTAGATTTTTGCATAAACGCTTCTTTAGGTTCTTCTACCATAGATCCATCTTAAGTACGGATCTAATATGAGCCAAGAGAGATGAAATTTATAAAAATATGAAGAGAGCTAGAGACAACGGTTGCACACAACAAGCACACACTGTTTTTTTATTAATCACAACAGTTACGATATATAGTACATAAAAAATTGAATTCCACAAATGATGGCCCAAACATGACACAATACACAATTCCAATTCATAACATAAGAATTAACAACTTATAGATTGACATCTTAGGACTCAAAATGACACTTACATATGACATGGAAGCATTACTTCCAACACAAATTTCTTCACCTACATATGACATGGAAGCATCACTTCCAACACAAATTTTGATGGCTCAAACATGACATAATACACAATTCCAATTAGTAACATAGGAATCAACAACTTATAGATTGACACCTTGGGACTCACAATGAAACTTACATATGACATGGACGCATTACTTCTAACACAAATTTCTTCACCTACTTATGACATGAAAGCATCACTTCCAACACAAATATCTTCAGGTGCAAAATACAATGAAACTTTTTTAGAGTGGAAGATACAATGTGTTATTTTTCATTGTCTAAATTGTATTTTTGAATACTAAATAGAGTATATATAGGACCAAATAAAAATTTTACCCATGAAAACTTAATTTTTTTTCTATATATATAAATATATGAAGTTGATATCCACATAAATTAGTTAACATAAATCTTGAAATATTTTTGAAAAATATAAGATTTAAACATCTCATTCACACATTTTTTTTTACTTTTAATTACTTTAGAGTATATTCATTTTTTTAAATTATATTGCAAATTAATTTTCCATTTAGAACATAATTTTAATTTTAAAGGGACAGGAACAGAGGGATGAACTTACACATATTGTCATACTGGGTGAGTTGTAGAATGAGCCTTCAGGGTTGTAGAGTGGGTTGTACAAAAAATATTTAAAAAAAATAATTGTTATTATAAAATTATATAGAATAGGTTGTAGAATAAGCCTTCAAAGTTATAAGGTAGGTTGTACAAAAAATTTAAAAAAATAATTGTTATTATAAAAATATAAAAATATATTATTAATTTAAAGTTTTAAAATAAAATACCATAACAATTAAAATTATGAAGTTGAGTTATTTAGAAAGTCAAATAAAATGATTTACGTGACTTTGAATAAGTTGAAAATAGAAAAAATCACTTTTCACCTGAAACATTTTCTATACACAATCCTATTAAAATGTAATTTCAAATTATTAACAATAATTTGAATTTTCTTAACTTCTTATTTTACATCAAAAATTAAAAATTTCAAAATAGTTATTTAAATTTTCAATCAAATTTTACTTTAATAAACCTTTATCATAATTATTATATTTTTTACAATTCTCTATATAGAAATTTTACATTTCCACTTCAACTAAAATAAGATAAGATATATATTATTAAAGAATAAATATAATTTAAGAACCATTTAATTAAAAAAGAAACATTACATTTTGATTGTGATCGTGATTCCACTTCAACTAAAATGAAATAGATATATATTAGTAAAGAATAAATATAATTTAGAATTAGAACAGAAGCCACCCGAGTCCATTCTAGTCCACTCTCTCACGCGGGATTGTAACTAAATTAAATTATTGTAATAACAAATATTTATGGGATTACTAGCTTTGTGTTTTATTTTTTGTAATTCAATTATTTTTTAATTCACCCAATTAACCTAATCTTTCATAAATATTAATTACACTTAAATTAAATTGCGTAACCGCTAAACCCAGGAAGACATCGGCACTCCTGGGTCTCCCATGAATCGAACCCTCTTCGTATTCTCCCGGTGTTACTGCATTTGAATGCACCAAAGAAATTGATGGAAGAAACAAAACAGTGGAGGAACGCACACCTAATTGCTGACAGCAGAAGGCAGAGGACCAGAAAGTACTTAATATCAATAAAGTACTTATTATTACCGAATATCAGAGGTTCCACCTTAAATTCAAATTCAAGCGTCAACATTCAAAATTTAAGAAAACCCACCAGATGACGTGGACGTGGAAATACTTTCTTGAAAAGCATTTCAAGATTTTTTTGGTTATAGACGTTGTGGTGGTAAGCTGTGATCCGCTCCTTTTAACGGTCCATCAAGCTTTTTCTTGAGGGAATCTATATATATATGTGCGTGGCTGCCTCTCAACGAATAGTTCATATTCTTCTTCTATCATCTGTATCATCATCTTCTTCTATCATCTGTATCATCTGTATCTGCAGCTAATTTTGTCGTATGTGCATTGGAAGTGTTTTCTCTGTAACTCTGAGTGGAAGTGTTTTTATCTCGTCGTTCTTGTGGGTCTTTGTCTGTAGCTTTTGATAGAGACGACTGAATTGACGTCTGTAGTTTTTGATAAAGATGACTGAATTGACCATCAGCGAGAAGGGATGGATGCATGGACGAATGAAAGACGTTGTGTGAGGTGTTTACAGTAGAGAGAAGGAAGGAACCAAAGAATCTTTGTTGCAGGTATGTGTTTCTTGTATTGGGAGAGAGGGAGTGTGTGTGTGTGTGTGAGAGAGAGAGAGGGGCAGGTGAGAGAGGGAGTGTGTGTGTGTGAGAGAGAGAGAGAGAAGGATGGGCGAGACAGAGGCTTGGGGCGAGAGAGAGAGAGGGGGGGGGAGAGAGGGAGAGAGAGAGTGTGTGTGCGTGTGTGTGTGTGAGAGAGTGAGGGGGGCAAGAGAGGGAGAGAGTGAGCAGGGCGGGCACACACACACACACAGAGAGAGAGAGAGAGAGAGATAGAGAGAGAGTCTGTGAGGTTGGGGGAGAGAAAGAGAGAGATAGAGATTGAGGGGATGGGGAGAGGGGTGGGGAGAGAGAGAGGGAGTGGGAGAGAGGGGGGAGATAGGGAGAGAGGGAGAGAAAGAGATAGAGAGAGAGGGAGAGAGCAAGGGGGAAAGAGAGTGAGAGCAGGGGCTGAGAGAGCAGGGGAGAGAGAAAGAGAGAGAGAGAGATGGTGGGAGAGAGAGAGAGTGTGTGTGTGTGTGTGTGTGAAGGTGGTAGAAAGAGAGAGATAGAGAGAGTGAGAGAGCGAGGGTTGGAGAGAGAGAGAGAGAGGGTGGCAGGAACAGAGGGAGGGAGGGAGAGAGAGAGACAGAGGGGTTGGAGGAGAGAGAGAGAGTGTGTGTGTGAGGTTGGGGGAGAGAGAAAGAGAGAGAGTGTGTGTGAGGTTGGGGGGGGGGAGAGAGAGAGAGAGAGAGAGGGGTGGGGGTAGGGCAGGGGAGAGTGGGAGAGAGATAGAGCAGGGGGGAGAGAGAGAGAGAGAGAGAGAGAGAGAGAGAGAGTGTGTGTGTGTGAGAGGGAGTGTCTCTGTGAGAGAGAGAGGGAGGGGGGCGAGAGAGGGAGCGGGGCGGGCACAAAGGGAGAGAGAGAGAGAGAGATGGATTGGGGAAGAGAGAGAGAGAGTGTATGTTTGTGTGAGGCTGGGGGGAGAGAGAGAGAGAGAGAGATTTTGTGAGGTTGGGGACAGAAAGAGAGAGAGAGAGAGAGAGAGAGGGGGTAGGCAGAGGAGTGGGGGAGAGAGAGGGGGGACACAGAGATGGGGGGAGATAGGTAGAGAGGGAGAGAGCAAGGGGGAGAGAGAGTGAGGGTGGGGGGTGAGAGAGCAAGGGAGAGAGAGAAAGAGAGAGAGATACTGGGGGAGAGAGAAAGTGGGTGTGGGAGAGAGAGAGAGAGAGATGGTGGGGGAGAGAGAAAAAGGGTGTGGGAGAGAGAGAGAGAGAGAGAGTGAGTGAGTGAGAGAGAGAGAGAGATAGAGAGAGCGAGAGAGCGAGAGAGAGATAGAGAGATAGAGAGAGCGAGAGAGCGAGGGTTGGAGAGAGAGAAAGACAAAAAGAGGAACATGTCGAGGGGGAGAGAGAGAGGGGGGCGACAGTCACATAGGGAGGGAGGGAGAGAGAGAGAGAGTGTGTGTGTGTGTGAGGCTGGGGGAGAGAGAAAGAGAGAGTGTGTGTGTGAGGCTGGGGAAGAGAGAGAGAGAGAATGAGGGGGTGGGGAGAGAGGTG